>CM070787.1:72736350-72836350 GCA_036346955.1 Dipus sagitta | reverse complement strand
GGCTTTACATGGGTAAAGGGGAATTGAACTCAGGCCATTTAGGCTTCACAAGAAAGGGACTTTAACCACTGAGCCATCTCTCCAACCCCTCCCAAGTACATTTTTTTTTTTGAGACAAGCCCAACAGACTGGTCTTTTGAATTAATTATTAATTAATTAATTTACTTGACAGGGAAAGAGGGAGAGAGAGAGAATGGGAGTGCCAGGGCCTCCAGCCACTGCAAATGAACTCCAGATGCATGCACCCCCTTGTGCATCTGACTAATGTGGGTCCTGGGGAATCGAACCTGGGTCTTTTGGCCTTACAGGCAAACGTCTGAACTGTTAAGCCATCTTTCCAGCCCCAAAATATATTTTTTTTTCAAAAATATTTTATTTATTTATTTATTTAGAGAGAGAGAGAGAGAGAGAGAGAGGCAGATTGAGAGAAAGAGAGAATGGGCACGCCAGGCCCTCCAGATGTATGCACACCCTTGTGCATATGGCTTACATGGGTCCTGGGGAATCGAACCTGGGTCCTTAGGCTTCACAGGCAAATGCCTTAACTGCTAAGCCATCCCCTCCCCAGCCCCCAAGCATATTTTTAATGGTGCCCTTTGTAAGCTCCAATAGGATATTCACAGCCCAGGACTGAGAATTTTAGAGAAAAATCTGTGCCTCCTTTTTAAAAAATTTATTAATTATTTTTTTGTTAACAACTTCCATGATTGTAAACAGTATCCCATGGTAATGCCCTCCCTCCCCCACTTTCCCCTTTGAAACTCCATTCTCCATCATATCCCCTCCCCCTCTCAATCAGTCTCTCTTTTATTTTGATGTCATCATCTTTTCCTCCTATTATGATGGTCTTATGTAGGTAGTGTCAGGCACTGTGAGGTCATGGATACCCAGGTCATTTTGTGTCTGGAGGAGCACGTTGTAAGGAGTCCTACCCTTCCTTTGGCTCTTACATTCTTTCCGTCACCTCTTATGCAATAGACCCTGAGCCTTGGAAGGTGTGATAGAGATATTGCAGTGCTGAGCACTCCTGTCACTTCTTTCCAGCACCATGATGCCTTCTGAGTCATCCCAAGGTCACTGCCATCTGAAAAGAGAAGGTTCTCTAACCAAAAGTGAGAGTAGCATTAATGTATGGGTATGAACATTAAGAGAAGTGCTTACTGGTCAGTTTGGTGAGCATAGTATATACATTTAGCCAGACAACAGCAGACGTTACACCCCTAGGGCTCATGACTACCCTTGTTTTAAGTTTTCAGTATCAGGGATGTATTCCTTCCCATGGAGCGGGCCTCCAGTCCAATTAGAGGGCAGTTGGTTTTCACCATGACAGACGTGCCACTATTGCACCCGTTGGCTCATTTGGCCTGCTCTGCCTCCTTTTACGAGAATGAGTCCCTGGTTGGGGAATTGAACCCAGAGCCATGAGGCTTTGTAAGCAAGTGTCTTAAATCACTGAGCTATCTCTCCAGCCAGTGCCCCCCCACCCACCCAGTTTGGAAAATCAAGTATTACTGCGGCCAGTGATGTCAGACTCCTGGGCTACAAGATACCAGGGGCATTGTGACTAGAACTGAGCAATCAGGTCCCAGGTGTGCCACTGTATGTACGCAGTGGTACCCATCATCTGTGGCAAAGGTGTGTACGCAGTCAGGCTTGAGTAGGCTGGATGCCTACTATGTGTCTCACACTCCAATGGTACCCACCCATGCCATGCCTCTTCCTGTGTGTGTGTGTGTGGTTTTTTCGAGGCAGTTCAGTTGTGAAGTTCACAGGGTCCACAGCTGGATAGGATAGTTGATGACTGCCCCCCCACACACACACAGCTCACATAGAACCTTCTGGCATAGAAGCTTCCAGCTCAATTCCAGCTCCGGCGTGGTGTCTTCAGGAACAGGGACCTCCCATCGAGTCTTGGGGGGGGGTGGTAACCAAGAGCGATGACAACAGCCCAAGATTGTTTGAGGGGCTCTGGAGAGGGCCCTGTTTTATGACTGTTGTTGCTGTTTGCTTTATAGAGTGACTCCCACAAGCAGGAATGGGATGCTCTCTGTTGTGTTTCTGGGCTTTGCGCCCAGTGCTCTGCACAGTGGTGGACAGATGGTAATGTTTGGTGGTATTTTTCTTAAATATTCATTTATGTGTTTGCCAGCAGAGAGGAAGGGAAAGGGAGAGAGAGCGTTTGTATGAGTATGGACAGGTCAGGGCCTCTTGCCACTGCAAACAGCTCCAGATACATGTGCCATTTTGTGCATCTGGCTTGACACGGGTACTGGGGAATCGAAGCCAGATGGCAGGCTTTGCAAGCAAGCACGTTCAACTGCTGAGCCATCTCCCCAGCTCATGGTGGTATTTTTAAATTTTTTTGTATATTTTTATTTATTTATTTGAGAACAACAGACAGGGAGAGAAAGAGGCAGACAGAGAGAGTGGCCTTCAGCCACTGCAAACGAACTCCAGATGTATGCGCCACCTTGTGCATCTGGCTTACACGGGTCCTGGGGAATCGAGCCTCGAACTGGGGTCCTTAGGTTTCACAGGCAAGCTCTTAACCGCTAAGCCATCTCTCCAGCCCGAATTTTTTTTTTGAATGAACAATTAAGGTAATTAAATGTAATGGTCAGAAGGGATGATTCTGGAACTTTCTGGTGATGTGTAAACTAGGATTGTGACTATCATAGTTCCTTTGAGTTTTTGGGACAAAACACCTGACCAAAAGCAGCCGATGGGAGAAAGGGTTTACTGTGGCTTACAGTCTCCAGGGGAAGCTTCCTGAGGGCAGGAAAAGACAATAGAGCAGAGGCTGGACATCACCTCCTTGCCAGAGGCTGGACATCACCTCCTTGCCACAACGGATGGAAGAGAGCAGCAAGAGTGAGGTGAGCTCGCACCGGCAGGCTGGATGCTGACACACCTCAAGCATTTGGAAAACCAAAAATAAATAAAATAAAATAAAATAAAATAAGTAGGGACTGGAGGAATGGCTTAACAGTTAAGGCGCTTGCCTGCGAAGCCTAAGGATCCAGGTTCAATTCTCCAGGTCCGACGTAAGCCAAATGCACGTGATGGCGCATGCATCTGGAGTTTATCTGCAGTGACTGGAGGCCCTGGCGTACCCATTCATTCTCTGTCTCTCTCCTTCTCTCTCTCTCTCTCAGAAATAAATTGATTAACTAAAACTGTTCTTTTGTTTTGTTTTCTGAGGTAGGGTCTCACTCTAGCCCAGGCTAACCTGGAATTCACTATGCAGTCTCAGGGTGGCCTCAAACTCATGGCGATCCTCCTACTTCTGCCTCCCGAGTGATTAATTAAATATTTTTTTTAAAATAAAGAAAAAAAAAAGCAAACTGAGATCCAGGGCTGTATCTCAGCGGTAGAGAGTAAGACTCGCATGTGTGAGGCTCCAGATTCCATCTCTGGCACTATGGAAAGGAAAACTTAGAGAACGAAAAGAAGCTTCCCTTGGTGCAGCTTGAAGACTGTGAGGCAGAAGGCTCTTGTTTTCCCACCCCCTGTGCATGGTGCAGCCCTGTGCGGACTCCGCTGAGACATTAGAGTCAGAAGGGACCTTGTCGCACCCCAGGGAAGTTAGGACGGTGACAGGAGCCGGGCTGGAGCTGGGGAAAACCCCGGAGAGCAAGGGCTTTCTTCTCCTGTCAGTAAAGAACTCAAGAGGGATGAGAGCTTTCTGGAAAAGTAATCTTCAAAGAACTATCTGTCTCCATGGAGAAAGGTCCACCGGCTGCCGGAGGACCTGGCTCGGTACTTCATGGCTAAATGTCTTGTGCAAGTTGCATGTCTGGGCTCCTCCTAGCTGGAGACGCCTCAGTGGGAGCCAGCTTAACTGGGCGCTGAGGAACCCACAAACGGATTCTTACTTGGCCATAACTAACCTCAGAGATCCCCCTCTTGGGTCTGTTTCTGCATCTTCTGCTCTAAGACAAGCAAGGAATTATTGTTTCTGCTAATTATAAACGGAAGACAGCCTGGTGTGGTGGCGCACACCTTTAATCCCAGCACTCGGGAGGCAGAGGTAGGAGGATCGCTGTAAGTTCGAGGCCAGCCTGAGACTACATAGTGAATTCCAGGTCAGCCTGGGCTAGAGTGAGACACTACTTCGAAAAACCAAAAGAAAAGGAAAAAGAAACAGGGCTGGAGGGATGGCTCAGTGGTTAAAGGCACTTGCTTGCAAAGCCTGACGGCCTGGATGCAATTCCTTAGTACTCATGTAAAGCCATATGCACAAAGGGGCACGTATGTCTGGAGCTTATCTGCAGTGGCAAGAGGCCCTTGTGTTCTTTCTCTCTCTTTCTCTCTCCTTGCAAATAAATAAAAATATAAAAAAGCCAGGCATGGTAGCTCACGCATTTAATCCCAGAACTCAGGAGGCAGAGGTAGGAGGATCACTGTGAGTTTGAGGACACTCCGAGACTACATAGTGAATTCCAGTTCAGCCTGGGCTAGAGTGAAAGCCTACCTCAAAAAGCCAAAATTAAGCCAGGTGCGGTGGCACATGCCTTTAATCCCAGCACTCGGGAGGCAGAGGCAGGAGGAATCGCTGTGAGTTCGAGGCCACCCTGAGACTACATAGTGAATTCCAGGTCAGCCTGAGCTACAGTGAGACCCTACCTTGAAAAAACAACAACAACAACAAAGCCAAAAATAATAATTAATAAATTAATTAAAATTAAAAACAAAAGAAAAATGTGCTAGAGAAGATGGCTTGGAGGTTAAGGCGCATGCCTGCGAAGCCTAAGAACCCAGGTTTGATTCTTCAGGTCCCACATAAGCCAGATACACGTGGTGGGCACACGCATCTGGAGTTCGTTTGCAGTGGTTAGAGGCCCTGGTGTGCCCATTCTCTCCCTTTCTCTCTCTCTTTTCCTCCCTCTCTCTGTCTCTAATAAATAAATAAAATAACTTTTTTAAAAAAGCTTTAAAAATGTCCATGCTCTCACTGTGAAGTTGATACTCACAGACACGACCTTGTGCCCCTACTTCCATGTGCTGCCTTGGAATCGAACCTGTGTCCAGCACTGGAGTGGACAGGCTACAACTCACTCACACCCCAGCGGTGTGAACACATCACACGTCACACTTGTCTGTTCTCTGGATCGTTGACTTTGCCCAGTGGGAGCCCCTCACCAGACACAATAGTGACATCCTCCGTCATTCCCTCAACCCAGGGGCCGGCCTTGGTCAAGACCTAACTGGCCTGGGTCATTAGGGATCCCAAATGGTGGCCATATTCACCTTATCAACTCTGATGACAGCGAGTGCTGAGAAGAAAGAAATACAGCAACACAGTCAAAACGAAAAGTGCGGCTGGAGAGATGGCTTAGCGGTTAAACGCTTGCCTGTGAAGCCTAAGGACGCCGGTTCGAGGCTTGATTCTCCAGGACCCACGTTAGCCAGATGCACAAGGGGGTGCACGCGTCTGGAGTTCGTTTGTAGTGGCTGGAGGCCCTGGCGCGCCCATTCTCTCTCTTTCTCTCTATCTCTTCCTCTCTCTGTCACTCTCAAATAAATAAATAAAACTGAACAACAACAACAACAACAAAAAATGAAAAGTGTTTGTCAGCTATAGAAAAGAACTGATAGATGACAGGGGCCAGACGTATTTTATTTATAAGAAATCCTAGAAAGATAAAACTCATGTCCAAAAACCAGGTCAGCGCCAAGGGACAAGGGTTTTCAATGAAACTATTTGGATGTGATAGAAATACTCTCTTATTATTTTCTTGTTTTATTAAAAAAATATTTATTTATGGGCTGGAGGGATGGCTTAGTGGTTAAGGCGTTTGCCTGCAAAGCCAAAGGACCCCGGTTTGATTCCCAGGACCCACGTTAGCCAGATGCACAAGGGAGCGAACGCGTCTGGAGTTCGTTTGCAGTGTCTGGAAGCCCTGGCGCACCCATTTTCTCTCTCTCTGCCTCTTTCTCTCTCTAAAATAAATAAATAATAAAATATTGTTTAAAAAAGTAAAATATTTTTAAAAATATTTATTTACTTATTAGAGGGGAGGCATAGCAGGACTTTCTGCCACTACAAATGAACTTTGCACCACTTTGTGGGCCTGGTATTACATGGGTACTGGGAATTGAACCTGAGCCTTCAGGCTTCACAAGCAAATACCTTTAACCTCTGAGCCATCTGTCACGCCCTTGTTTATTTTGAGACAGGGACTCACCATATTGCCAAGGCTGGCCTGGAAATCAAGATCCTCTTATCTCAGTCTCTCAGGTGCTGGGGTTGGGGGTTACCCCACTACACCCTTATGTAATTGAGGTATAGGCTACACAGTCATACGCATTTGTCCTTTTTTTGTTTGTTTGTTTGTTTGAGGTAGGGTCTCACTCTAGCCCAGGCTGACATGGAATTCACTATGTAGTCTCAGGCTGGTCTCGAACTCATGGCAATCCTCCTACCTCTGCCTCCTGAGCACTGGGATTAAAGGCATGTGTCAACACGACCAGGCAGACCCCTTTTTTTTTTTTTAATGTACACTTGTAGTAGTTTTATTTTTATTGCATGAAAGGTATACCTCAATAAAGTTGACAATAAGTACTTTCAGCTTATATTTGAATTTCGCCAATGGTCTCACGGTCTTTATTGGTGCAAGAAACTCAATATTGTTTTACACTAATAAAGTAAAAAAAATAAACTAATATTGAGTTTCTTTCACTAATAAAGATAGGAAGAGTGATAGATGTGCGACAAATTTAAATTTTCAAAAACAAAATAAATAACTACCGGCAGCTCAAGCAGATACATTTTTTTTCAGGTTGCTAGAGCAAACACCTAACAAAAAAACAACCTAAGGAAGAAACAAGGGTTTACTGTGGCTCACCATTTGAGAGCAGAGTCCATCCGGGAGGTGAGTCCTGGGGACAGGAGCGTGAGTCGCCTGGTCACATCAGATCTCCCGTCAGGAAGCCAGAGCCCAGCTTGTGTTCTCCTAGTTCAGTTCAGCTCTAGCCCAGGGAATGCTGTCACCCACAGTAAGAGTGGGTGTCGCCCCCCCAACCCCCCCGCCGGCCACTTCAATTAGCCTGATCCTGAAAGGCCTTCACAGACATGTCTAGAATTTGTTTCCGTGGCCATTCATCAAACTAAGTAACCATAATTAAACAAAAGTGATGTTTTGTTGTTGTTCTTTTGTTTGGTTTGGTTTTTTTTTGTTTTGTTTTGTTTTTTCTCGTTCTCCTACACTGTGTCCGCAGAGACAAACAGAGGCTCCGCCACAATCCATGGGTGGATCCTGGACCCTCCAAACGATAACATCCAGCCGCAGAGAGGTGGAAGTCTCTAGATGACAACCTTCTTGTCAATCATGCCCCACTGCTGGGAACTAGCCACACGCTCCAAACCAAGGCAAGGGGAGCAGGGAAGTGCAGGCCCCAGCTGGGTAGACCACTGCTTAGCAACCCTGGGGTTGGACCACGGGTCTGTGTGTATGGAGGGGAGAGGGCTGCTGGGAACGGAACTCAGTGCCTTGAACAGGATAGGCAAACACTGCCAATGAGGCACGCCCCCAGCCCCTCACTGTGGATTCTAGACAAGTGCTCTACCTCTGAGCCATGCTCCCAGCCCCTCACTGTGGATTCTAGACAAGTGCTCTACCTCTGAGCCACGCCCCGAGCCCCTCACTGTGGGTTCTAGACAAGTGCTCCACCTCTGAGCCACGGCCCCAGCCCCTCACTGTGGATTCTAGACAAGTGCTCTACCTCTGAGCCACGCCCCCAGCCCCTCACTGTGGATCCTAGACAAGTGCTCTACCTCTGAGCCACGCCCCCAGCCCCTCACTGTGGACTCTAGACAAGTGCTCTACCTCTGAGCCACGCCCCCAGCCCTCACTGTGGATTCTAGACAAGTGCTCTACCTCTGAGCCACGCCCCCAGCCCTCACTGTGGATTCTAGACAAGTGCTCTACCTCTGAGCCACGCCCCCAGCCCTCACTGTGGACTCTAGACAAGTGCTCTACCTCTGAGCCACGCCCCCAGCCCCTCACTGTGGATTCTAGACAAGTGCTCTACCTCTGAGCCACGCCCCCAGCCCCTCACTGTGGATTCTAGACAAGTGCTCTACCTCTGAGCCACGCCCCCAGCCCTCACTGTGGATTCTAGACAAGTGCTCTACCTCTGAGCCACGCCCCCAGCCCTCACTGTGGATTCTAGACAAGTGCTCTACCTCTGAGCCACGCCCCCAGCCCCTCACTGTGGATTCTAGACAAGTGCTCTACCTCTGAGCCACGCCCCCAGCCCCTCACTGTGGATTCTAGGACAAGTGCTCTACCTCTGAGCCACGTCCCCCAGCCCCTCACTGTGGGATTCTAGACAAGTGCTCTACCTCTGAGCCACGCCCCCAACCCCTCACTGTGGGTTCTAGACAAGTGCTCCACCTCTGAGCCACGGCCCCAGCCCCTCACTGTGGATTCTAGACAAGTGCTCTACCTCTGAGCCACGCCCCCCAGCCCCTCACTGTGGATTCTAGACAAGTGCTCTACCTCTGAGCCACGCCCCCAGCCCCTCACTGTGGACTCTAGACAAGTGCTCCACCTCTGAGCCACGCCCCCAGCCCCTCACTGTGGACTCTAGACAAGTGCTCCACCTCTGAGCCACGCCCCCAGCCCCTCACTGTGGACTCTAGACAAGTGCTCTACCTCTGAGCCACGGCCCCAGCCCCTCACTGTGGATTCTAGACAAGTGCTGTACCTCTGAGCCACGCCCCCAAATCCTCACTGTGGATTCTAGACAAGTGCTCTACCTCTGAGCCATGCCCCCAGCCCTCACTGTGGATTCTAGACAAGTGCTCTACCTCTGAGTCACGCCCTCAGCCCCTCACTGTGGATTCTAGACAAGTGCTCTACCTCTGAGCCACGCCCCCAGCCCCTCACTGTGGGTTCTAGACAAGTGCTCTACCTCTGAGCCACGCCCCCAGCCCCTCACTGTGGATTCTAGACAAGTGCTCTACCTCTGAGCCACGCCCCCAGCCCCTCACTGTGGGTTCTAGACAAGTGCTCTACCTCTGAGCCACGCCCCCAGCCCCTCACTGTGGATTCTAGACAAGGGCACTTCCCCTCAGCTACTGTCCTACCTCGCTCCTTGTTAACTCAGTCTGATGGCTTGGATGGGCTTGCAAAACCCAGTTTTGAAAATGGAGAAATTTGGGGTCCTAGTTATTGAAGCTGGGTAACTTGAAATTAGAGGAGGTAGCTGGGTTGGTGGCACTTGTAAATCCATACTCAGCCGACTTAGGTGGGAGGAGTGTCTTGAGTTCAAGGCCAGTCTAGGCCACACAGCAAGTTTCAAGCTATCCAAAACTACATAGCAAGGCTGCTTCAAAACAAGTGAACGATAGGGGCTGGAGAAAGGGTTCAGCAGTTCAAGGTGCTTGGTAGCAAAGCCTGACGGCGCAGGTTCAATTCAGCAGCACCCACGTAAAGCCAGATGCGCAAAGTGGCACATGTATCTGGAGTTCATTTGCAGGGGCAAGAGGCCCTGACATACCCATTTCCTTTCTCTCTCTCTCTTCTTGCAAATAAGTAAAAATAATTTTTTTTTTTTTTTTTTAGTTTTTCGAGGTAAGGTCTCACTCTAGTCCAGGCTGACCTGGAATTCACTATGGAGTCTCAGGGTGGCCTTGAACTCATGGCGATCCTCTTACCTCTGCCTCCCAGGTGCTGGGATTAAAGGCGTGCGCCACCATGTCCGGCTAAGTAAAAATATTTTTAAAGTGAGGTACTAATAATAAAATATAATCGGATGTGATAGAAACACACAAGAAAATTAGTTCACCTTTGTAGATGCTGCTTTTCTCAAAAACTTGTTTCTAGAAAAGCATCCGTCTCCTGTATGTGTGGCCAAGAAAAATGTTGCATTGTGAAGGAATATGTTAATTCTCTGTAGAGGTCCACCTTCTGCTCCCTGTTCCCATCCGTAGCTCGGGCTCCTTCCCAAGTGGCAGGAAAGTGTGGACCCTGGGCCTGGGCTATGTTGTCAGGGAAAAGAGCAGAATCAAAAGGCAGAGTCTGGCAAAAGAGAATAAGTAGAAAACAACACGGGAAGGAAAGAAAAACAAAAGAGAAGTAAATAGCCCGGACGGAATAGAAGCAAGGGCAGGAAGGGCTCGTGCAGGCAACACAGTATCCTCGCAGACAGTGGGGCCACTTCCCCACCTGACCAGACGGCCTTGAGATGACCAAACAGGCTTCCCGGAAACAGAACGAGCCTCCAGAGGCGTGGAGGAAAGATGCCTAACGGTCCAGTGGGATGATCAGAATCAAATTAGCTCCATTTTTAATCGTGGAGGGAGCTGGGTGTCTTGAATTACTGGGTCTGGGTGGGGAGGGCCAGAGCCTGGACTTCTGGGGTCCCAGAGAGCTGTGTCTAAACCCCTAAGGCTGGTGGAGGCTCTAGAGATGGCTTGGCGGTTAAGGCGCTTGCCTGTGAAGCCAAAGGACTTGGGTTCAGTTCCTCAGGACCCACATGAGGCAGATGCACAAGGTGGATCACGTGTATGGCGTTTGTAGTGGCTGGAGGCTCAGGGGTGCCTATTCTCTCTGTTTCTCTCTGTCTGTCTGTCTCTCTCTCTCTCTTTCTGTTTCTCTCTCAAATAAATTTTAAAAAGATAAAAGAAGGCTGGGGTGTGGACTCTGGAGCCTTAGAGAGGAGGGGCCACCCAGGTATCCTACAGTTCCTTCTACTAGATGCCCAGTGGGTGGGGCCCAAGATTCATATAGCAAGGTCTCTCCCTCCCTGTTTCCTGGGCTACCTTGGGTATGAGGTAATAAAAGGACTGTGTGTTTCTTGATGAAAGAGTACAAGGGGTTTGCAGCTGGGGACTGGCCATGAATCCTACCCCACTGCTGACCCTCCTGGGGCTAACCACTTTGCTGCCCCGTAAGTGAGCGCCTTCACCGGCAGACGGGTGTCGTGTCCCCCCCCGGGGAGGCCGAACCTGGGAAACCCGCTGAGATGGAAGCTTTCTCCTTGTCTCAGGTGTGCCAGCCCTGACCTGCCAGATGAACACGGTGCACACCGTGAAGACCGTGTCGGAGCTGCCCCTTAAGTGGACAGCCGGCGGGACAAGCTGTCAGCCAGGGCGAGGGCTGCCAAGACACTCTGATGCTCATAGAGAATGGTGAGAAGGGACCCCCCTCCCCCCCCCAGGGCTGGCTCAGAGACCCGCCCCTCCCCCTCAGCCCTTCCCACCCAAAAGCATCCCATTTCCTGCGGAGCCCCCCCATCCCTCCTTCACCTCATCAGCAGGTGTGTAATCCTCCTGAGGCCAGTCCCCCCTCCTTTCCCTCCCCCTCGTATCTCATCCACCTCCCTCCAGGTCTCTGGAGTCCTGATAGCCAGCTCCACCGGCTCTTCTTCTCCATCCAGGACCCCAAGTAAATGTGCTTGTTGTCAAAGGCTGTACAATGGCCGAGGACCAAGAGGCCCTGGTCACCCAACACAGGGCAGGCCCGGGCCTGTCAGTGGTCTCTTACACTCACGTGTGCCGAGACAAGGACTTCTGCAACAGCATGCTCAGCACCGAGGTCCTGGGGACCTTGCCTACGCCCTCAGGTACCACGGGGAGGAGGGGGAAGGGACTGTCAAGATGACCAAGGTTGTGCAGTGACCGCAGGGGGCCCTGTGTGTTTATGGACACTCCCTTGCCGGGTGGAAAGCTCTCCAGCTCAGTGGCTCCGTCCTGCCCCCCTCCCCCCGTGTCCTTGTTCCTCGTGGCTCTCCTGATATCTCAGTCCCCATCTCTCCTCCTCCCTCTCTCTCTCCCTCTCTCTCTCTCTCTCTCTCTTTCCCTCCTTTGTGCTGTCCACAAGGCACCTCGGCTCCTGTCAGCTTTTTTTTTTTTTTTTTTGGTTTTTCAAGGTAGGGTCTCACTCTGGCCCAGGCTGACCTGGAATTAACTCTGTAGTCTCAGGGAGGCCTTGAACTCATGGCGATCCTCCTACCTCTGCCTCCCGAGTGCTGGGATTAAAGGCGTGCGCCACCACGCCCGGCTCCTGTCAGCTTTTTACCAACACTCTGGGAACAGATACCTGAGAAACTTTTTATTTATGGTGTTTTTATTATTTTTTTCCATTTTTCGAGGTAGGGTCTCACTCTAGCCCAGGCTGACCTAGAACTCACTCTGTAGTTCCAGGCTGGCCTCAAACTCATATTGATCCTCCTACCTCTGCCTCCCAGAGTCCGGCTTTTCTTTTTCTTTTTCTTTTTCTTTTCCTTTTTCTTTTTCTTTTTCTTTTTCTTTTTCTCTTCTGAGCAGACCAAGGAGCTATGCTATAGGGGTGGGAAGTGAGCTCTTTGATTCTGAGAGCTGGCGTAACATAAGGAGCAGAAGGCTCTTGAGCGTGACGCAGGGCCCTCTCCCTGGCCCTCACTCCCTGCTCCCGTGCGCCTCCCAGTCCCAGGGGCCCTGCACTGCCCGATCTGCATTTCTACCTCTGGCTGTGAGAACGCAACCCAGCAGACTTGCCCCGAAGGCCTCACTCACTGCTACTCAGGCTTGCTCAGGCTCAGGAGCGGTAAGCCTGGGGGGCCCGGGGGGGGGGGGGGGGGTGGTCCTTGGAAAGTGGATGGGGAGGGCTAGGCGTTGAGATCCTGGTGCCTGGGGATTCGGAATGAATGGTACGATGAGATAGAACATGGTGGTCCAGAAGAGGGTGCGGCTGGCCTCCTGGAGCCGGACTCACCTGTGAGGCTTGAAGGGTCCTTGTGTCACAGCCTCTGTCTGTCTACCTGTCCTCTGTTTGCAGAGGCAGTAATCAGCAACCTGAGGGTGCAGGGTTGCCTGCCCCAGCCGGGCTGTAACCTGCTCAATGGCACCCAGAAAATTGGGCTGATTGAGGTGAGCGAGGACTGCCGCTCTTCGTTAGGTGAGTGGAAGGTGGGAGACGAGGCTGTGCCCTGCACCGCGGCCAGGTGATCTTTGTGGGGTGCGGGACGCCACGGACCACGAAACAGGGCCAGCTACGCGGACGTTGGTTTCTGGGGTGTACACCACGCAGGTGAAAATCTCTAGGTGGGTGGTGGGAGGGCTCTTGTGCTAGCAAGAAAGAACATGGGCAGGCCAGTCGAAGGAGAGAGGAAGACAGGAGCGTGGTTAAGGAACAGAATTCAAGGACGAGGCGCAGCAACGGTAGAGGCTTGGAGTGATGCAGGATCTATGAAATGTTGGGGGGCGCTGTCTATGTGACACCCGGGGAGGTTAGGAGGAGGAAAGGCAGAGTGAGGGCTGGCTCTGTAAGGCTTGTGCAGCCCTTGCTTCAGCACAGGCCTAGCTGCAAGGGAAAGACGACCAAAAGGAATTGGGGTGAAGGCGAAAGTTAAACGGGGGTGGGGGTGGGGGGAGCTGGAGAGATGACTCAGTGGTTAAGGCCCTTCCCTCCGAAGCCTAACTCCGCCTGGTTCTATTCCCCAGTATCCACCTAGAGCCAGATGCACAAAGTGGCCCATTCGTCTAGACTTCGATTGCAGTAGCTAGAGGCCCTGGTGCACCCATTCCCCTCCGCCAAAATAAATAAAAATTCTTTGGAAGGGGGGGGGTGCTGGAGAGATGGCTAAGTTAGGTTAGGAGACTTCCTGTACAAGCATGAAGAGGCCCAAGACACTCCTCAAGTTTGATCCCTAAAGCGCGCATGAAATAAGTAGACATGGGCATATGTATCTGTAACCCCAGCCTTGTGGGGAAGCAACCAATGGAGCATCGCTGGGTCCCACGTTCTCCCTCTTCGGGTGGAAGAGAAGAGAGTGCACCAAGCCACAGGGGAGCCCACGGAGTGCCACATAGACCCCTCCATAAGCAAAAAAAAAAAAAGAAAGAAAAAGAAAAAAGAAAAAAAGAAAAGAAAAAAAGCAGGGGGTTGCAAGACGAAAGAAAGGTGTGGTGGGGAAAGAGGACAGGAGTCCTGTCGCCCCTGGAACACAGACTTTCCTTTAAAAAAAAAGGTATTTGAGCTGGAGACATGGCTCAGCGGTTAAGGCACTTGCCTGCAAATCCAAAAGACCCCGGTTCAATCCCCCAGGACCCACGTTAGCCAGATGCACAAGGGGGCTCATGCATCTGAGTTTGTTTGCAGTGGCTGGAGGCTCTGGTGCACCCATTCTCTCTCTCTGCCTCTCTTGTCTCTCTCAATCAAATAAATAAATAAAATAAAAATAAATTATTTACTTATTTGAGGGGAGGGAAGGGGTGGCAGATAGAATGAGAGCTCAAGGGCCTCCAGCCACTGCAAACAAACTCCAGACACATAGGCCACTTTGTGCATCCAGCTTTATGTGGGTCCTGGGGATTCGAACCTGGGGTCCTTCAGCTTTGCTGGCAAAGTACCTTAACTGCTAAGCCATAGTCTTCCTTTTTGCTACCTCAGTTTCCTCATCTGTCCATGGCACGTTTGTCCTTACAGTTTCTAGGCAGGAGGTGAGTGAGTTCAGGAAACCTTTGTGTTGTGCTTTTTATTGTTGTTGTTTGTTTTGTTGTTGTTTGTTGTTTTTTTTTTTTTTTTGAGGTAGGGTCTCATTCTAGCCCAGGCTGAATTCACTATGTAGTCTCAGGCTGGCCTCGAACTCACAGCGGTCCTCCTACCTCTGCCTCCCAAGTGCTGGGATTAAAGGTGTGCACCACCACACCAGGCTGTGCTGAACATTTTACCCAACTAGATTGACAGGTTCAAGGACATGGGCTGCTTGGCACTGACATAAAAAATTTCCTGCTTTATACATCACAAAACATGGTCTGTGAAAGGGGTCATGTTGCTGCCTGTAATTAATGTCCCACCAGGAAGGGGTTTTCCATGGACATGGAGCTAGAGAACCTGCTAAGATGGATTTCTTTTTTTGTTGTTGGTTTTTAAATAGTTATTTATTTATTTATTTATGTGTGTGTGAGAGAGAGAGAGAGAGACAAAGGGGAGGGAGGGCAGACAGAGAGAGAGGGAGAGAATGGGTATGCCAGGGCCTCTAGCCACTGCAAATAAACTCCAGGCACATGCGCCATCTTGTGAACCCGGCTTATGAGGGTACTGGGGAATCAAACCTGAGCCCTTGGGCTTCACAGGCAAGCGCCTTAACCTTTAAGCCATCTCTCCGGCCCCTAAGACGGATTTCTACTCCCTTCTCAGGGCCTCGGATTCTGGACTGTTACAGTGGGACTATAGAGACCATAATTAACGTGTCAGAACTGCACCTGAGTTGGACAATGCACTGGCAGACCTGTGTGGCGGACGAGGGCTGCTTCGAAAATGTGCTGCTCGTAGATAATGGTAAGAAGGGGTCCTTGGTGGGATGAACTGCCCCTCTTCCACTAAGCTTGACCCTCAGCCTCTTGGGGTGGACCCAAGAGCCCCAGCCTCAGCACCGACAGCTGCTTTCCCTCCTTAGCATTTACAGTCCTTCCTGGGCCTAGACCCCCCACCCCTGCCCAGCATCTAACACATCTCCCATGAGGATGCTGCAGTCCTCCACCCCCACCCCCACCAACCTTCCCACACCCCTCCTTCTCCAGGACAGCAGATGAGTTTGTTAGTCAACAAGGGATGTACCATAGCAGAGAACCAAGGCGCTGAAGTCACCAGGTATAGTGAAGGCCCTGGAATCTCCATCATCTCCTACGCCCAAGTGTGCCGGAAGAAGGACTTCTGTAATGATTACTCCACCACCAGTACTCTCTGGACCCCGCCCCCTGCCACAGGTACCGGAGGAAGCAGACGCCTTGAGAAGAGGGAAAGGGAATGTTTGGAGGGAGTAAGGATAAAGGAGCTTGTTTATTTCATTTTATTGGTTTTTCATGTCTCATGGTGCTGGGGAAGGAACCCAGAGCCTTGTGCATGGCAGTCAAGCGCTCTGTGGCTGAGCCATGCCCCAGCCCTCACTGTGGATTCTAGACAAGTGCTTTACTGCTGAGCCACACCCCCAGCCCTCACTGTGGATTCTAGACAAGTGCTTTACTGCTGAGCTACACCCTCAGGCCCTCACTGTGGATTCTAGACAAGTGCTTTACTGCTGAGCCACGCCCCCAGCCCTCACTGTGGATTCTAGACAAGTGCTTTACTGCTGAGCCACACCCCCAGCCCTCACTGTGGATTCTAGACAAGTGCTTTACTGCTGAGCCACACCCCCAGCCCTCACTGTGGATTCTAGACAAGTGCTTTACTGCTGAGCTACACCCCCAGGCCCTCACTGTGGATTCTAGACAAGTGCTCTACCTCTGAGCCACACCCCCAGCCCCTCACTGTGGATTCTAGACAAGTGCTCTACCTCTGAGCCACGCCCCCAGCCCCTCACTGTGGATTCTAGACAAGTGCTCTACCTCTGATCCATGCCCCCAGCCCCTCACTGTGGACTCTAGACAAGTGCTCTACCTCTGAGCCACGCCCCCAGCCCCTCACTGTGGATTCTAGACAAGTGCTTTACTGCTGAGCCACACCCCCAGCCCTCACTGTGGATTCTAGACAAGTGCTTTACTGCTGAGCCACACCCCCAGACCCTCACTGTGGTTTCAATTTTTAGCTGCCTTAGGAACCTCCACACTGATTTCCAACGGCTGGACCAGATTGCATTCACAACAACAGTGTAGAAGGGTTCCTCTTTTTCCACATCCTTACCAGCATTTATGGTCATTTGTTTTCATGATGGTAGCCAATCTGACAGGAGTGAGATGGAATCTCGAACATAGTTTTAATCTGCATTTCCCTGATGACTAGGGATGTAGAACATTTTGTTAGATACTTATATGCCATCCTTATTTCTACTTCTGAGAACTCTCTATTTAGTTCCATTGCCCATTTTTTAATTGGCTTGTTTGATTTCTTATTATTTAATTTTTTGAGTTCTTTGTATACCCTAGATATTAATCCTCTATCAGATGTATAGCTGGCAAAGATTTATTTCCCATTCTGTAGGTTGCCTCTTTGCTTTATTCATGGTGTCCTTTGCTGTACAAGATCTTTGTAATTTCATGAGTTCCCAGTAGTTAATCTGTGGTTTTATTGCCTGAACAATTGGGTTTATATTCAGAAAGTCCTTTCCAAGACCAATATGTTGAAGGGTTTCTCCTACTATTTCCTCTAGCAGTTTCAGAGTTTCAGGTCTGATGTTAAGGTCTTTAATCCATTTGGATTTAATTCTTGTGCATGGAGAGAAAGAAGAATCTATTTTCATCCTTCTACAGATACATATCCAGTTTTCCCAGCACCATTTGCTGAAGAGGCTGTCTTTTCTCCAATGAGTACCTTTGGCATTTTTGTCGAATATCTGGTGGCTATAGCTACCCAGACTCACATCTGAGTCTTCTATTCTGTTCCATTGATCTACGTGTCTGATTTTGTGCCAGTACCATGCTGTTTTTGTTACTGTGGCTCTGGAGTATAGGTTAAAATCAGATATTGTAATACCACCAGCCTTATTTTTGCTGCTCGGTATTGTTTTAGATATTCGAGATTTTTTGTGATTCCAAATGAAATTTTGGATTGTTTTTTTCTATTTCTGTGAAGAATTCCATTGGAATTTTGATGGGGATTGCATTAAATGTATAGATTGCTTTTGGTAAGATTGCCATTTTCACAATATCGATTCTTCTGATCCAAGAACAAGGGATGACTTTCCATTTCCTAGAGCCTTCTGCTATTTTTCATTTGAGTGTTTAAAGTTTTTATTGTAGAGATCCTTCACTTCCTTGGTTAGGTTTATCCCATGGTACTTTATTTATTTATTTTTTTTGATGCAATTGTGAATAGGGGTGATTCTTTGATTTCATCCTCTGTGTGTTTGTTGTTAGCGTATAGGAAGGCTACTGATTTCTGTGTATTTATTTTGTATCCTGTTACATGGCTATAGGTGTTTATCAGCTCTAACAGTTTGCTGGTAGAGTCTTTAGGGTCCTTTATGTATAGAATGATGTCATCTGCAAATAATGATAACTTGATCTCTTCCTTTCCAATTTATATCCCTTTTATGAGTGCCTCTTGCCTTATTACTATGGCTAAGACTTCCAGTGCTATATTAAAGAAAAGTGGTGATGGTGGACACCCTTGTCTTGTTTCTGATTTTAGTGGAAAAGCTTCCACTTTTTCCCCATTTAGTAATATGTTGGCTGTAGGCTTGTCATAAATAGCCTTTATTATGTTGAGATATGTTCCTCTTATTCCCGGTCTCTGTAGGACTTTTATCATGAAGGGATGTTGGATTTTGTCAAATGCTTTCTCTGTATCTAATGAGATGATCATGTGATTTTTGTCTTTCAGTCCATTTATATAATGTATTACATTTATTGATTTGCGTATGTTGAGCCATCCCTGCATCTCTGGGATGGTCAGGTGAATGATCTTTCTGATACATTCTTGTCTTCTGTTTGCCAATATTTTGTTGAGAAGTTTTGCATCTATGTTCATGAGGGAGACTGGTCTGTAAATTTCTTTTTTTGTTCTATCTTTGCCTGGTTTTGGTATCAGGGTGATGCTGGCTTTGTAGAAGGAGTTTGGTAGGATTTCTTCTTTTTCTATTTTATGGAAAAGTTTAAGAAGCAATGGTGTTACTTCTTCCATGAAGGTCTGGTAAAATTCACCAGTGAATCCATCTGGGCCTGGACTTTTATAGGTCTATTTAAGTGATTAGTCTCATCTTGATTTAATTTAGGTAGGTCATATTAATTGAGGAAATCATCCATTTCTTTCAGATTTTCATACTTAGTGGAGTATATGTTCTTATAGTATATTCCTATGATTTTTTGAATTTCTCTGGTATCTGTTGTGATGCTGCCTTTTTCATGTCTAATTTTATTAATTTGTGTCTCTTCTAACTTTCTTTTGGTCAGATTTCCTAAGAGTTTATCAATCTTGTTTACCCTTTCAAAGAACCAACTCTTTGTTTCATTGATTCTTTGGCTTGTTTTTTTGGCTTCTATATCATTAATTTTTGCCCTAATCTTCATTATTTCCTCCCATCTACTGATTTTTGGTTTGCCTTCTTCTTCTTTTTCCAAGGCTTTAAGGTGAAGCATTAGGTCATTTACTTGAGACCTTTCTAATTTCTTAATATAGGCACTTAAGGCTATAAGTTTCCCTCTTAGGACTGCCTTCATTGTGTCCCAAAGATTTTGGTATGTTGTGTTCTCATTATCATTTGACTCTATGAATTTTTTTATTTACTTCTGGATTTCTTCATTGACCCATTCATCATTTAGTAGTGTATTGTTCAGTTTACATGATTTTGTGTATGCTCTGTATCTTTTCTTGCTATTGATTTGTAGTTTGATTCCATTGTGGTCAGATAAAATGCAAGGAATTATTTCAGTTTTCCTGTATTTGTTAAGATTTGCTTTGTGTCCTAATATATGGTCTATTTTACAGAATGTTCCATGTGCTGCTGAAAAGAATGTGTATTCTGCAGCATTAGGATGAAATGTCCTTTATATATCTGTTAGGTCCATTTCTTCTATGACCTCATTTAATCCAGATGCCTCTCTGTTTATTTTTTGCCAGGATGACCTGTCAATTGATGAGAGTGGGGTGTTGAAGTCACCCACTAGTACTGTGTTTGGTGTTATCTGTGACCTTAGTTCTAATAGCATTTGTTTGATGAAGTTGGGAGCCCCCATGTTAGGTGCATATGTATTTAGGATTGTAATGTCCTCCTGTTGGAGGGTGCCTTTAATCAATATAAAGTGACCTGCCTTATCTTTCCTAACTAATGTTGGACTGAAGTCTACTTTGTCAGATATTAGGCTAGCAACCCCTGCTTGTTTTCTAGGTCCATTTGCTTAAAACAACATTTTCCCACCTTTCACACTAAGATAGTGTCCATCCTTTGTAGAAAGGTGAGGTTTTGGAGGCAATGAATTGAAGGATCCTACTGTTTAACCCAGTCTGAAAACCTATGTCTTTTGGTTGGGGCATTGAGGCCATTGATATTAAGAGATACTATTGAAACGTGTGTATTTATTTTTGCCATTCTTTTGTAGTTCTTCCAGTTTTACCTTTGCTCTCTTGTATTAACTAGTATTTGAGTATTGTTTGTTTTTTCCAGGTTCCTTATATGTGTGTTTTTCCTTCTCTTCAGCATGGAGGATTCTTTCAAGTATTTTCTGTAGAGCTGGTTTTGTCTTCAAATACTCCTTTAGCCTGCTTTTGTCGTGGAATGTCCTTATTTCTCTGTCTATTTGAATGGATAGCTTTGCAGGATAAAGTAACCTTGGTTGACAGTTGTTATCTTTCAGGACTTGGAATATATCACTCCAAGCCCTTCTGGCTTTTAAAGTTTGTGTTGAGTAATCTGCTGTGATCCTGATGAGCTTGCCTTTGTGGGTAACTTGATTTTTCTCTCTGACTGCTTCCAATATCTTTTCTTTGGTTTGTGTGTTTGGTAGTTTGATTATAATATGGTGAGGAGAGGTTCTTTCCAGGTTTTGTCTGGTTGGTGTTCTAAAGGATTCCTGCATCTACATTGGCACCTCTTTCCCAATTTGGGGGAAGTTTTCTTCTATGACTTTGTTGATGATGCCTACTTTGCCTTTGGAGTGAAATTCTTCTCCTTCTACTATGCCTTGAATTCTTCTGTTTGATCTTTTCATAGTGTCCCGAATATCTTGAAATTCCCACTCATACTTTTCTCTTAGTTTCTCTTCCTCTTTGTTGGACTGTATTAGATCTGCCACCTGGTCTTCTAGCTTAGATATTCTGTCCTCTCCTTCATCCATTCTACTGGTGAGATTTTCTACAGAGTTTTTTATTTCATTAACTGTGTTCTTTATTGCTAGTAATTCTAGCTGGTTTTTCTTTATTATTTCTATTTCCTTATTTATGTCTAGTATTGACCTCTTTATTTCATTAAGTTTGTGTCTTGTGTCTTCTTTGATTCCTTTGATTTCCTCTTTTATTCCTTTGATTTCTTCTTTGACTTCTTTGAACATATTTATAATCATTCTTTTGAAATCTTTCTCAGGCATTTCCTCTAACTCATTCTCACTAGAGGTCATTTCTGATGCATTAATACTTTTTGGTGGATTTATATTGTCTTGATTTTTGGTGTTTTTTGTGTTATAATGTAATGTTTTTGCATCTTGGATTAATTTAATGCTTGGATTTTCTAATTAGCTACAGTATTATTAGATGTATCAATCAATCTGATGTTATATATCTTTAGGGTAGTGTCTTAAGGTGCCAGGTGTGGCTCTCAAGACTCTCAGAGTATCTACAAAAGTGACCCTAGATGTAGGGTTTGCCTGCTATGAGAGTATTCAAGCAGGCTGAGTGGAATAAAATATAGGCAGATTCTAAAATTTAATTAAACGATGTACACATTCAATGAAAAACAGCACAGAGTCTTTATGCAATAGTAGGTATTATGACAACCAGATCCTCTAACAAAGTCTCAATCCCTTAGACTGTGTGTTGCCCCACACCATTAATCCTGTCAACTAGGAGGTTAAGATTTCTGGTCTGCGCAGTGCTCAGTACTGCAATATCTCTATCACACCTTCCAAGGCTCAGGGTCTAATGTGGAAGAGGTGGCGGAAAGAATGTAGGAGCCAAAGGAAGGGCAGGACTCCATACAACATGCTCCCTCCAGACACAAAATGGCCTGGATATCCATGACCTCACAGTGCCTGACACTACCTACACAAGACCATCATAAGAGGAGGAAAAGATCATGACATCAAAAGTAAAAAAGAGACTGATTGAGATGGGGAGGGGGTATGATGGAGAATGGAGTTTCAAAGGGGAATGTGGGGGGAGGGAGGGTATTACCATGGGGTATTTTTTATAATCATGGAAGTTGTTAATAAAAAAAAAAAAAAAAGAAAAAGATTTCTGGTCTGTTGAGGGTTCCTTGTCAGCTTGTGACCAAGTGACACCCTTCCCTAATGAACAACAGAAGAGGAAACAAAGCCACTATAAATCAGGAAGCAACAAATAACAAGCCCAAAGTATAGCTTATTTAAGAATGGCAAATCTGGCCATCCATCAGATTTAACATATAATTTATCCTGATATGAAAGGTGCAATTAGCACTTCAGATTCAAGCCTATATACCAGGTTTATTAGGTGGGTACTGACCTGTTGTAATCCCAGTTACCTTCTGGGATGATTTTGGTCTCAGTTATGCTGCGCTCCTGCCTGGGTCCCTCTTTGGTGCACTGTGGGTTCAAGTAAGCTTGCTGTGTCGCTGGATCACTGCTGTGGTCACCGGTGCTGGGTGCTGTGCTCTCCCTTCCCCAGGTCTTTGGTGTTTTTCAGCGCTTGTGCTGGTGGTGGGGGAGGGGAGGCTGTCCATGGTGGTTCTAGTTCTCCCACTGGTCCATGTGATCCTCTACCTTGTGATCTGGTCCTCCTTTGGTTGCTGTGGTCCTCCCTTCACATTTCTTGAGTTTGCAAGGAGATCTGGTATGAGTGGAAAATCCCCTTACCTGGCTTTTCCTGCGGCTCAATCTGAGCCTTGTAGCTGTCTCCCCACAGACAGGCTGCTGCCCTCACTGTGGATTTTAGACAAGTGCTCTAACTCTGAGCCACACCCCCAGCCCCTCACTATGGATTCTAGACAACTGCTGTACCTCTGAGCCAAAGCCCCAGCCCCTCACTGTGGATTCTAGACAAGTGCTCTACCTCTGAGCCACGCCCCCAGCCCCTCACTGTGGATCCTAGACAAGTGCTCTACCTCTGAGCCACGCCCCCAGCCCCTCACTGTGGATTCTAGACAAGTGCTCTACCTCTGAGCCACGCCCCCAGCCCCTCACTGTGGACTCTAGACAAGTGCTCTACCTCTGAGCCATGCCCCCAGCCCCTCACTGTGGGTTCTAGACAAGTGCTCTACCTCTGAGCCACGCCCCCAGCCCCTCACTGTGGATCCTAGACAAGTGCTCTACCTCTGAGCCACGCCCCCAGCCCCTCACTGTGGACTCTAGACAAGTGCTCTACCTCTGAGCCAGGCCCCCAGCCCCTCACTGTGGGTTCTAGACAAGTGCTCTACCTCTGAGCCACACCCCCAGCCCCTCACTGTGGACTCTAGACATGCGTCCTTGAGCTACATTCACAACCCTGGGGACATTTTTTCACAACTGTTTTCTGGCTGGCTGGTAGCCTTTCTAGCTCTGTCCTTCCACTTCAACCTTGAATGCTTACTTGCTTTTTTGTTCTGTTCCCTGCTGCCCCATAGTCCATATCTTCTCCTGCTTGACAACTGCCAACTGGCTCTGTCTTATGAGCCTCAGATCTCCCTGGACCACTTGTTTAATAATTCTGGAGCAAGAAACTTAGTAGGTTATCTTTTCTTTTCTTTCTTTTCTTTTCTTTTCTTGGGTTTTTGTTTTGTTTTGTTTTGTTTTTCGAGTTAGGGTCTCACTCTAGCCCAGGCTGACCTGGAAATCACTGTGTTGTCTCAGGGTGGCCTTGAACTCACCGCAATCTTCCTACCTCTGCCTCCCAAGTGCTGGAATTAGAGGCGTGCTCCCCCATGCCCGGCTTCCCACTAGATTTTGTAATTTTATCTCGTGCAGCACAGATGGGTCACTATTGAAGCCTCCTCTCCCTCCTTTCTGTACAGATGGGTTGGGTTCACTAGTGTCTCATCTAGGGTCTCTTCCATTCGCTGTTCCTACTGGTCACTGGCCTTGAAGGGTTAATGACTCTCCCTGAAAACCAGAGGGAACTGAAGGGTGAATGACAGTCCCTAAGACTAGAAGGCCTTGATGCCTGATGGACACACTTTCCTTAACTCAGAAGGCCTTGAAGGGACAGAAGCCATCTGGGGCATCCTCTCTTAGACAATTCTTGCTGAAAAAAAAGCTTTTTCTGAGCCAGCACATACTGAACTACAGTTCCTTATCTGCTTCCCTTGGACTTGCACCTCTTCCAGTCTGTTTTTCTTAGGATCCTCCTTTATAGCCTTGAACCCCAGCCCAGCTCAGTGTTCCAGCCTCCATCCCGTGGGAAGGCTGCAGCCCCTCGCTGTGCTTCGGTAAACAGTCCCTGCCTGTCTGAGGTCCACTCCCCGCTGTTCTCCTTGGCTTTCCCCTTTCACTTTCCTTACAGGCCTGGGACAATCAATCCCCTTTCCTAGCCTGCTGTTAGATACAGTTTGAGAACAAGTCATCTTGTTTCCTTTTGCTGTTAGAAGAATTTGGGTAAAGCTACCGGTATGTTCCTTCTGGGATACCCCAACCCTTCCTTGGCCAAGTCTGTGTCTCTAGCCATCCTCACTGGACCCCTCCCCAGGGGCTGCTTGGGGCACCCGCATTTCCTGCATTCAGCGGCTCTCCACAGGTCTCCTTTGTCCTTGCTTCTGGGCCAGTGACTGAATTTCCTGCATCTGGGCTTCATGAAAGGACCCCAAGGAAGGTCATGCAAAGAGGACCAAACAACTGGATTCTTAGAGCTCGCATGGTGTTGGGAGATGGGGGAAGGTGGACATAGAAGACATCTGCGCCCTAACCTAAAACCCTCCCCTTCCCCCCTCGCTCACTGCGTCTGTTACCTCCCAGGCCCGGGGACGCTGCGCTGCCCCTTCTGCATTTCGAAATTTGGCTGCGAGAACTCACAAGAGCATGTCTGCCCCGCAGGCCTAACTCACTGCTACGGAGGAGTCCTCAAGTTCAGGGGAGGTAAGCCTGGGTATTGGCATCCCTGGTGGAGTAGGCGGGGAGAAGCGCACGTTGAGATCGTGGTGCCCCGGGGCAGGAATGGTAAGCTGGGATACAACGTGGTGGCCCCGAGGAGGGTGGGGCCGGCCTCCTGGAGCTAAAGTAACCACTGGGGTTTGAATGGTCTTTGTGTCAGCATCTCAGGGTCTCTACCTCTCTGTCTTTCCTAGGAAACATTGCCACCAATCTCAGGGTACAGGGCTGTGTGGCCCAGCCAGGCTGCAACCTAATCAATGGCCCCCTGAAACTTGGACCTATAGATTTGATGGAAGACTGCAGTTATCTAGGTGAGTCGCAGGTAGGAAGACAACACCATGCCCTGCACAGTAGCCTTGGAGCCATATGATCCTTGTGGGGTGTGGGACAGTTAAAGCTGTCATTGGGCTGGAGAGATAGCTTAATGGTTAAGGTGCTTGCCTGAGAAGCCTGAGGACCCAGGCTCGATTCCCCAGACCCACATAAAGCCAGATGCACAAGGTGGCACATGTGTCTGGAGTTCATTTGCAGTGGCAGGAGGCCCTGGCATGCCCATTTTCTCCATCTGCCTCTCTCTCTCTCTCTCTCTCTCTCTCTCTCTCTCTTTCCCCAATAAATAAATAAACAATTTTTTAAAAGGCAGTCATCAGGGCTGGAGAGATGGCTTAGTGGTTAAGGTGCTTGCCTGAAAAGTCTAAGGACCCATATTCGACTCTTCAGATCCCATCTAAGCCAGACGCACAATGGTGAGGCAAGTGCAAGGTTGCACATGCCCACTAGGTGGCACAAACGTCTGAAGTTTGATTGCAGTGACTAAGGCCCTGGCACACCAATTCTCTCTCTCTCTGTGTCTCTGTCTGTCTCTCTCTCTCTAAAATAAAAATAAATAAAAATAAAAAGTTAAAAAGCTGTCGTCAGTAAAGGACAGCCACCCCAGGCATTTAGTTGTTAGCACTTGGATGTGTACCAGTGAGGGGATTCTCCCAGAAGGCTGTGGGGATGGGAGGTCTAGAGCCAACTGAAGGAGAGAAAGGAGTGTGGGCCCAGGGGGCAAGAGATCATGAGGAGAAGCTTTAATTGTGAGTCAAGTGAGCTGGGTTGGCCTGACCATGTGGGAAGATGAACTCAGCGGAGAAGACTGGTACAAGCTCACACACTGGTTTTCATGCTGGGAGCGACTGGTGTTGTGTTGTTGTTGTTATTGTTTTTAATTCTATACATTCCCACACTGGCACACCCTGGGTCACACATATCCCTTGGTTCCTCACGTTTCCTCTCATTTTCATCTATCCTCACCCATGGTACTGGAGTACCCCAGTGGCCTAGTTGGAAAGAAAGTCAGAGAGAGAGAAAAAAAAAATCCCTGGGCTGAAGAGGTGGATTAGTGGTTAAGGTGCTTGCCTGCGAAGCCTAAAGACCAGGGTTTGATTCCTCGGCACCCACATAAAGCCAGATACACAAAGTAGCACATGCATCTGGAGTTCATTTACAATGGATGATGGCTCTGGTGTGCCCATTATCTTCTCCCTTCTCTGTCTCTCTCTCTCTGTCTCTCTCTCTCTCCCTCTGTCTCTCTTTTGTTGTGTGTCTGTAGCTCTCTGCTTGTAAATAAATTTTTTAATTAAAAAAAAAATCACTGTTGGGCTAGTGAGATGGCTCAGCAGTCAGGGCACTGTCTGTGAAGCATAAGGACCCAGGTTCAATTATCCAGGTCCCATGTAAGCCAGATGCACAATGGAGTGCATGTGTCTGGAGTTTCTTTGCAGTGGCTGGAGGCCCTGATGCACTCATTCTCTCTCTCTCTCTCTCTCTCTCTCTCCCTCTCCCTGTCTCTAATAAATAAATAGATCATAAAAAAAACTTTTTTTTAAAATTACTGTTGGGCTGGAGTGATGGTTAAGTGGTTAAGACTTGCCTGCAAAGCCAAAGGATCCCTGTTCAGACCTGGGTTCATTTCTCCAGGACCCACGTGAACCAGATGCACAAGGTGGTGCATGCATTTGGACTTTGTTTGCAGTGGCTGGAGGCGCTGGCACACCCATTCTCTCTGTCTATCTGCCTTTCTCTCTCAAATAAATAAATGAAAATGAAAATATTTGTTTAAAAAAAAATCAGTTTCTTGGGGCTGGAGTTAAGATGTTTGCCTGAAAAGCCTAACCACCGGGATTCAATTCCCCAGTACACACTCAGCCAGATGCACAAAGTGCAGCGTGAATCTGGAGTTCTTTCGCAGTGGCTAGAGGCCCTGGTGTGCCCATTCGCCTCTGTCTGTCTCTCTACTTGCAAATAAGTAAATAAAGATTAAAGAAAAAAAAGCACTGTTTCTTTCGGAGTGACAAGAAAAGCAAGAGTTAACTGGGGACTCTGGGAATGTCCCCAATTGGGCACGTAAATGCAGCCTGCAGTGTGGCTGGCAGAGGAGAGTGCCCTGGACTTTCTCAGTAAGAACAGACTGAGACAAAGGGATGCCACCCCGTGGAAAGCAGGTGGAATACGTAGCTATCCTGCCTTCCACGGGTGTGGTCTTTCCTGTCCCTGCCTCAGTTTCCTCATCTGTCTGTGCCATCCTCACCCTTACAGCTTTTTTTAAAATTTTTTTTGTTATTTTTATTTATTTATTTGAGAGCGACAGACAGAGAGAGAAAGAGGCAGATAGAGAGAGGGAGAGAGAATGGGCGCGCCAGGGCCTCCAGCCACTGCAAATGAACTCCAGACGCGTGCGCCCCCTTGTGCATCTGGCTAACGTGGGTCCTGGGGAGTCGAGCCTCGAACCGGGGTCCTTAGGCTTCACAGGCAAGCGCTTAACCACTAAGCCATCTCTCCAGCCCACCCTTACAGCTTTAAGGAGGGAGTTGAACGGATTCAGCAAATTCCTCTTTGCTTTTTTTTTTTTTTTTTTTACTAGATAGGATCTCTCTCTAGCCCAGGCTGACCTGGAATTCTCAATGTAGTCTCAGGGTGGCCTTGAACTTATGGTGATCCTCCTACCTCTGCCTCCAGAGTGCTGGGATTAAAGGCACGTGCCACCATGCTGGGCAAACATTCCTTTATCCATTTCAGCCTGTGTACCAGATTAGACTGGGCACTTGGGAGACTTGAGAACTTAGGTTGGATGTCACTGCCTTGTCATATACCACAGAGGTGGCTTCAGACGAGTGAGAAATTTGTGGTGTTTTTTTTTTCTTAATTTTTATTAACATTTTTCCATGATTATAAAAAATATCCCATGGTGCTACCCTGTGGTGATTTTTTTAAAAAATTAATTTATTTATTGGAGAGAGAGAGAGAGAGAGAGGCAGATAGAGAGAGAGAATGGGCTTGCCAGGGACTCTGGCCACTGCAAAGAAACTCCAGATATGCGCAGCCTTTTGCATCTGCCTTACATGTGTACTGGGGAATGGAACCTGGGTCCTTAGGCTTTGTAGGCAAGCGCCTTAACCATTAGGCCATCTCTCCAGCCCTTGTGCTGCTTTTTAAAAAATATTTTATTTTTACTTACTTATTTTTGAGAGAGAGAAATAGGGAGAGAGAGAGAGAGAGAGAGAGAGAATAGGCACACCAGGGCTTCCAGCCACTGCAAACGATCTCCAGATACATGCGCCATCTTGTGTATCTGGCTTACATGGGTCCTGGGGAATCGAACTGAGGTCCTTTGGCTTTGCAGGCAAACGCCTTAGCTGCTAAGCCATCTCTGCAGCCCTTGTGCTGCTTTTGATAGAACGTTCTTCTGGTCCCGCTCTTACGTTCTGCTCTCCCTATCCTAGGCAAGCAGGTGATGGAATGCAAGAGTGGGCAAGTTGAAAATGTGTGGCCAGTAACCACACTGCCCCTGCAGTGGTCAACTGGCTGGGAAACCTGTAGGAAGGGCCAGGGTTGCCAGGATATCGGGATTCTCATAGTAAATGGTGAGAATGAAGCCTCCCTCCGAGACCCCACCCCTTCCTGTTGAGTCCCGCCCTCAGTGGTCAGCACGCAGACTCTGAAAGTCCACATCCCCAGAGCTAGGACTTCAAGTCCCTTCCTCAGAGGACGGGAACCTTCTCCTTGCCCAGCCCCTACCTGTCACCATCACCTCACCCACCCCAACTGAGGCTCCATATTCCACTGGGACCCCTGGAATCTTTCCTTATCTCCACCCTGGCCTCTCTCTACCTCTCTTTCCAGGACCGCAAGTGACCATGATAATCACCAAGGGCTGTACAAGCGATAAGAACCAAGACGTCAAGATCATCAATCACAGGACAGGCCCCAGGCTCTCTGTCACCTCCTACAGCCACGTGTGCCGAGATTGGGATTTCTGCAATGATCTGTCTTCCAGTGACATGATCTGGTCCCCGTCTCCTGCCACAGGTGCCAGAGGGAGGCGGTACCACAGGATGTTAGGATGAAGGCCGGGCAGAGCTGTGGGGTTAAAGGGAACATTGGTTAATTATCTCCATGCAGTCCCTGGGTGGTTCACTGGCTCTACCTGGCCCTTGGCTCTCTCTTTGGGTCTTCACTCTGCCGTCTTTGCTGTACCCATCCCTACTTTCCTCCTACCTGCCCCCCGCCCACCCCGTCATCTGAACCTCAGAATGCCCCCGGCCACTTCCTCCCAAGGTTCTGGAGTAGTGACAGTAGATGGCTTTTCTGACGCATAAACCACCAGCCGCAATCTCTTCTTAGTCACCGCCTAGCCCTGCCCGTCTTGCACAATCCTTTTTGTTGTAGAGGTGGTAGCCCAGGCTGACCTGGAACTCACTGTGGAGTCTCAGGGTGGCCTCGAACTCACAGCGATCCTCCTACCTCTCTGCCTCCCGAGTGCTGGGATTAAAGGCATGCGCCACCACGCCCGGCTTTGGCACAGTATATATAATTTATTTATTTGTAGTCAGAGAGACACCGAGAGAATGGGCACTCCAGGGCCTCCAGCCACTGTAGACGAACTCCAGATGCATGCACCCCCCCCCCCCGGTGCATGTGGCTTATGTGGACCCTGGGGGAATCGAACCTGGGTCCTTTGGCTTTGCCGGCAAGCGCAAACTGCCAAGCCATCCCACCAGCCCTGGCACAACTCTTTAGAACTGCTTTCATTCACTGATATCTCATTTATGTGTTTTTTTTTTTTTCTTCCTGATGGACATTGGCTTATAACTTTCCACTGTCCTTATGTGGTGTTAAACAGAGTTTGGGACAAGGATTTGCAATTTCTCTGTAATATTTGGTGACCTGACTCCCCGAGTTCTTTGGATATTGAAAAGACATTGTGGGCGAGGCCTCTGACAGCGACCTGGATACTCCCTCCCTCCCTTGGCCAATTTATGACTCTGTCCAGTGACGCAGCAAGGAAACTACCGGCGTAGCCCCCTCTTGCATGCAGCCCCCCACCCCGGGGTCTCTGCAGGCCTCCCCCACCATTTGGCCTTGCCCAGTTTTCTGCATGAGAGGAGACTCAAGGGACATGTTGGGGGGGGGGGGTAACTGAGCAACTCGGTTACTAGGGTCAACATGATGTGAGGGATGGAAGACATCTGTTCTTAAACCCAGAACCTTCAGCTCCCCCTCACTGTGTCTGTCCCCCCCCGCCCCCCGCCAGCCCCCCCAGCCCTGGGGATCCTGCACTGCCCACAGTGCCTTTCTAAAAGCAGATGTCCTGACAACACAGTAAAGCAGGTGTGTCCCGCGGGCTACAGTTACTGCTTCGACGGAGTCCTCAGCTTCGGGGGAGGTAAGCCTGGACACCAGGGTCCCCCGGGGAGGGCGGTGTGCTGAATGGGGCGGAGTGAGCGTGATGATCGGAGTGTCTGGAATGGAAGGGTGAGCTCAGGCGAGCCGTGGGACCCGGAGAAAGTAGAATGATGGGATTCAAAGGTGAACTTTTATTTTGGTTTTTCAAGGTAGATTCTTGCTCTAGTCCAGGCTGACCTGGAATTCACTATGTAGTCTCAGGGTGACCTTGAACTCATGGTGATCCTCCTACCTCTGCCTCCTAAATGCTGGGACTAAAGGCGTGTGCTAGCATTCCCAGCAAAGTTGAACTTTTATTTTTTATTTTATTTTTATTTTTATTTTTATTTATTTTTTTTTGAGATAGTGTCTCTCTCTAGCCCAGGCTGACCTGGAATTCACTATGGAGTCTCAGGGTGGCCTCGAACTCAAGGCGATCCTCCTACCTCTGCCTCCCGAGTGCTGGGATTAAAGGTGTGCGCCACCACGCCTGAATAAAGTTGAACTTTCAATCCACTGCGCACATGCCTTGCTGGCATGGTGCTAATTCCCAGCAGTAGGTACATTTCATTAATCTTATACAGGCTGTCTCTGCTGTTCTACTTTCTTTTAAAGTTGGCGCGCTGGCAGCCTTATCGATGCGCATTGTTGTGCCACCTCTGCATGCCGCACAGTATCTGCATCTCTTAACTCCTCTCTGCTCTTTCACTAGATAGGATAAGTTCAATACTCTCTCTTAAATGTAAACTCCTTTGAGGATTAGCTTTTTTAAACAATCCCCAGATGTGCTTTCTTTAAGTTCCTTAATTAGTCACCCGCTAATTGAACTTTTTAAAAAAATATTAGTGGGTAGTGAGGCCCTACCTCTAAAACCCAATATATATATATATATATATATATATATATATATATATATGTATATATATATATGTATATATATATGTATATATATATGTATATATATATATATGTACAAATTTTTATTTATTTGAGAGAGAGAGAGAAAAAATGGGCACGCTAGGACATCTGCCACACCAGCCACTGCAAACAAACTCCAGATGCATTCGCCACCTTGTGCATCTGGCTTATGTGGGTCCTGGGGAATCGAACCTGGGTCCTTTGGCTTTGCAGGCAAGTGCCTCAACTGCTAAGCCATCTCTCCAGCCCCTACTTGAACTTTTACCCGTAACCTTGACAGCATGAACTTCAGCAGATGAATCTCCGATAACGAAAGACAAGTTTTTCCCTTTCAACTGTGCGCGTCTCCACTCAGAGTTCACCCCGCCAGGTTTCTCAGTGCATATCTTGTTTGTCTGAGATCTTGTGGTTTTGTGTCACCATCCCACAAGCCACTCCCTGGGGAAGCAGAAACCCGTCTCCTGTGGCAGAGCTGCCCTCCTGGAGCTGGGCTCTTCACTCCGGCTTTCATGGCGTCTCTTGTCTCTCGATTTCGGTTTCCTCCTTTCCTAGGGCGCATCTCCACCAAGCTGCACCTGCGGGGCTGCATGCCCCAGCCAGACTGTAACCTGCTCAACGGCACCCAGGAAATTGGACCCGTGCACGTGAGCGAGGATTGCCGTTCTCACTCAGGTGAGGGGAACGTGGTGAGACAAGGCCATGTCCCGTGCTGCAGCCTCCTCGGGGACCGGTGATCCTTGTGGGGTGTGGGGACAGCCAAAGCCGTCAGCCACGGAGAGCCACCCCCACACATTTAGATGTTCATTGCTCACTCAGACATGGGCAAGTGAAGGGGTGCTCCAGGGAGGCTGTGGAGGTCGGGGAGAGGGTCAAGGGTCAGGAAGAGGTCCACTGAAGGAGCATGGTCCAGGGGAGAGCTTTAAATAACTGTGGGTCACGTGAGTTTGGGTGGCGGGAGTTGAGGGGTGAGTGGGAGGAAGGTTGGGGTACAAAGAAGATCCTGAAACTGTGCATTCTGGGAGTGAGTGCTCATTTCTGGTTGTATTTCTGGACGTGTGTGTGTGTGTGTGTGTGTGTGTGTTGTACAAAGTCATGGGTTTTCATAAGGATATTATTATTTATGTACAACATGTGCTTTGCCCATATTCACCATTCTTTTTTATTTTTTTGAGTATTGTTTGTTTTTTTCACGGTTCCTTATATGTGTGCTTTTCTTTCTCTTCAGCATGAAGGATTCTTTCAAGTATTTTCTGTAGAGCTGGTTTGTGTCTTCAAATACTCCTTTAGCCTGCTTTTGTCGTGGAATGTCCTTATTTCTCGTCTATTTGAATGGATAGCTTTGCAGGATAAAGTAACTTTGGTTAACAGTTGTTATCTTTCAGAACTTGGAATACATCACTCCAAGCCCTTCTGGCTTTCAAAGTGTGTGTTGAGTAATCTGCTGTGATCCTGATGGGCTTGCCTTTGTAGGTAACTTGATTTTTCTCTCTGACTGCTTTCAATATTTTTTCTTTGGTTTGTGTGTTTGGTAGTTTGATTATAATATGGTGAGGAGAGGTTCTTTCCAGGTTTTGTCTGGTTGGTGTTCTAAAGGCTTCCTGCATCTGCATTGGCACGTCTTTCCCAATTTGGGGGAAGTTTTCTTCTATGACTTTGTTGAAGATGCCTACTATGCCTTTGGAGTGAAATTCTTCTCCTTCTACTATACCCTGAATTCTCATGTTTGATCTTTTCATAGTGTCCTGAATATCTTGAAATTCCCACTCATACTTTTCTATTAGTTTGTCTTTCTCTTTGTTGGACTGTATTAGATCTGCCACCTGGTCTTCTAGCTTAGATATTCTGTCCTCGCCTTCATCCATTCTACTGGTGAGATTTTCTACAGAGTTTTTTATTTCATTAACTGTGTTCTTCATTGCTAGTAATTCTGACTGGTTTTTCTTTATTATTTTTATTTCCTTATTTATGTCTATTATTGACCTCTTTATTTCATTAAATTGGTGTCATGTCTTTTTTGATTCCTTTGATTTCTTCTTTGACTTCTTTGAACATATTTATAATCATTCTTTTGAAATCTTTCTCAGGCATTTCCTCTAACTCATTCTCACTGGAGGTCATTTCTGATGCATTAATACTTTTTGGTGGATTTATATTGTCTTGATTTTTGGTGTTTCTTGTGTTATAATGTATATATTTTTGTATCCTGGATTATTTAATGATTGGATTTTCTAGTTAGCTGCAGTATTATTAGATGTATCAATCAATCTGATGTTATATATCTTCAGGGTAGGAGCTTAAGGTGCTAGGTGTGGCTCTCAAGACTCTCAGAGTATCTACAAAAGTGCCTCTAGGTATTAGGTTTGCCTGCTATGAGAGTATGCAAGTAGGCTGAGTGGAACCAAATACAGACAGTTTCTAAAATTTAACTAAACAATGTACAATTTTCAATGAAAAGCAGCACACAGTATTTATCCAAGAGTAGGTATCATGACAACCAGATCCTCTGTCTGTCCCTTAGGCTGTGTGGTGCCTCACCCACTCCCTTAATCCTGACAACAAGGAGATTAAGATTTCTGGTCTGTTGAGGGTTCCAAGTCAGCTTGTGACCAGGTGAGACCCTTCCCTAATGTATAACAGAAGAGGAAACAAAGCCACTATAAATCAAGAAGCAACAAATAACAAGCCCAAAATATAGCTTATTTAAGAATGGCAAATCTGACCATCCATCAGATTTAACATATAATTTATCCTGATATGGAAGGTGCAATTAGCACTTCTGGTTTAGGCCTATATACCAGGTTTATTTGGCAGGTACTGACCTGGTGTAATCCCAGTTACCTTTGGGGATGATCGGTTCAAGTAGGCGTGTCCGGGTCCCTGGACCGCTGCTCTGTTCGCTGGAGCTGGGCACTGGCGGTGGGGGAGGGGAGGCTGCCGATGCTGCTCTAGTTCTGTCGCTGGTCCCCGTGTTCTTCTACCTTGTGATCTGCTCCTCAGTTGTTCACTGCCGTTCTCCCTTCACGTTTCTTGAGTTTGCGGAGAGCTCCGGTGTGAGTGGAAAATCCCCTCACCTGGCTTTTCCTGTGGCTCAAGCCGTGACTTTCTGGCCGCCGCTGAGGTCCTGCGGACCTGCTGGAGCCGCTTCTGCCGGCCTGTGTGGGCTCTGGATGCTCTGGATCTCTCCTACTTCTTCGCTGCCGTTTCAATTTCCTATGCACCTCACTTTTTAGTAAAAGTGTGTATTTTTTGTTTGTTTGTTTGTTTGTTTGTTTTTTTGTTTTTTTTTTTGGCTTTTCCTCCCCTAGGCTGCTTTGGCGTGGTACCTACGCCGCCATCTTAACCAGAAGCCCCCTTTTTATTTTTTTAATTTTTAATGTTTTTTTTTTTTATTTTATACCTTCACTTTTCAGGCGAAGGGTGTATTTTGCTGTGGTTTTTCTCAAATCTCTCCCTAGGCTGGATTGGTGTGACTCCTATGCAGCCACCTTACCTAGAAGTCTCAATTTTTTTATTTTTATTTTAGAGACAGCAAAAGAGAGAGAAGCAAAGGGGGAGGGAGATAGAGAGAGAGAGAATTGGTGTGCCAGGGCCTCAGCCACAGCAATCGAACTCCAGACACTTGTGCGTCTGGCTTACGTGGGATCCAGAGAGCCGATCATGGATCCTCACGCTTCTCAGGCAGGCTCCTTAGCCGCTAATCCTTCTCTCCCGCCCAATATTCACCACTCTTTATTACTTTTCTTAATTGCTGTGACAAAATGCCAGACAAAAGTCAGATAAGGATAGGAAGGTTCATTATGGCTCAGAGTTCGAGAGAAGAAGGGGAGGCAGCCGGTCACACCACAGTCAGTCAGGAAGCAGAGACACGAAGGCAGGCGCTCAGATCACTTTATCCTTTTCTTCCATGAGAGAGAGAAAGGGAGAATTGGCACACCAGGGCCTCTAGCCACTGCAGCTGTACTCCAGACGCGTGCACCACCTTGACTGCTTGCATGACCTTGTGTGCATGTGTCACCTTGTATGCCCGGTACATGTGAGTCCTGGGTCCTTAGGCTTCACAGGCAAGTGCCTTAACTGCCAAGCCATCTGTCCGGCCCCACCTTATCCTTCCTGTTGCCGTCCAGGACCTCAACCTATAAAATGGGGTCACCCACAGTTAGAAAGGGTCTTCATACCTCAATTCACCAGGTTTAGAGACTCCCTCATAGACACGACCAGAGGTTGCCCTCCCCCCAGGTGATTCTAGATCCTGTTGACAATCAATATTATTAACCATCACGCCGGGCGTGGTGGCGCACACCTTTAATCCCAGAACTTGGGAGGCAGAGGTAGAGGATCGCCATGAGTTTGAGGCCACCCTGAGACTACATAGTGAATTCCAGGTCAGCTTGGGCTAGAGCGAGACCCTACCTCGAAAACCCAATAAATAAATAAATAAATATTAACCATCACAATTACCCTCTCCTGCCCCCCAACTGTCCTGCTAGCCACCTTTTCCTCCCCCCCAAAAAAAACTAGAAGTCTCTCCTTTACTTTCTTGTCATATGTATGTATGTATGTGTGTGTGTGTGTGTGTGTGTGTATATATATATATATATATATATATATATATATATATATATATATATAATTTAGGCTTAACATATGAGAGAAAACATGAAATATTTGTTTTTCTGAATCTGGCTTATCTTTTTTGTTTGTTTGTTTGTTTCTTTGTTTTTCAAGATAGGGTCTCACTCTAGCCCAGGCTGACCTGGAATTCGCTATGTAGTCTCAGGGTGGCCTCAAACTCATGGTGATCCTCCTACCTCTGCCTCCTGAGTGCTGGGAATAAAGGCATATGCTACCATGCCCAGCTAATTAATATGATGATCTCAAGTTCCATTCATTTTTCTGTAAATAGCATGATTTTATTCTTTATGGATGAATACTACTGTAGTACTTTGGGTGTATATAACATGTATATAACACCTTTACCATGAGTAACTCAATTCCTTTGGTCAACCCCATTCTCTCTCCATCTTCATCCACCCATACCCACAGTACTTGAGCCCCCCAGTGGCCTTGCTCCATAAGAAGGAAATCAGAGATGTTATTGAGGGTGCTTTACGTGTGACACAAAAGTCGAGGGTGAAGTGGGGGCTCTGGCACTTAAACATCAGACATACTGGCATATACCTAAAAGACAGAGAAGATCATGGAATACCCCAATAAGGACTACGAGGCAACAGGAAGCCATGGTGGAGAGGAGACTCGGATAACAGCCCTGTTTCCATGGAAACAAGATCTTCCCTGTCCCTGCCTCAGTTTCCTCTTCTGCCTGTGTCATTCTGTTTTAGTTACTCTCTCATTGCTGTGAACAGGTATCTGACCGGAGTCAGTTTAAGGAAGAAAAGAGGTTCAGTGTGACTTACATGCCATCATGACAGGGTTGACTTACAGTCCGTCATGATGGTGAAGGATACGGGAGCAGGAGCCCGAGGCCCAGTTGGTCACATTGCAGCTGGACTCATGAAGCAGAGGACAAACAGGAAGTGGGGCTGAGCTAGAAAACCTCAAGGCCCACCCCCAGGGACCCACTTCCTCCAGCAAAAAGGCTCCACCTTCCCGGGGCTCGACAACCTTCCCAAACAGCGCCAAGTGTTCAAACACATGAACCCACGGGAAACATTTCACATTCAAACCACAACACACTCTGTCTAACCTCAGTGCTTTAAGGAGAGAGCTGAGTGTGAACAGAAAACATTACTCTTTTTTTATTTATTTATTTAAGAGAGAGAGAGAGAGGCAGGGGGAGAGAGAGAATGGACACGTCAGGGCCTGCAGCCACTGTAAACAAACTCCAGACGCATGTGCCCCCTTGCGCATCTGGCTTACGTGGGTACTGGGGAATTGAACCTGGGTCCTTGGGCTTTGCAGGCAAATGCTTTAACCGCTGAGCCATCTCTCAAGCCCGATCTTTTCCCCCCTAACTAGACCAGGAGACTTGAGGACGTGGGCTGCAGGTTACCTAGGTCAAGGTCTCCTGCCTCGGGCTGCATGAATGGATGGAGATTCCGGATGGGTCTACTTGTTGCTGCCTGTGACTGAAGTCCTACCTCGCGGGGGCTCTCCCTGGACGTGGGTCTGGAGGTCGTCCTGAGACGAGCGCGTGCTCCTGTTTCTAGCTGTGCAGATCCTGAAGTGCCGGAAGGGAACGCTGGAGACCGTAATGAACGTCACAGACCTGCCCTTTCAGTGGAAAGCAGGCCGGACAACCTGTAAGGTCGGTGAAAGTTGCCAGGACACGCTGATGATGATAGAGAACGGTAAGGAGCGGCCCTGGGCGCGCAGTCCCACTCCTCCTAACTCAGCCCCGTTCCTACCGTCCAGTAAGAAGACTCTAGAGGCCCCTTCTCCAAGGGCCAGAAGCCCTGTCCACCCTTCAGCACTTGCAAGCCCTGAAGTTCCCAGGGCTCTCCTCTTCAACAGCTCACCCACCCCACCTCAGCATGCGCGACCTCCCTCTATCCTCTATCCCCAGGAGACTTGAGCCCCAACCTCCTCCCCAGCCTGCTCCCTCCTGCCTTCCCAGGACACCAGGTGAGCTTGGTACTCACAAAGGGCTGTACCACCGCCAGTGATCACGGGGTCAGCATCACCAAGCACAGGACGAGCCCCGGGCTCTCCGTCGTCTCCTACACCTACGTGTGCAGCCGCAAGAACTACTGCAATGACCTGTCCACCACAGCCCCTCTCTGGGCTCCACCTCCTGTAGCAGGTACCTGAGGGAAGCGAGGCTTTGGGTGGAAAAGGTCTGATGGGAGAAAAGGGATACGGGGTTCAGGAGTTGAGGTGGGGGCGGGGGCACAAGAGGAGCTCACTTTCTTTCTGGAGAGTGTCCAAACTTACTCTCTCTCCATCTTGACATTGACTAAGAAGTTCCTTCTGGTCCCCGTGTCCACCTCCCCGCCGTCTCGCACTCTCCATCTCTTCTCCATGCCCTTCTTCTGACCTTGAGGTCCATAACATTGCAGAACTCCCCTGGCCCACTCTGTCCAACAATCTGGGTGGGTTTTTTTTTTCCCCCTTCACATATATGTTTGTGGGCACGTGTGTGCACATGTGTGTGGAGTCCAGAGGGCAGCCTCTTGAACACTGTCTACTTGTGCTTGGGACAAGGTCTCTCATTAGCCTAGAGCTCACCGATTAGGTTCCATTGGCTATATACAGTGAGCTCCAGAGATGCTCCTGTCTCTGCCTCCCCAGTGGTGGGATGACTGTCATGTACCGCCATGCCTGGCTTTTTTGCATGGGTACTGGGGATCAAACCTGGGTCCTCATGTTTATGAAGCAAGCCCCCACCCCCTGCCAGGTGAGTTTTCTGATGCTACACCACCCGCCTCACTCTGGACTTGATCCAGCCATGCCCACCACTGAAGTCTTACTGAACAGTAGGCTGTAACTTTCCTCCTCTCCTCTTGCCTGGTGTTAAGACTTAGGGGGTCAGGCTGGAGAGATTGCTCAGTGGTTAAGGCACTTGCCTGCGAAGCCTAAAGGACCCAGGTTCGATTCCCCGGGACCCACATAAGCCAGATGCACAAGGTGGCGCATGCGCCTGGAGTTTATTTGCAGTGGCTGGAGGCCCCCGGCACACCCATTCTCTCTCTATCTGCCTCTCTTTCTCTCAAATAAATAAATAAAACATTAACACTTAGGGGTCCTGCTCTTTGTTCCTTTGTAAATATCCATGACTGTCGCACATGGTCTAGTAGAAATCGTGGGTAAAGTTCCTTCCAGAGTTGTCCTGCCTATCTTTGGCCATGTCTTGAGTCCAGAGCCAGAAGGTTCCACCAACCTTAGCTCCAGAATCCCTCCTGCACTTAGCCCCAGGGTCTCTGAAGGTCTCCCCCCTGCCCTCTGGTCTTGCTTTGCCAATAGGCCATAACCTGAATCCCCCCCCCCCGGATGAGAGGACCCCCCCCACACCCTCTGCTAGGACGACATGTTGGGGAGACTAAGCAGAGGGAGGTATCTGATCCTAACCTAGAGTCCTCTCCCTGGCCCTCACTCCCTGCTCCGGTCACCTCCCAGTCCCAGGGACCCTGCACTGCCCGATCTGCATTTCTACCTCTGGCTGTGAGAACGCACGGAAACGCGTCTGCCCCGCAGGCAACACTCACTGCTACAGTGGAGTCCTCAGGCTCAGGGGAGGTGAGCCCGGACATCAGCGTGGGGGAGTGGGCAGGGAGGGCGGGACATTGAGATCTGAGCATCCAGAAAACAGGGATAGACTGAGGCTAAGCCTGGGACCCAAAGGATGTTAGGCCTGGCCCCCTGGAGCTGGGCTGGTCCTGTGTCGGCGTCTCTTGTCTCTCTACGTTTCCCTCCCTTCCTAGGGCGCATCGCCACCAAGCTGAACGTGCGCGGCTGCATGCCCCAGCCGGGCTGTGACCTGCTCAACGGCACCCAGGAAATTGGGCCCGTGCAAGTGAGCGAGGATTGCAACCCTCAGTCAGGTGAGGGGAGCCTGGCGAGACAAGGCCATGTCCCGTGCTGCAGCCTCCTCGGGGACCGGTGGTCCTTTGGGATGGGGGACAGCCAAGGCCGTCAGCCACGGAGAGCCACCCCCACACATTTAGGTGTTCATCGCTCACTCAGACATGGGCAAGTGAAGGGGTGCTCCAGGGAGGCTGTGGGGGTGGGGCAGGAGGGTCAAGGGTCAGCAAGAGGTCCACTGAAGGAGCATGGTCCAGGGGGAGAGCTTTAAATAACTGTGGGTCACGTGAGTTTGGGTGGCTTATCCACGTGGGAGGAAGGTTGGGAGGCGAGGTGCGTAGCTCTGCATGGGACTCTATGCCACGGGCAGGGCACTGGCTCCCCAGAAAAGTGCATTTTGTTCTTTTTATTATTATTATTATTATTATTATTTTCTTTAAAACGAGAATGAATGAGAATGGGCGCACCAGGGCCTCCAGGCACCGCAAATGAATTCCAGACGCATGTGCCATTTTGTGCCCCTGGCTTACACGGGTACTGGGGAATTGAACCCGGAAGTCATTAGGCTTTGCAGGCAAATGACCTAACATAACCACAGAGCCATCTCCCCAGCCCCCAGAGTGCATTTTGGGAGCGAGTGCCTCGTTACCAACCGTATTTCCAAACACCGTGACCATGCGTCACCTTCAATCTCCCGCTTCTTTAGGACCACCTCCACTCTCTCTACCACCGTCATCTATCCTTATGCTAGAGCATTCCAGTGGCATCTCTCCATCGGAAAAGAAAACCGGAGAGAGAGAATTAAGGGGGCTTCACGTGTGGTGACGCAGCAGTGTGGACTCTGGGAGTATCCCCATTCATGCATGTAAACACAGCCACAGTGGCACACACAGGACTGATGCAGAGGGTCACAAAGTGTCTCAAGACAAGGGGAAGCTGGCCGGACGTGGTGGCGCACGCCTTTAATCCCAGCACTCGGGAGGCAGAGATAGGAGGATCGCTGTGAGTTTGAGGCCAGGCTGAGACTACATAGTGAATTCTGGGTCAGCCTGGCTAGAGCGAGACCCTCCCTTGAAAAACCAAAACAAACAAACAAACAAAAGTCATGGGGGGGGGGTGGCTGGAGAGATGGCTTAGCAGTTAAGGCGTTTGCCTGCGAAGCCAAAGGGCCCAGGTTCAATTCCCCAGCTCCCACGTAATCCAGATGCACAAGGGGGCACATGCATCTGGAGTTCGTTTGCAATGGCTAGAGGCCCTGGCATGCCCTTTCTCTGTCTGTCTCCTCTCTGTCTCTCTCTCTCTCCCTCCTTGTAAATAAATTAATAAAAACCAAAAAAAAAAGTCATTTCAAAAAGTTAAGGGGAAGCTGAACTGAGGACAAGAGGTGGGATAGGAATCCTGACTCCCTTGTTCCTGCCTCAGTTTCCTTATATCCCTGCGTCACACTGCCTGCGTAAGCTGTATACGGGAAGCGGAGCATGCTCAGGACATCCTCCTCTTAGTGTGTCAGTCATCCTGCCCAGCTAGGTTAAGAAGCTTATGGAGGGGTGAAGATCTCTTAGGCCTAGGAGTTAAGGCGCTTGCCTGCAAGGCCTAAGGATTCATGTTCTACTCTCCAGGTCCCACGTAAGCCAGATGGACAAAGTGACACAAGCACACGAGGTTGCACATGCTCACAAGGGGGCACACCCATCTGGAGTAGTGGCAGAGGCCCTGGCACACCCATTCTCTCTCTCTGTCATAAAAAAAGGCCTGTCTGTTGGGCTTGCCTCAATAAAAAGGGGGGGGGAGCGGCTGGAGAGATGGCTTAGTGGTTAAGGCACTTGCCCGTGAAGCCTAAGAACTCATGCTCGACTCTCCAGGTCCCACATAAGCCAGACGCAGTGATGCAAGCATTCAACATTGCACATGGGCACAAGGGGATGCACATGTCTGATGTTCATTTGCAGAGGCTGAAGGTCCTGGCTCACCCATTCTCTCTCTTGCACGCATGCTCTCTCTTGTTCTCTCGCTCTGTCTCTCTCTCTCAAAATAAAAGAAAAAAATAAAAAGAAGCCGGGTGTGGTGGCACACACCTTTAATCCCAGCACTGGGGAGGCAGAGGTAGGAGGATCGCCGTGAATTCGAGGCCATTCTGAGACTACATAGTGAATTCCAGGTCAGCCTGCGCTACAGTGAAACCCTACCTCGAAAAACAAAACAAAACAAAAAAAATTTAAATATAATAAAATGCAACCACAGAAACTAAGGGGACAGACATGAGGTTTCCCTGGCTCACACAGACCATGGTGAAGTTTCCTCTCCACAGATACTTTGACCTGTCACAAGGGGGTCATGTTGAAGTATGGCAGCGAGTTGTCCAAAAACCCAGTGGAATGGACCGCATCTGAGGAGCAGATATGCGTCGCTGGTGAGCTGTGTCAGGAGACCCTGCTGCTCATCGACGTAGGTAGGTGGGCGGAGCATGAGAACCACACCCCTGCGCTGTGCACAGCCCAGCCCTACCCCACATTTCCTGCCCAGTCCCACTCATGCCTGGATAATTCTTCTCTCTGCCCCTTTTACCCCCTGATTAAAAAAAAAAAACAAAAACTGGGGCAGGGCTAGAGAGATGACTTAGTGATTAAAGCACTTGCCTGTGAAGCCTAAGGACCCGTGTTCGACTCTCCAGGTCTCACATAAGCCAGACACACAAGGTGACACAAGCACACAAGGTCACACGTGTGCACCAGCTGGCCACGTATCTGGAGTTCAATTTCAGTGGCTAGAAGCCCTGGCATGACAAATCTCTGTCACACAGACACATTAAAAAAAGGGGGGGGGGTCAGGAACAGGGGCAAAGCAATGACCTTCCCTGCTGGCGTGGGTTGCCCGTACATGTGGTTGTCTCATGCAAAGGGGTGAAAATGGTGCCGCCCAGGGGAGCCTCGGGGATCTCATTCATTTGGAAAGAATGGATACTGGGCTGCAGACACAGCTCAGCGGGCAGTGACACGCACAAAGCCCTGGGTTCAATCCCCAGCGCCACATAAAACTGAGTGAGTACATGCCTGTGATTCCAGCGCTCCGGAGGTGGAGGCAGGAGCATCAGAGGCTCAATGTCGTCCTTGGCTGGAAAGAAAGGAAGAGAGAGAAGAAAGGAAAGGAAAGGAAAGGAAAGGAAAGGAAAGGAAAGGAAAGGAAAGGAAAGGAAAGGAAAGGAAAGGAAAGGAAAGGAAAGGAAAGGAAAGGAAAGAAAGGAAAGGAAAGAGAAAGGGAAAGGGAAAGGAAAAGAGGGAGGGAAGGAAAGAAGAAAAGAGGAAGGAGAAGAGAAGGGAAGGGAAGGGCAGAGAAGAGAAGAAGAGAAAAGAAAAAGAGGAGAAGGTGCTAGCCAGGCATGGTGGCACACGCCTTTAATCCCAGCACTCGGGAGGCAGAGGTAGGAGGATCACCTTGAGATCCAGGCCACCCTGAGACTACATAGTGAATTCCAGGTCAGCCTGGGCTAGAGTGAGACCCTACCTCGAAAAAAAAAAAAAATAAGAAAGAATGAAAGAAAATAAGAAGAAAGGGAAGGGAAGAGAGAGAAGAAGGAAGGAAGAAGGGAGGGAGGGAAAGGAAGGAATGGAGGGAAAAAGGAAGGAAGGGAGGAAGGAAGGAAAGGGAGGGAGGGAAGAAAAGAAGGAGGGAGGAGGAAAAGATGTGCACTAAGCATGTATTTTAGATTTCTGCAAAGTCATTCATGCAGGGTAATGGAAAAGGGGAAAGAAAAACATACAAAAAGGAGCTCACTAGGGCTGCAGAGATGGATCAGTGGTTAAGGCACTTGCCTGAAAAGCCAAAAGTCCCAAGTTTGATTCCCCAGGACCCACATAAAGCCAGATGCCCAAAATGGAGCATATGTCTGGGGTTCATGTGCAGTGGCTAGAAGCCCTAGCGGGCTCCTTCTCTCCCCCTACTCATAAATAAATATTTTTTTAAAGGTGCGGGGGGGGGGGGAGGTAACTATGGGTATGGAGAGAACTCTAGAAAGATCCAACAGGAGCTCAAGGCAGAAAATAGAAAAAGGACAATCCAACAAGATGTGCCAGGAGGTAGAACCCAGGGTCAGGCTTCAGTCTGTGTGTGTGTGTGTGTTTGTGTGTGTGTGTGAGAGAGAGAGAGAGAGAGAGAGAGAGAAAGAGAGAGAGACAGAGACGGTTTTCCAGTGTGTGCATGCACATGTGTGTGTTTGCTTGTGAAGGTCAAGGGACAACCTCTAATGTCAATCCTCAGGCACTTTCTTGCAGACAGAAGGTCTCTCGTGGACCTAGAGATCACCGATTAGGCTAACCTGGCTGACCAGTGAGCCCCGGGAATCCCTAGCACTGAGATACAACCAAATGCCACCATGCCCAGCTTCTTATTTTATTTTCTTAATTTTTTAAAATCTATTTTATTTTTTAAATATTTTACTTTTTCTTTATTTGAGAGAGGAAGAGATATATACAGAAATAAGCAGGTAAGAGAAAGAGAGAGAATGGACGCACCAGGGCCTCCAGCCACTGCAAACGAACTCCACTCCAGACGCATGCGCCCCTTGTGCATCTGGCTTACCTGGGTCCTGGGGAGTCGAACCTGGGTTATTTGGCTTTGCAGGCAAGCGCTTTAACTGCTAAACCATCTCTCCAGCCCTAAATTTATTTTATTTGAGAGAGAGAGAGAATGGACGCACCAGGTCCTCCAGCCGCCGTAAACGAACTCCAGACACGTATCACTTTGTGGCTTACCGGGGTCCTGGAGAATGGAACCTAGGTCCTTCGGCTTCCGCAGGCAAAAGCCTTAACCGCTAAGCCATCTCTCCAGCCCCAGCTTTTTAAGCTGGGTTCTGAGGCTTGAACTCGGGTCCTCTTGCTTGGAAGGCAGCCACTTTACCCACTAAAACTATCTCCCCAGCCCTGGGGCTTCAATTCAGTCTTTGCCAGACATTACACATGACTTGTGCTGTTACAATGGGGTTGGGGGGTGGGGGAGAGTGTATTGCATTGGCTCTCATTCTTGTCACCCCTCCCCACAGGACACAACTCTCTCCTGTTAGGGAGCAAAGGCTGTACCGAGGCCGGGGCAGAGGACAGCACCGATGTCACCCTCAACTCGCTGCCCCCTGGGATGGTCGTGGCCTCCTACTTCCGGTTCTGCTCTGACTCCGACCTGTGTAACAGCGCCCGGCTCAGCAGTGAACTGTTGGACGCCTTCCCCCATTCAGGTAGGGGAGACCCCGGAGCAGAGCCTTGGGGGTCCGGCTTGGTGGCTGCGGTGCGGGGCCGAGCTGTGCACCCCCAACTCAGGCGCCTTCTCTCTGTCCCCAGCCGCGCCTGCGCCTGGACACCTACAGTGTCCTGTGTGCGTGCAGTTCTCCGGGTCTTGCAAAAACTCCAACCTTGTTACCTGCGCTCAGGGCACCACCCACTGCTATAGTGGAAACATTGAGCTCACAGGGGGTGAGTGTTGAAGGCTGGAGCCCAGACGGGAAGGAAGTGGAGATCTCCGTCCCTGGGTCTGAGGGAGGAGGGCTGGATCTGGACCCCTGGGTCTGAGGGAGGAGGGCTGGGTCTGGACCCCTGGGTCTGAGGGAGGAGGGCTGGGTCTGGACCCCTGGGTGTGAGGGAGGAGGGCTGGGTCTGGAGCCCTGGGTCTGAGGGAGGAGGGCTGGGTCTGGACCCCTGGGTCTGAGGGAGGAGGGCTGGGTCTGGACCCCTGGGTCTGAGGGAGGAGGGCTGGGTCTGGACCCCTGGGTGTGAGGGAGGAGGGCTGGGTCTGGACCCCTGGGTCTGAGGGAGGAGGGCTGGGTCTGGACCCCTGGGTCTGAGGGAGGAGGGCTGGGTCTGGACCCCTGGGTCTGAGGGAGGAGGGCTGGGTCTGGACCCCTGGGTCTGAGGGAGGAGGGCTGGGTCTGGACCCCTGGGTCTGAGGGAGGAGGGCTGGGTCTGGACCCCTGGGTCTGAGGGAGGAGGGCTGGGTCTGGACCCCTGGGTCTGAGGGAGGAGGGCTGGGTCTGGAGCCCTGGGTCTGAGGGAGGAGGGCTGGGTCTGGACCCCTGGGTCTGAGGGAGGAGGGCTGGGTCTGGAGCCCTGGGTCTGAGGGAGGAGGGCTGGGTCTGGACCCCTGGGTCTGAGGGAGGAGGGCTGGGTCTGGACCCCTGGGTGTGAGGGAGGAGGGCTGGGTCTGGACCCCTGGGTCTAAGGGAGGAGGGCTGGGCCTGGGCCCCTAGGGCTGAGGTTTGCTGATGCGCATCCCTCTGGCTGGGCCCCCACCCTCTAGGTGGACTTTCCGGCACAGTCGGCATTCAGGGATGCATGGCCTCATCCTCCAAGTTACTGTTGAGCAAGAACAAGACAATTGGGATATTTTCCGTGAACGAGGAACTTGCTAGAGACACTAGTAGCAGTAATCCCGTCTCTCCAAATGGAGTCGCCCCTGGCTGTCATGTGGCTGGAGCACTAGTGCTGTGGATAACCCTCGCCCTTTTGTATGGAGGGCTTCGTCCTCCCTGTTGACTCCCTGTGATGGCTAACCCATGCTGACCACCCAGACCCAAACGTCCTTCCGACCTGATAACCTCATAGCCTTGAACCTGAACTTGTTTTCCCAGGCTGCCCACCTGTAACCTTCCCTCACCCACACACGCGCTATCATCTGATAAGCATATGTATATATATATATATACATATACATATATATATATATAGTAGGCTTTGGCCAACTAAACTGAACTCACCCTGTGGGAGAGTGGACATCCACAAATTTGCTACATGTTTTGGATAATAAAACTCCTGATCTTTCTTCAAACACTGGCATTCTTCCATATAAACGGAGCGCAGGGCTGGAGAGATGGCTTAGCAGTTAAGCGCTTGCCTGTGAAGCCTGAGGACCCCGGTTCGAGGCTTGATTCTCCAGGACCCACGTTAGCCAGATGCACAAGGGGGCGCACGCGTCTGGAGTTCGTTTGCAGTGGCTGGAGGCCCTGGCGTGCCCATTCTCTCTCTGTCTATATCTGCCCCTCCCTCTCTCGCTCTCTGTCTGTCACTTTCAAATAAATAAATAAAAATAAACAACAACAACAACAACAAAAACGGAGCGCAAGACGGGTGGGAGAAGACTTTTCCACTAAGAGAATCACTAGCGGGCTGGAGAGGTGGCGCAGCGGTTAAGGCGCTTGCTCGGTAAAGCCGGATGCACAAAGTGGCACGTGCATCTGGAGTTTGTTTGCAGCAGCTGGAGGCCCTGGTGGGCACATTCTCATTCTCTCTCTCTCTCTCCTTGAAAATAGATAAATAAAAATATTTGGGACCAGGACCCACATAAGCCAGATGCACAAATGGGCCCATGCCACTGAAGGCCCTGGCATACCCCTTCTCTCTATCTGCCTCTCTTTCTCTCCCTCTCCCTCCCTCTCTCTCTCTCAAATAAATAAAAATAAAATAAAAAAGAAAGTTACTACTCGGACATGGTGGCGCACGCCTTTAATCCCAGCACTCGGGAGGCAGAGGTAAGAGGAATGCCATGAGTTTGAGGCCACCCTGAGACTCCATAGTGAATTTCAGGTCAGCCTGTGCTACAGCAAGACCCTACCTTGAAAAACAAAACAAAACAAAACAAAACAAAACAAAAATTTTATTTTTGAAAAAATCACTCTGTCACATCCATTCCCCATTAGCCCATATCTTTGCTCCGACCCGTGATATGCCGCAAACCTTTTACGGCGCTGTAGGCTGAAGCGCGTGGACATTGCTGTGACTCCGAACATGAAGGAGGAAGGAGGACGGTGGCCGTGAACCCCGCTCCTTGTTAGTCAGCGTCTCTGCATAAGCAAGGGGCTCTGGGCTCATCCCAGTAACGGGAATGGAGGTTCAAAGTGGGCTGAGTTAATGGGATAATTAACTGACACGGTGGAGACGAGTTGAGAACAGGGTTAACTAAGGCTTTTCTTATTAGGTCTTTGCTACCATCATAGGCATGAAAAGGTGAGGGTCAGAGGCCATTTCTGGAGAAGAGGCCCAGGAAAAACGGAGGCTAAAGGTTTAAAAGAGTTTGAGGGCTGGAGAGATAGCTCAGCGGTTAAGGAGGGTACCTGAGAAGCCTTAGGACCCAGGTTTGGTTCTCGAGGTCCCACGGAAGCAAGAGGCACATTGGTAACGCATGTGTCTGGAGTTTGTTTGCAGTGGCTGAAGGCCCTGGTGTGCCCATTGACACTCTCCCTCACTGTCCTGAATAAATAAATAAAAATAAATCTTAAAAAAGATGTTTGAACAGTGCAGCTGTACACGAGTGTCATCTCTGTGAACCAGATTGAACAGGACTAGCTTTTAAAAGTAAACAAATAGACAAGTGCTTTATCCCCAGCCTCACTGTGGATTCTAGACAAGTGCTCTACCTCTGAGCCACGCCCCAGCCCCTCACTGTGGGTTCTAGACAAGTGCTCTACCTCTGAGCCACGCCCCAGACCCTCACTGTGGATCCTAGACAAGTGCTCTACCTCTGAGCCACGTCCCCAGCCCCTCACTGTGGATCCTAGACAAGTGCTCTACCTCTGAGCCACGCCCCCAGCCCCTCACTGTGGATCCTAGACAAGTGCTCTACCTCTGAGCCACGCCCCCAGCCCCTCACTGTGGATCCTAGACAAGTGCTCTACCTCTGAGCTACGCACCCAGCCCCTCACTGTATTCTAGACAAGTGCTCTACCTCTGAGCCACGCCCCCAGCCCCTCACTGTGGATCCTAGACAAGTGCTCTACCTCTGAGCCACGCCCCCAGCCCCTCACTGTGGATTCTAGACAAGTGCTCTACCTCTGAGCCACGCCCCAGCCCCTCACTGTGTGTTCTAGACAAGTGCTCTACCTCTGAGCCACGCCCCAGCCCTCACTGTGGATTCTAGACAAGTGCTCTACCTCTGAGCCACGCCCCAGCCCCTCACTGTGGATTCTAGACAAGTGCTCTACCTCTGAGCCACGCCCAGCCCCTCACTGTGGATTCTAGACAAGTGCTCTACCTCTGAGCCATGCCCCAGCCCTCACTGTGGATTCTAGACAAGTGCTCTACCTCTGAGCCACGCCCCAGCCCTCACTGTGGATTCTAGACAAGTGCTCTACCTCTGAGCCACGCCCCAGCCCCTCCTAACCCCCCACTGGTCAGACAAGCTCACTCTGAGCACCCACTCATGGTCTAGACAGTCTACTCACACCCCAGCCCTCACGGGTTGAAAGTGCTACAGCGCCCCAGCCTCATGGATCTAACAGCTTCCTGAGCACCCAGCCTCACTGTGGTCTAGAAGTGCTACTGAGCCACCCTCACTGGTCAGCAGGCCTGCCGCCCCACCTCTGTGTCTAGACGGCTCCTGAGCCACCCGCCCTACTGATCTACAGTGTTACTGAGCCACCCGTACTGTGTCAGACAATGTTACCCTGACACGCCCCCTCAGGGTTCTGACAAGTGCTCTACTCTGAGCACGCCACCCATGTGATCGAAGTCTCACCTCTGGCCACGCCCAGCCTCACGTGCACAGGTACCTGGCCACCCGCCTCATGTGATCTAACAAGTGCTCTACTGACCACGCGCCTCACGTCGACAGTCCTACCGAGCACAGCTCACTGTGATCTGACAGTCACTCTACCCCCCCTCACGTGTTAGACACTACTCGAGCACACCACCCTCACGGGTTACATGTTACCTTGAGCGCCCAGCCCTGTCAGACATGTCTCTGAGCAGCCCAGCTCAGTGATCTAGACAAGTGCTTACCCGAGCACCACCTCACTGGTCTAGCAGTGCTTACTCTGAGCGCCCCCCCCAGTGTCTGAGTCTCCTAGAGCCCACCCTCACTGTGTCAGACAGGTCCTCTACCTCTGAGCACGCCCCCAGCCCTCACTGTGGGTTCTAGACAAGTGCTCTACCTCTGAGCCACGCACCCCAGCCCCTCAGCTGTGGATCTAGACAAGTGCTCTTACCTCTGAGCCACGCCCCCAGCCCCTCACTGTGGATCCTAGACAAGTGCTCTACCTCTGAGCCACGCCCCAGCCCCTCACTGTGGGTTCTAGACAAGTGCTCTACCTCTGAGCCACGCCCCTAGCCCCTCACTGTGGATCTAGACAAGCTGCTCTACTCTGAGCCACTGCCCCCAGCCCTCTCACTGGGATCTAGACAAGTGCTCTAGCCTCTGAGCCACAGCCCCAGCCCCTCACTGTGGATCCTAGACAAGTGCTCTACCTCGGAGCCACGCCCCCAGCCCCTCACTGTGGTTTCTAGACAAGTGCTCTGACCTCTGAGCCACGCCTCTAGCCCCTCACTGTGGATCTAGACAAGTGCTCTACCTCTGAGCACACCCCCAGCCCTCACTGTGGATTCTAGACAAGTGCTAAACCTCTGAGCCACGCCCCCAGCCCCTCACTGTGGATTCCTAGACAAGTGCTCTACCTCTGAGCCACGCCCCCAGCCCCTCACTGTGGGTTCACTAGACAAGTGCTCTACCTCTGAGCACCCCCTCCCCTCACTGTGATAGACAAGTGCTACTACCCCAGCTACGTGTCCATGTCCCACCGCCCCTCACTGTGGATCCTAGACAAGTGCTCTACCTCTGAGCCACGCCCCAGCCCCTCACTGTGGATTCTAGACAAGTGTCTCTACCTCTGAGCCACGCCCCCAGCCCTCCACTGTGGTTCTAGACAAGTGCTCTACCTCTGAGCCACGCCCAGCCCCTCACTGTGGTTCTAGACAAGTGCTCTACCTCTGACCCACGTCCCAGCCCCTCACTGTGGATCCTAGACAAGTGCTCTACCTCTGAGCCACACCCCAGCCCCTCACTGTGGATCCTAGACAAGTGCTCTACCTCCGAGCCACGACCCCAGCCCCTCACTGTGGGTTCCAGACAAGTGCTCTACCTCTGAGCCACGCCCCCAGCCCCTCACTGTGGATCCTAGACAAGTGCTCTACCTCTGAGCCACGCCCCCAGCCCCTCACTGTGGATCCTAGACAAGTGCTCTACCTCTGAGCCACAACCCCAGCCCCTCACTGTGGATTCTAGACAAGTGCTCTACCTCTGAGCCACGCCCCCAGCCCCTCACTGTGGTCTGGACAAGTGCTCTACCTCTGAGCCACAACCCCAGCCCCTCACTGTGGATCCTAGACAAGTGCTCTACCTCTGAGCCACAACCCCAGCCCCTCACTGTGGATTCTAGACAAGTGCTCTACCTCTGAGCCACAACCCAGCCCCTCACTGTGGATTCTAGACAAGTGCTCTACCTCTGAGCCACGCCTCCAGCCCCTCACTGTGGACTCTAGACAAGTGCTCTACCTCTGAGCCACGCCTCCAGCCCCTCACCGTGGACTCTAGACAGGTGCTCTACCTCTGAGCCACGCCCCCAGCCCCTCACTGTGGATTCTAGACAAGTGCTCTACCTCTGAGCCACGCCCCCAGCCCCTCACTGTGGACTCTAGACAGGTGCTCTACCGCTGAGCCACGCCCCTAGCCCCTCATTGTGGTTTCTAGACAAGTGCTTCTGGGATTAAAGGCGTGTTCCACCACACCTGGCAATAAAATTAAAAACAAAAAAGATTTATTGGGGCTGGGGAGATGGTTCAATGGTTTCATGTGTTTGCAGCACAAGCCTGTCCACCTTCCATGTTGAACCTGATGCTGAGCGGTGAGCGCACCTGTAATTCCAGTGCAGGCCGTGGCAATGGGAGGTGAAGTTCAGAGAACCCCTGAGCATCTGGGCCATCTAATCTGGCCTTCCCAGACTACAGCCAACATTCCAAGGTTGTTCTCACTTGCGCACAGTGGCAACACACACACACATATGATAAACACACAAGCACAAATAAAACAATTTGTTTTTCAAGGTAGGGTCTCGCTCTAGCCCAGGCTGACCTGGAATTCACTATGTAGTCTCAGGGTGGCCTTGAACTCATGGTGATCCTCCTACCTCTGCCTCCCGAGTGCAGGGATTAAAGGCGTACACCACCACACCCGGCTTCTAAAGTAAAGCAGATTTTTAAATATTTTATTTAGGGGCTGCACAGATGGCTCAGCAGATAGCCAAATGACAGAGGTTCAGTTCCCCAGTACCAATGTAAAGCCAGATGCACAAGGTGGCGCATGGGTCTGAAGTTTGTTTGCAATGGCTAGAGACCCTGGCGTGCCCATTCTCTCTTCTCTCTCTGTCTTTCTCTTTCACTCACTCTCTCTCAATAAATAAAATATTTTTAAATACCTTATTGATTTATTCATGAGCAGAGAGAGGGGAGAGAGTGTGTGTGTAGGAGCATCAGGGCCTCTTGCTGCTGCAAATGAACTCCAGAAGCATATACCACTTTGTGCTTCTGGTTTTACATGGGTACTGGGGAATTGAACCTGAGCCACCAGACTTGGCAAGCAAGCACCCTTAACCACTGAGCTACCTCCCCAGCTCACAGAATTTTTTTATTTTTTTAATATTTTATTTTTATTTAGTTATTTATTTGACAGAAAGAAGGAGAGAGAGAAGAGAGAAAGAGAGAATGGGCATGCCAGGGCCTCCAGCCACTGCAAATGAACTCCAGATGCGTGCATCCCCTTGTGCAGCTGGCTAACATGGGTCCTGGGGAATCGAACCTGGGTCCTTTAGCTTTGCATACAAAAGTCTTAACCGCTAAGCCATCCTCCAGCCCCGTATTTTATTTATTTTTATCTATGGGGCTGGAGAGATGGCTCAGTAGTTAAAGGAGCTTGCCTGCAAAGCCTGATGGCCTAGGTTCAATTCCCCAGTACCCACAAAAAGCCAGATGCACAAAGCGGCACATGCTGCTGGAGTTTGTTTGCAGGCAGGAAACCCTGGTGCACCCATTTCCTCTCTCATTCTGTCTCTCTCTTCTACTTGACTATTTATTTATTTATGAGAGAAAGAGGCAGATAGAGAATCGGCCCCCAGGGCCCCCAGCCGCTGCAAACGAACTCCAGACACATGTGCCACTTTGTGCATCTTGCTTATGTGGGTACTGGGGAATCGAACCTGGGTCCTTTGGCTTTACAGGTAAGCTCCTTAACCACTAAGCCATCTCTCTAGTCTCTCTGTGGTGTGTGGTGTGTGTGTGTCCCCTATGAAATAAATAAACATATTTTAAAAGCCAAAAGACCCAGGTTCAATTCCCCAGGACCCATGGAAGCCAGATGCATGAGGTGGCGCATACATCTGGGGTTCCTTTGGAGTGTCTGAAGGCCCTGGTGCACCCATTCTATCAGCCTTTCTCCCTCTCGAACAAATAAAATAAAATACAGTTAAAAAATAGAAACAAAACAGCTGGGAGTGGTGGCACACGCCTTTAATACCAGCACTCCAGAAGCAGAGATAGGAGGACAGCGGTGAGTTCGAGGCTACCCTGAGACTACATAGTGAATTCCAGGTCAGCCTGGGCTAGAGTGAGACTCTACCTCGGAAAAAAAAAAAAAAAAAAAAAGGATTATTTATGGGCAACAAGTCTGCATGGTGCATTCTGTCAGAGGATGCGTGGGTCAGGTAGGACGGCCACCTGTGCTGTCACTCGGTGACTGCCCAGCAGTACAATGTAGGATCAAGTGACGGGGAAGAGGGTGTCCCTCTCTGCCCTGCAGGGTACCACGGAGGAGGCCAGTGCCGTGGTACAATTGGAAGATGGAGCCTGGATGGAGTAGGGGCCACTGCACCCAAGAGTAAAAAGGGACCAAGTTGATGCGCAGTGGCTACGGCCATTGGATTCAGCGGGGAAGGACCAAACGTGGCTGGACGACCAGGGACAACGTACCCCAGAGACAGGGGCCTAGATCTTCCCGCCTTGCGCCTCACCACGTGACTTGGGCACCAACGGCTTCCTGGCCCTTAGCACCAGGGTCAGTCACCACCAGTGATTGGCCAATGAGAGGCAGGTTCTCCAGGCTCAGCCAATGAGCCCCGTCCAGGGATTACCCTCGGCCAATCAGACTTGGAGGGCCTGATCGACAGAGCCCACCCTACGACCCTCCCACGTGTGCTGCGGACGCCTTCGAAGCCTTGTGTCCAGTAGGAAGAGTTCTCAGCCAGGAACTATTTGCATGAAATAAAGAAGAAGAAGGTTGGAGGGGCCCATGAAAATCATCTGAAGAAATGAAGGAGGGCTGGGGTTTGATGAGTGGGGCCGGCCCTGGACCCCTGGGTCTGAGGGAGGAGGGCTGAGTCTGGACCTCTGGGTCTAAGGGAGGAGGGCTGGGTCTGGACCCCTGAGTCTGAGGGAGGAGGGCTGAGTCTGGACCTCTGGGTCTAAGGGAGGAGGGCTGGGTCTGGACCCCTGGGTCTGAGGGAGGAGAGCTGGGTCTGGAGCCCTGGGTCTGAGGGAGGAGGGCTGGGTCTGGACCCCTGGGTCTGATGGAGGAGGGGCTGGTCTGGACCCCCTGGGTCTGAGGGAGGAGGGCTGGGTCTGGACCCCTGGGTTCTGAGGGAGGAGGGCGGGGTCTGGCCCCTGGTTGAGGGGAGGGCAGGTCTGAGGGAGGAGGGCGGGTCTGGACCCTGGGTCTGAGGGAGGAGGGCCGGGTCTGGACCCCTGGGTCTGAGGGAGGAGGCTGGGTCTGGACCCCTGGGTCTGAGGGAGGAGGGCTGGGTCTGGACCCCTGGGTCTGAGGGAGGAGGGCTGGGTCTGGACCCCTGGGTCTGAGGGAGGAGGGCTTGGGTCTGGACCTGGGTCTGAGGGAGGAGGGCTGGGTCTGGACCCCTGGGTCTGAGGGAGGAGGGCCGGGTCTGGACCCCTGGGTCTGAGGGAGGAGGGCTGGGTCTGGACCCCTGGGTCTGAGGGAGGAGGGCTGGGTCTGGACCCCTGGGTCTGAGGGAGGAGGGCTGGGTCTGGACCTCTGGGTCTGAGGGAGGAGGGCTGGGTCTGGACCCCTGGGTCTGAGGGAGGAGGGCTGGGTCTGGACCCCTGGGTCTGAGGGAGGAGGGCTGGGTCTGGACCCCTGGGTCTGAGGGAGGAGGGCTAGGAATCAAATCCCGACTGGCACCTTCAACAGCTGAGCCATCTCTCCAACCCAAGTATTATCTCTCATATCATAACTGTACTCTAAAATCAGTACTTAAACCCTGGACTTAACCCCTTCTCACTGATCAAACCATTGCCTGTTGTCCATTAAATCCTAGATCCTGACAGCTGAGAAGCCATGGAAGGCTGCCATATCCAAGGGTCACTGTTCCTCTTTCTGCTGGGAGCTTCCTGCTGGGCCTGTAGGTACCTGGGTGGGGAGGAAGAGCACCTGGCTCCCGGAGGGCGGGCTAATGGTGAAAGTCTGATGGACTGACGGTGAGCTGCATACGCACCGGGACCTCATTGTGTCTTCTCCCCAGGGGCCCAGCAGCTGCAGTGTCTGAAGGGGAAAACTGTGAATATAGAAGATGACCCAAGCAGTACCTTTGACTGGACCACAGAGGAGGTTGAGATTTGTGACAATGGGACACTTTGCCAGGAAACTGTCATTTTGATTAAAGCAGGTAACAGGTGAAGGGAGCGGTGGGTTGGGTGAGGGGTGGTTATGCTGTTTGCCGTCCCCCAGGCCCACGCGTGGGCTCACCTGCCACTGCCCCTCCACTGTCCCTCCCGCTCCCTCCCGTCTCTCAGCAGGGGCTAAGACAGCCGTGTTGGCCACCAAGAGCTGCGGCTCTGAAAGCTCAGAGGGAACGACGTTTATCCGGCATGCTTTACCCCCTGGCCTGGCTGCTGCCTCCTACAGTACCTACTGCACAGAGCCACTGTGCAACCGCATGCAGGGCGTGTCTCACTTCTGGAAGTCCCAGCAGACCCCAGGTGCCTGGGAAACGGGGCGACAGATGGGCCCTGGACCCCTGGAGAGAGGCCACCTTTCCTCTTTGTGTCCCTGCTCGGCTTCGTGAGCAGACATGAGAGACTCTCCCAGTCTGATCCCTCTTCTCTCTCTCTCTCTTTTTTTTTTTTTTTTTTTGCTTTATGTGAGTGTGTGTGCATGTGTGTGTGTCACATGTGTATCCGTGTGCGTGTGTGCATGTGTGCGTGCACGGAAGCCAGAAGACAAGCTTGAGTGTCGTTTCTCAGGTACTGTCCTCCTTTTTCTTTCTTTTTAATTAAAAAAAATTTTTTTTTTTTAATTTGAGAGAGAGAGAATGGGTGCGCCAGGGTCTGTAGCCACTGCAAATGAATTCCAGACATATGCACCACCTTGTGCATCTGGCTTACGTGGATCCTGGGGATCAAACTTAGGTCCTTAGGCTTTGCAGGCAAGCACCACCTTAACCATTAAGCCATCTCTCCAGCGCTCTTTTTAATTTTTAAAAAATGTTTTATTTATTTATTTATTTGAGAGAGGGGGGCAGATAGAGAATGGGCGCACCAGGGCCTCCAGCCACTGCAGAGGAACTGCAGATGAATGCACCCCCTTGTGCGTCTGGCTTACCTGGGTACTGGGGAATCGAACCTGGGTCCTTAGGCTTTGCAGGCAAGTGCCTTAACAGCTAAGCTATCCCTCCAGCCCTCATGTTTTCTTTTGTGACAGGGTCTCACTGAGCTGGAACTCAACAGGTAGGCTGACTGGCCAGTAAGTTCCGGGGATCTGACTGTCTCTGTCTCCCCAGTGCTGTGGGTACAGAAGCCCTTGCTGGTTTCTTGGTTTTGAATTGTGGGTTCTGGGGGTCACAGTCAGGTCTGCATGCCTGCATGGCAAACACCTCAGCACGGAGCGAGCTCCCCAGCCCTCACTGTTGTTTGCAGGGCGGTCACCCTTGGAGTCCAAGAAGCCTTGCTCAGAGCACAGGGACAGCCGTGAGAGCTGTGGTGAGAAGTGGGATTGTATTTATTAAGCAGTAAGGTGTCTGTAGGCGCTTCAGTGTAACAAGTACTGGTTCCCTGTCGCCAGGTGCCGGGGGACAACAGGCAATTCCCTGGTGCGATGGGGCCTCCAGGCCCACAGTGGCCTGGCTCTGTCCGTCTTTTCAGCTTCCTTCTCCTCTCTTCTCTCCATCATTCCTCTTGTGATATCTAAGACTAACATTCAGATTCCTTAACAATAGAGACTGTACAGGCCATAAAAAAATAAGAAGAATTCAGGGCTGGGGAGATGGCTCAACCGTTAAAGGCACTTACTTGCAAAGCCTGACAGCCTGGGGTTCAATTCCCCAGCCACCTATATAAAGCCAGATGCACAAAGTAGCACATATATCTGGAGTTGTCTACAGTGGCAGGAGGCCCTGATGTGCCCATATATTCATTCATTCATATTCTTTGTGTGTGTGTGTGTGTGTGTGTGTGTAGCTCAGATCCTCCTGCCTCCGCCTCTTCAGCAATATCCTACCGGCGTGCGCCACCGGCTCATTCATATTCTTTCTCTCTCCATTTGAATAAATAAAATTCTTAATTTTTTTTTAAAGCTGGGTGTGGTGGCACACGCCTTTAATGCCAGCATTCGGAAGGCATAGGTAGGAGGATCACTGTGAGTTCCAGGCCACCCTGAGACTACATAGTGAATTCCAGGTCATCCTGGGCTACAGTGAGACCCTACCTCGAAAAACCACAATAAAAAATATTTTTTAAATAGCCGGGTGTGGTGGCACACATGTTTAATCCCAGCACTGCAGAGGCAGAGGTAGGAGGATCTCTGTTTGAGGCCAGCCTGAGACCATATAGTGAATTCCAGGCCAGCCTGGGCTAGAAAAACCAAAAAACCTTGAAAAAAACAAAATAAACCAAAAAATTATGGCCATCATCACTCAAAAAAAAATAATAATAGGGCTGGAGAAATGGCTTAGTGGTTAAGGTGCTTGCCTGCAAAGCCAAAAGACCTAGGTTCGATTCCCCAGAACCCATATGAGCCAGATGCACAAGGGGGCTCACGCATCAGGAGTGTGTTTGCAGTGGCGGAAGGCCCTGGCACACCCATATTCATTCTCTGTCTCTCTTCTTGCCTATTTCTCTCTCTTTCAAATAAAGAAATACAAAAAAATTAAAAATAATAATAATAACAGTAAATAAGCCAGGGCGCGGTGGCGCACGCCTTTAATCCCAGCACTCGGGAGGCAGAGGTAGGAGGATCGCTGTGAGTTCAAAGCCACCCTGATAATACATAGTGAATTCCAGGTAAGCTTGGACTACAGTGAGACCCTACCTCAAAAAGAAAGAGAAAGAAAAATAAATAAATAACTAAATAAAAGAGTTCACCGTATCTGCACGGAGGATCTGAAATCACCCTTGAAATTTCCCACCAGTTCTTCACATCCACCAGGGTAGCTGGTATCTGCCTCTCTCCTAGCTGTTTCCTTTCCTGTCCCACTTCAGCCCCAATAGCACTGACTGACCTCCACTCCTCCTCACAGCTCTTGAAGATACTGACGGAATTGGTTAGGTGGCCAGGGATTCCTTCCATTCCTTTGACCTACCTGAGTTGTATAGGTTTTTTCCTCTCCTCTCTCTCCCTCCCTCTGCCTCTCTCTCTCTCTTTCTCTCCTTCTCTCTCAAATAAAAATAAAATTTTTTAAAAATTAAAGAAAGAAGCTGGGCATGGTGATGCACGCCTTTAATCCCAGCACTCGGGAGGCAGAGGTAGGAGGATCGCTGTGAGTTCGAGGCCACCCTGAGACTACATAGTGAATTCCAGGTCAGCCTGAGCTAGAGTGAAACCCTACCTCAAAAAACCAAAAAAGAAAATAGAGAGAGAGAGAAGAAAGAAAGAGAGAAAGAGAAGGAGAAAGAAAGAAGGAAGGAAGGAAAGAAAGAAAGAAAATCTTCTGGGAAGGGTGGATGGAGCGCAGGAATGGGCTTCTACAGGACAGAGGAGGGGAGGGGAAGGCAGCCAGGAGCGACTTCTTCTGAGAGAGCCCAAGGCCTTAACTGTCACTCAATTCCCCTTCCAGCGAACGTGACATCAACAGCCCTGCGTTGCCCGACCTGTGTGGCTCTGGGGGCCTGTGTCAGGGCTCCCGCCCTGCCCTGCCCGGAGGGCGTCTCTCAGTGCTATCAAGGGACTATCAAGGTCACCGGAGGTAAAGCCGGTGAACATCTGGCTTCAGAGGCATCCAGGGCTCCCCGGGGAGGGAAGCCCCGGTTCCCCTCCCCCCTCCTAAGACAGCTCTGTGTCACCCACCCTTCCTGACCCTCAGGCGGCCTGGACTCAACCGTGGAGGTCAAAGGCTGTTCGTCCCTGAGTAGTTGCAGGCTGATGGCCTAAATCTCCACAGTGGGGCCCATGCAGGTGCAGGAGACATGCACCCACAAGCCTCTCCTTCAAGCGCGGAAGGCTGAAAGCCGGGCGCCCTGGCTCTTCACCTCCCTGTGGCTGCTGGAGCTGCTGCTGCCACTGCTGCTGCCCCCCCTGGCCCACTTCTTCTGAGAAACGGGGACCCTGTTGCACTGTGGAGCGTGAAGCTGAAGAGCTGCGGGAGAGGGATGTGCGGGTTTGACGTGGCTAATAAAGCGTTGCCGGTTGAGGGGCTTTAAGGCCAGCAGTGGACTCTTCTTGGGTCAGGGAGATGGCTCGCACTGAACAGCGTGATGACTGACACCTGCTGACTTTGATTCCCCAGTGAGCAGCGGGTGTGGCGCGCACGTCTGTCATCCTAGTCTCTTGCCTGAGAGGAGATCAGAGAGTCGCTGGGGGTCCTGGCAACAGCAAGCTGTGGGGTCAGCAAGGAGCCTGTGGATGAGGGGGGAGGGGACACCCCCGTTCTGCGGCCTCCACCCACGCCTGAGGTGCGGGCATCTGATACACACGCACGTGCATGCACCACACGCACACACAGGAAATAAGCGTCTTCTCTAACCCACACATTTTCCAAACAGTAGGTTTTGGAAAATTGTAATGTGTTCCTCACGGTCAAGGAGCTAAAGGCAGAGGCAGGCACGGGGGCACACAGCTGTCCTCGGCACTGGGGAGGCGGCGGCAGGAGGACTATCTGGCCAGCCTGCATTTGAGACTCTTAAAAGAAAAACTCGGAGCTGGAGAGGTGGCTCAGTGGTTAAGGCACTTGCCTACAAAACCTAATGACTGGAGTTCAGTTCCTGAATACCCACGTGAAGACAGATGCACAAAGTGGCACATGCGTCTGTAGTTCTGTGCAGCGCCTAGAGGTCACGGTGCACCCATCCCCCCCCCCAGGTGTGGTGGCACATGTCTGTCATCGTTCCCTTCTTGGCCCGAGGGTGTGGCTGCCTGTACCTCGTGCCCCCAGAAACCTGAAAGCAGTCAAACTTTTCACAGATTGGGAGCTCTGAACTTGTGAGCCAAAATAATTTTCTCTCTGCGTGGGTTTGTTTTTCTCTCTGGGTCATCTATCTTATCTTTCACACTCACCATACAGCCAAGGTGTGTAGAAAGTTACACCATCCAGGTTTGTGTGTGCACAATGATGTTTGCACAGTGAGAAAGTTACCTGATGACACATTTCTCACAAGCTAGCCCCATTATTCACACGTTCCATTTGTGTGAGTTCTGTACTTATGCCTCGGTTTATCTTTCTGCTTTTTGGCTTGGCTGTTGGTTGGTTGGCTTGTTTATTGAGACTGTGTATCCTAGGCTGGCTTCAAACTCACCAGTCTCCTGGCTCAGCCTCCAAGTGCTGAGACCACAAGCATGCAACACAATATACCACTTATGCCTCAATTTTAAAGAGTTAAGTTTTAATTTTTTTATATTTTTATTTATTTATTTACAAACACAGAGAGAGAGAGAGAGAGAGAGAGAGAGAGAGAGAGAGAATGAGCACACTAGGGCATCCTGGCACTGCAAACGACAAACTCAGGATATATGCGCCACTTTGTACATCATCTGGCTTTACATGAGCACTGAGGAATTGAACCCAGGCCATCAGACTTCGCAAGCAAGCGCCTTTAACTGCCGAGCCAACTTTCCAACCCCAAGAGTAATGTATTCCTCACGGTTAAAGAGCTAAAGGCTCTTTCAATTTTAAGTTAGAATATAATGTCTAGTGTATCTGTAATTTTTTAAGACGGTATCTCATGTAGCCTAGGCTGGCCTTGAACTCACTATGTAACTTTACTCCTAATCCCCCTGCCTCTACCTCCTGAACATTGGGGCTACAGGCCTGTACCGCCATGCCCAGTTTATTCAATGCTGCATACTGGACCCAGGGCTCTGTGTATTCTATCAACTGAGCTGCTTCCCAGCCCCCTTCTTTCACCATACACAGATCACCAGATAGATACAGGACAGGCTTGATGGAGCCCAGTCCCGGAACTGAGATGAAATGTTCAGATTCCCTCTCTCACCACAAGGTGGTGCTCTCCACTCCTAAAGTTCCCACAGTCACAAAGTCTAGGAAAACCAGCCTCATAGGATGACATTGTCCGTTCAGAAATGTTCCTGGGAGTCTTTAATCCCAGCACTCGGGAGGCAGAGGTAGGAGGATGGCCATGAGTTCGAGGCCACCCTGAGACTACAGAGTGAATGCCAGGTCAGCCTGGGCTAGAGTGAAACACTCGAAAAACCAACCAAATGAAAGAAAGAGAGAGAGAGAAAGAAAGGAAGAAAGAAAAGAAAAGAAAGGGTGGGGGGCTGAAGACCTGGTTCAGTGGTTAAAGGTGCTTGCTTGCAAAGTCTGGCGATCTGGGTTCGATTCCCCAGTACCAACCTAAAGCCAGATGCACAAAGTGGCACATGCATCTGGAGTTCATTTGCAGTGGCTGAAGGCCCTGGCGCACCCATACTTTTGCATTCGCTCATGCTCTCTCTCAAATAAATAAATAAATAAATTGTTTAAAAAGGAAAGAGAGAAAAGCTGAGCGTGGTGGTGCAGAGGCAGAGGTAGGAGGATCACCATGAGTTCGAGGCCATCCTGAGACTATATAGTGAATTCCAGGTCAGCCTGGGCTAGAGTGAGACCCTTCCTCAAAAATAAAGAAGAAGGGCTGGAGAGATGGAGCAGCGGTTAAGGTGCTTGCCTGCAAAGACAAAGGACTCAGGTTCCCATTCCCCAGAACCCACATAAGCCATAGTGGCACACACCTTTAATCCCAGCACTCGGAAGGCAGAGGTAGGAGGATCACTGCGAGTTCGAGGCCACCCTGAGACTACACTGAATTCCAGGTCAGCCTGGCCTAGAGCCTCAATAAATAAATAAATAATAAAAAGAAAAGCTGGGCGTGGTGGCGCATGCCTAACCCTAACCCTTTAATTTCAGGAGGCAGAGGTAGGAGGATAGGCATGAGTTCAAGGCCACCTTTTAACCACTGAGCTATCTCTTCATCCCTTATGTATGTATGTGTGTGTGTGTATGTGTGTGTGTGTATATATATATATATATTTTTTTTTTTTTTCATTTGGGAGGAGGGGTGAATTCTCTAAGTAGCCTAGGTTGGTCTCCTGCCACCCTGGTAAGAACTCTCAGAAGAAACTTAAATTTTAGTTCCCATATTGTCATCATCAGACTTGCAATTTTTATAAGAACTTAATGTAATTAGCTTTGGGGGGGTCAGTGTTTTAACTTTGCTAATCTCCTAAATTGTCTTGTTCAGTTTATTTAACTCATGAAGCAGACAAAAGTGTGCACACGGAATTACGCCAAATTAAGCTGGGGCCTCCAGAGGCTCCTTGAAATCCAGCCCCACCTCCTCGCTCGCCCTCTCCTGAGGAATCAAGGAGCTCTTTGTTCCACAAGCTTCCTACACCTGGAGCTGGCTGCCTGCATCCGGCTAACTCATTTGCATGCCCGGTCCTCCCTACAGTGTTTCTCAATGCAAGATCAATATAGAGTTATAATTTTAAAAAGATATTTATACTTTGGGATGGAGAGATGGCTTAGCCGTTAAGGCGCTTCCCTGCAAAGCCAAAAACCCAGGTTTGGTTCCTCAGGACCCATGTAAGCCAGATGCACAAGGTGGTGCATGTTATTGGAGTTAGTTTGCAGCAGCTGAAGGCCTTAGCGTGCCCCTTCCCTCCCTCCCTCCATAATTCTCTCTCTCTCTCTCTCTCTGCCTCTCTCTCTCTCAAATAAAGTAAATAAATTTACTTTTAAAAAATATTTATGTGGAGGGAGGGCTAATCAAAATCTAAGAGGATGCAAATAAATCATATGGAATCCTCTGGTTTTAGACAATGGAACACTCAGGAGCCATAGACCTTTGTTAGAAAATTTTCAGTGCCAGGGATGGGATACCTCCAGTGAGTTGTTGGCCAGGGAGGTCCCTGATGCCCCCAAAACATTATAGGACATTGCCGAGGCCCTTGGTTTCCCACCAGGAATAGATGGTAAGACCTGAAGACTTCACATACTTGGACTGCAAGGCCACTGAGAAATCCTGCTGGAGCTGAGCTGATAACCTCCTCCATATAGACCAGCTGAGAGAAAGCTGGAAGAAGCCATTCTACATTTAGTTCAATGGGAGAGAGATATCACCAGTGAAGATACTCAACAGTGGACACTGCAAGCCTTATAATTGGCCAACCAGGCCAAGTGAGCCAACAGGTGCAACAGTGGCACGTCTCTCATGGTGGAAACCAACTGCCCTCCAATTGGACTGGAGGCCCGCTCCATGGGGGGGAATACATCCCTGATACTGAAAACTTAAAACAGGGGTAGTCATGAGCCCTAGGGGTGTAACATCTGCTGATGTCTGGAAAAATGTATATACTATGCTTATCAAACTGCCCAGTGAGCAATTCTCTTAATATTTATACCCTTATATTAATGCTACTCTCACTTTGGGTAGAGAATCTTATCTTTTCAGATGGCAGCGACCTTGGGATAACTCAGAAGGTATCATAGTGCTGGAAAGAAGTGACTGGAGAACTGAGTAACATCTCGATCACACCTTCCAAGGCTCAGGATCTAATGCGGAAGAGGTTGCAGAAAGAATGTAAGAGCCAAAGGAAGGGTAGGACTCCTTACAACGTCCTCCCTCCAGACATAAAATGGCCTGGATATCCATGACCTCACAGCGCCTGACACTACCTACACAAGACCATCATAAGAGGGGGAAAAGATCATGACATCAAAATGAAAGAGAGACTGATTGAGATGGGGAGGGGATATGATGGAGAATGGAATTTCAAAGGGGAAAGGGGGGAGGGGGGGTAGCACCATGGGATATTTTTTATAATCATGGAAAATGTTAATAAAAATTAAGAAAAAAATTTTAAAAATTAAAAAAATATATTTATATTTTATTTGACAGAGAGAAGAGAAGGTGGGGGAAATGGGAGGCACACTCGGGCCTCCTGCCATTGCAAACCCACCCCAGATGCATGGGCCACTTTGTGCATCTGGCTTTACATGGGTACTGGGGAATCAAACCTGGGCTGTCAGGCTTTACAAGCAAGTGCCTTTTAACCACTGAGCCATCTCTCCAGTCCTACATTTATGATTTTATTTTGGAAGAGGGTCTTGCTATGTAGCCCAGGCTGCTGGCCTCAAACTTGTGGTCCCTCTGCCTCTACGCCCCCCCCCCCATGGTGAGATTACAGGCCTTCACTTCCATACCCAATTTCTTCCATTTATTTTTTGATGGTGGGGGTGGTGGTTTCTGAGAGAAGGTCTTATGTAGCCCAGCCTGGTCTCAAACTCCTGGCTCTGTCTCCGAAGTACCGGGTTTACAGGCATGTATCACCACACGCAGTTTTATTTATTTATTTAAGTTGTGTGGTGTGCAGTATATGTGTGCACACATGTGCACGTACAGAGGCCACAGGTTGACATCAGGTGTCTTCCTAGACTGCTCTCCTTTTTTTTTAATTTGTTTTTTAAGTTTCTTATGTTTTCAGAGAGAGAGAATTGGCACATTGGACATGCAATCGAACTCCAGACACTTGCGCCACCTAGTGGGCATGTGCAACCTTGTGCTTGCCTCACCTGTGTGCATCTGGCTTACTTGGATCTGGAGAGTCCAACATGGGTCCTTAGGCTTCTCAGAAAAGTGCCTTAGCCACTAAGCAATCCTTCGAGCCCTGGCTTCCTCTTTATTTACTGAGGCAAGATCTGTCACTTTAACCCAGAGCTTGCCAATGCAGCTAGTGTAGCCTGCCCCAGGGAATCCCCTGTCTCTGCCTTCTCCAGGATTATAGGTGGGCAGCTACACCCGCCTGGCATTTATGTAGACGTTGGGGATTCAAATTCAATCCTTCCTTTTGTGTGGAGACCTTTATCCACTGAGCCTCAGCCCCTTTTCACCCTTATTTATTTTTATTTATTTATTTTTTTATTTTAGAGAAAGAGAGAGGGAGGGAGAGAGAGAAAATTGGCACACCAGAGCCTCAGACACTGAAATCGAACTCCAGGCGCTTGCGCCACCTAGTGGACATGTGCGACCTTGCACTTGCCTCACCTTTGTGCGTCTGGCTGATATCAGATCTGGAGAGTGGAACATGGCTCCTTAGGCTTTGCAGGCAAGCGCCTTAATGGCTAAGCCATCTCTCCAGCCCTCACCCTTATTTATTCATACTTCTTGAGTGTGTGTAGTATATGGTGCGTGGTGCATGTACATGTGTCCCCAGGGGAGGCATGAACACACGTCTTCACCCCAAATAGGGCTCAGATGGCAGACCAAAGTACGAATACACCAACACCAGTTTGGTGAACCAATGAATTTATTGGAGGGGGGGGTCACCTACAGAACATAAAGGGTTACTTATAGGAACATGGGCCCAAAGCAGCCACTCTGATGGAGAGTCCTATGTCAAAGTTACTCTTTGGAGGCTCCTCCCTCAGCCTCAGGATGAGGGCTTACCTACAGAGCATCAGGGCCCAGAGCAGCCGCACACGGAGAAGTCTCACTCCACCCTGGATGACAACTTCCCTGTGGCCGCATCTAGATGCTCCTTGTCCCTGTCCAGGAAGGTGAGACCACAGAGAAGGACTTCAGCGGGACTCACTGTGCTCCTCCCTCAGCCTGGGGGGGAGACCTTACTGACTGAGCATGAGACCCCAAAGCAACACTACAGAGGGGCTCGCTATACCAGGATTACCCCCCGTGGATGCTCCTTTCTCAGTCTGGGGGTGAGGGCTTACTGACCGAGCATGAGACCCCAAAGCAACACTACAGAGGGGCTCACTGTACCAGGATTACCCCCCGTGGATGCTCCTCTCTCAGCCTGGGGGTGAGGGCTTACTGACGGAGCATGAGACCCCAAAGCAACACTACAGAGGGGCTCACCATACCAGGATTACCCCTGCGGATGCTCCTCTCCCAGCCTGGAGGTGAGGGCTTACTGACCGAGCATGAGACCCCCAAAGCAACACTACAGAGGGGCTCACCATACCAGGATTACCCCTGCGGATCCTCCTTTCTCAGTCTGGGGGTGAGGGCTTACTCACAGAGCATGAAGACTCCAGAGACACCACCTCAGTGGACCTCATTGTTCCTTGATCTTTGCCTCTCTATATACTCTATTTCCCTCCACCCACCTCAGGTCATGAGATCTTGTGCATTATTGTATACAGCCTGCACAGGGGGTACCTAAATCTCACATGGGGGTCTGATGACCCTCCCCACAACGTCGCTTGTAAGTTGACCCACCTGTTTTCAATGAAGCTGGAAATAGCTGTTTACACCTTTCAATGCAGAGGAAACTTGCCATACAACACGTGTATGCAGATACAGGTGCCCCCTGAGTGCGTGGAGGCCACTGATTCCAGAATTCGAGGTTCTCTCAAGTCCCAGCCAGCCTCCAGTTTCTGTTCCCCGTAAGACTGGGATTACAGACATGTGTGGCCATGCTCACTTTGTGCATGTGGCTTTATATGAGTGCTAGGGAATTGAACCCAGGTCATAGGGCTTTGCAGGCAAACACCTTAACCACCGAACCAGCCCTTCTATTTTATTTTGATGCCATCATTTTTTCCCTCCTATTATGCAGATCTTCTGTAGGTATAGCTCTACCAATGAGCCACACCCCAGCCCCTCACTGTGGATCCTAGACAAGTGCTCTACCTCTGAGCCACGATCCCAGCCCCTCACTGTGGATTCTAGACAAGTGCTCTACCTCTGAGCCACGCCCCCAGCCCCTCACTGTGGATCCTAGACAAGTGCTCTACCACTGAGTCACGGCCCCAGCCCCTCACTGTGGATCCTAGACAAGTGCTCTACCTCTGAGCCACGCCCCCAGCCCCTCACTGTGGGTTCTAGACAAGTGCTCTACCTCTGAGCCACGTCCCCAGCCCCTCACTGTGGACTCTAGACAAGTGCTCTACCTCTGAGTCATGGCCCCAGCCCCTCACTGTGGATCCTAGACAAGTGCTCTACCTCTGAGCCACGCCCCCAGCCCCTCACTGTGGGTTCTAGACAAGTGCTCTACCTCTGAGCCACGCCCCCAGCCCCTCACTGTGGATCCTAGACAAGTGCTCTACCACTGAGTCACGGCCCCAGCCCCTCACTGTGGATCCTAGACAAGTGCTCTACCTCTGAGCCACGCCCCCAGCCCCTCACTGTGGATCCTAGACAAGTGCTCTACCACTGAGTCACGGCCCCAGCCCCTCACTGTGGATTCTAGACAAGTGCTCTACCTCTGAGCCACGCCCCCAGCCCCTCACTGTGGATCCTAGACAAGTGCTCTACCTCTGAGCCACACCCTCGGCCCCTCACTGTGGATTCTAGGCAAGGGGGCTCTACCTCTGAACTACATTCCCAGCCCTCTTTTTCACTATTTATTTTGAGAAAAGTTTTCACTAAGTTGCTCAAATTGGTCCTGAGTTCACCCTGTAACCCCAGCTAACCTTGTTCTTTCAGTGCTGCTGCCTTAGCCTCCTGAGCTCTGGGGTTCCATGCAAATATATCTGGGGTGGGGGGTGATAAATCTTGCAAACCTGGCCTCCCACAAAGAGAAACGCAAAGGTATTCAGTGACAACTCGGACACATACCCCACATTTTGGATTTCCCAGAGTCACTGCAGAGGTCTAGTATTATGACAGACTGAGCCACTCAAACAAAGCCCACGAGTGTGAAGGCAGGAAGGAGACCAGGAGCCGGGGAAAGCCTACACCCAAAGTCACTGTAAGCGGGACAGCTGCGGATTAGGCCAGTCCCTTCCATTCTATACCGTGTGGTGCCAGGCGTGCTTGGCAGCGTGTCAGATCCCTGCCTTGTGTCCCCATGCAAAGACAGCTGTCTCTAATCTGCTGGTGACAGACCGCCCAGCCGGCTCATCCTACTCGGGGAAGTTCTGGAACCTTCTGGTCTGGTTATTTTTACAAGCATCCAGTTTTCCTGGAGAACCGGCTTGTGCAGGCCGCCGAATCCCCCTGCGCTTGTAAAAACCGTACTTCTGGCTTCACAGAGCCGCCAGGGAGTTTCCGTGGCTTCTGCACATCACATGTCCAGACCTGGGACGGAATCCCGTCATTTGAAGCTTGGAAAATACACAAGAGTTATGAGAAAGCAAGGCGTGGTGGTCGCTCGCCTTTAATCCCAGCACTTGGGAGGCAGAGGTAGGAAGATGGCTGTAAGTTCGAGGCCAGCCTGGGACTACAGAGTGAATTCCAGGTCAGCCTGGGGTAGAATGAGAACCTACCATGGGAAAAAAAAGGGGGGGGGTTATGAGAAAAAATGAAAAATTTTCTTTTTGGTTGTTGTTTTTGATGTAGGATTTCACTCTAGTCTTTTTTTATGTTTGATTGTTTTTTGGTTTTTTTTTTTTTTGTTTTTTTGAGGTAGGGTCTCGCTCTAGCCCAGGCTGACCTGGAATTCACTATGTAGTCTCTGGGTGGCCTCCAATTCATGGCGATCCTCCTACCGCTGCCTCTGGAGTGCTGGGATTAAAGGTGTGTGCCACCATGCCCAGCTTGAAAAAAACTTTTTCTTTTGTTTTGTATTATTTTTCGAGGTAGGGTCTCACTCTAGCCCAGGCTGACCTGGAATTCACTAAGTAGTCTCACACTGATCCTCCCACCTCTGCCTTCTGAGTGCTGGCATGAAAGCTCTGCCCTACCATGCCTGGCCTAAAAAAAAAAAAAAAGGTTTTTTATATATATTTTTAAGAATAAACATGCAAGGGGCTGGAGAGATGGCTTAGTGGTTAAGGCACTTGCCTGCAAAGCATAAAGACCTGAATTTAATTCCCCAGTGCCCACACAGAACCAGATGCACAGGATGGTGCACGCATCCGGAGTTTGTTTACAGTGGCTGGAGGCCTTGGCACACCCCATTCTGTCTGTCTGTCTCTCTCTCTCTGTCTCCCTATTTGCAAATAGATAAATAAATAAAACATGCAAGAGTCATCTGGGGTCCCCTTCCAAATGGCCTGACTCTCCAGCCTGGTGGCAGAGCCCAAGGATTTTGAACTGATAGGAGTCATGGCAGAGTTATCCTATTGACCCTGGTTCTGCACCCTCCCAATACCCGTGACCTTGACAGTGTGATTTTGTTATTACGTGACTCTGGCCTTGGCCGTGTGGCCTGCCTTCACCCACAGAATGAGGCAGGAGGGACAGCATACCTGTCTCACACCTGAGCCTCCGCTGAGGGATATCTCTCAGCTCTAACTGCGCCTCCCCAGAACAGGCCCAGGCGGCTGACTGGCAGAGTCATGTCAAAAACCAACCAAGACCAAGCTGACTGAAGATGCCCCTAGATTGATCAGCAAGCGCCCCAGGGCCCCAGAAGAAACAGCTGACCAAATCAGCCAGATTTACCCACCTACAAACTGCTGAGCTAGATCCATTGTACTGAGTGTCGGAGCAATTTACCGCTGATAGAGAAGACCTGTAGCTCCCCACCAGGGAGATCCTGTCTCAAAACTATCATAGGAGCCAGGCGTGGTGGCTGAGACTACATAGTGAATTTCAGGTCACCCTGGGCTAGAGCAAGACCCTACCTTGAGAAAAACCAACAAAATAAATAAATAAAATAACCAATCGAGGCTGGAAAGATGGCTTAGTGGTTAAGGCACTTGCCTGCAAAGCCAAAGGACCCAGGTTCAATTCCCCGGGACCCACGTATGCCAGACGCACAACGGGGTGCATGCATCTGGAGCTGGTTTGCAGTGGCTGGAGGCCCTGGCACGCCCATCCTTTCTCTCTCTCTCTCTTCCTCTACCTCGTTCTCTCTCTCTCAAATAAATAAATTTTTTTAGAAAAAGAAAAAGAAAAATAGGTGCTGGAGAGACAGCTTAGCAGTCAAGGCATGTGCCTGAAAAGCCAGAGGATCCCGGTTCGACTCTCCAGGACCCACATAAGCCAGAGCACAAGGGGGCGCACGCATCTGGAGTTCATTTGCAGCATGGCTGGAGGCCCTGGCGTGCCCATTCTTTCTCTCTCTCTCTCTCTCTCTCTCTGCCTCTGCTTCTTTGTCTCTCTAAAATAAATAAATAAAAATATATTTTTAAAAAGAAATATTAAAAAAAAAATCTCTGGGTTTGAGGCCCAGCACCACACACACAAAAATTTTTTTTTCCTTTTTTTTTTCCCCTGAAGTAGGGGAAATTAAAACAACAACCCAGGCTGACCTGGAACTCACTCTGTAGTTCCAGGCTGGATTCAAACTCACAGCAATCCTCCTACCTCTGCCTCCCAGGTACTGGGATTAAAGGCATGTGCCACCATGTCTGGCTTGTTTTGTTTTTTTGAGGTAGGGTCTCACTCTAGTCCAGGCTGACCTGGAATGCATGATGTAGTCTCAGGGTGGCCTCGAACTCATGGCGATCCTCCTGCCTCTGCCTCCCAAGTGCTGGGATTAAAGGCATGCACCACCACGTCTGGCTTGTTTTGTTTTTTGAGGTAGAGTCTCACTCTAGCTCAGGCTGACCTGGAATAAATTATGTTGTCTCAGGGTGTCCTCAAACTCACAGCGATCCTCTTACCTCTGCCTCCCAAGTGCTGGGATTAAAGGCGTGCGCCACCACGCCCAGCCTAGAAATGAAATATTTTTGTTTTCAGTTCACAACTTGAAACTGAAGCCTCGGGTTTTATCTTTGAAACTTGCTAGGTCACATGCTCCAAGCTGGGTTACGGGACAAAGTGTCAAAGCTAAAGTTCTTTACCAAACGGGCCTTGACCTCTTATGCCTATCACATCTACCTAGCTCCGCACGCACAGCCTGTGCCCGTCCCCGGGTCTCTGTGGCCTTTGCACCTGCTACCTTTCCCTTTAAGGCCCTGCCTCAAAGCCAACCTCCAACCATTCGCAGCGCGTCTGCAGGAGGACGTGTCTCAGCCGACAATGCTCCTCCTCGCCACCAGAGGGCGCCGTGGAGACTCAACCCCGACCTCTTGGCTGAAAACCCTTCCAGTTAACTCCCAGCTGGGCAATAATTACTATTAATAGTTAAGACGCCACGGGCTTCAAATCCTGGGTGGGCTGCTTGTTAATTGTGCAACTTAAGCTGTTTCCACTTTGCCTAGGCTTTTGTCACTACGTGGGGCTGTTATGTTTGCGTGGGGCCCCAAAGCATCTGGGACAGACAATAGGGGGCCTGGGCAGTTTAAAAAGAGGGGAGGGTGGAACAAGCAATCTATTTGTGAGAATGGAAGCAGTCGGTGCAGGCCTGGAAAAATGGGAGCTTTCAAAGGTCCACATGGACGGTCTCATGAGAGGGGCTCTGATTTTTGGTGGAAATATGGAGATAGCCCACATCAGAGAGGGAGATGGAGAAACAAATGTCCCGATAAGCATTTATGTCTCATAAACCACAACAACAACAACAACAACAAAAGTTTTAAAACCCGGGCGTGGTGGCACACGCCTTTAATCCCAGCACTCTGGAGGCAGAGGTAGGAGGATCGCCGTGAGTTCCAGGTCAGCCCGGGGCCAGAGTGAGACCCTACCTCAAAAAACCCAAAATAAATAAATAAATACATAAAAAGCAAATAAAGGCTGTGGGCGTGCAGCACTTACCTTCTGGTTATTGGGATGAAACCCCACACAAGCAGCTTACCAAAAGAACGGGTTAATTTCAGCTTCCAGACAGTTTTGGGGGTTGTTTGTTTGTTTGTTTGTTTTGGTTTTTCAAGGTAGGGTCTCACTCTAGCTCAGGCTGACCTGGAATTCACTATGGAGTCTCAGGGTGGCCTCGAACTCACAGCGACCCTCCTGCCTCTGCCTCCAGAGTGCTGGGACTAGAGGCGTGCGCCGCCACGCCTGGCTCTGGCTTCCGGTTTTGAGGGGGAGCTTCAAGCATGGCAGAGTAGGCAGCTGGGGTGCCACGTGGTGTCACGGCAGTGGGAAGGAAGTACTCTCGGTGAGCTGGCCGTGAACACCCAATGAGCTGGACTCATGTACGTCTTCAGGAGCAAGGCCTCACTTCCCAAAATGCTCCACAACCTTCCCAGATTGTCCCCAGCTAGGGACGAAGTATTCAAAAGACATGAGGCTATGGGGGGGGGGGGCACATGTGCCATGATGGGCACTAAGACCTAGAGAATCACAGAATTACAGGTCAATAGAGGACTTGACCCATTTCTATGTGATTCCAGCTGTCAAGTGAAGGGAATGGGAAGATGTGTCGGTCAGTATAGGTTCATGCTATGCTGCTGTAACAAGCAGCTCTGGAATTCGGTACCTTAAAATAACAAAGGTTTACCCCATGTGATTGACAGCTGGCCAGCAGGGCCAAATGTACCAAGTGGTACAACGGTGGTGTGTCTGCGATGGGGGAAACCAACTGCTCTCAGATAGGATTTGAGGCCTGCTCCATGGGAGGGAATTCAAGCCTGATACTGAAATCCTAGTAAGCCTACACTGAGAAGGTCATAAGCCCCAGGAGGAGCTATTACACGTCTGCTTTTTATTTTTTTAAGACCTTGGATATGGAATCCAGAGCCACATATCACACACGTGCTACACAAGTGCTCTACCGCTGACCACGCCCCCAGCCTCTCACTGTGGATTCTAGACAAGTGCTCTACCTCTGAGCCACGCCCCCAGCCCCTCACTGTGGATTCTAGACAAGTGCTCTTCCTCTGAGCCACGCCCCCAGCCCCTCACTGTGGATTCTAGACAAGTGCTCTTCCTCTGAGCCACGCCCCTAGCCCCTCACTGTGGTTCTAGACAAGTGCTCTACCTCTGAGCCACACCCCCAGCCCCTCACTGTGGATCCTAGACAAGTGCTCTACCTCTGAGCCATTCCCCCAGACCCTCACTGTGGGTTCTAGACAAGTGCTCTACCACTGAGCCACGCCCCCAGACCCTCACTGTGGATTCTAGACAAGTGCTCTTCCTCTGAGCCACGCCCCTAGCCCCTCACTGTGGTTCTAGACAAGTGCTCTACCTCTGAGCCACACCCCCAGCCCCTCACTGTGGATCCTAGACAAGTGCTCTACCTCTGAGCCATTCCCCCAGACCCTCACTGTGGGTTCTAGACAAGTGCTCTACCACTGAGCCACGCCCCCAGACCCTCACTGTGGATTCTAGACAAGTGCTCTACCTCTGAGCCATGCCCCCAGCCCCTCACTGTGGGTTCTAGACAAGTGTTCTACCTCCGAGCCATTCCCCCAGCCCCTCACTGTGGGTTCTAGACAAGTGCTGTACCTCTGAGCCACGCCCCAGCCCCTCACTGTGGATCCTAGACAAGTGCTCTACCTCTGAGCCACGCCCCCAGACCCTCACTGTGGGTTCTAGACAAGTGCTCTACCTCTGAGCCACGCCCCCAGCCCCTCACTGTGGAGTCTCGGCAAGGGGGCTCTACTTCTGAACTACATTCCCAGCCCTCTTTTTCACTATTTATTTTGAGAAAAGTTTTCAGTAAGTTGCTCAAATTGGTCCTGAGTTCACCCTGTAACCCCAGCTGACCTTGTTCTTTCAGTGCTCCTGATTAAGCTGCACTCCCAGCCCAAGCCCTCATTTTTTAGTTTTATTTATTTATTTGAGAGAGGGAGAGATAAAGAGACAGGGAGAGAGAGAAAGAGAGAGAGAGAGAGAGAGAGAGAATAGACGTACCAGGGCATCCAGCCACTGCAAACAAACTCCAGATGCATGTGGCACTTTGTGCATCTGGCTTACATGGGATCTGGGGAGTCAAACCTTGGTCCTTTGGCTTTGCAGGCAGGTGCCTGAACTGCTAAGCCACCTCTCTAGCCCCCCAAGCCCTCTTTTCTATTTTATTCATTTATATGAGAGAGAGATAGAGACAGAGATACAGAAATAGGCAGGTAGAGAGAGAGAGAGAGAATGGGCGCACCAGTGCCTTCAGCCACTGCAGACAAACTCCAGACGCATGCGCCCCCTTGTGCAGCTGGCTAATGTGGGTCTTGGGGAGTCAAACCTGGGTCCTTTGGCTTTGCAGGCAAGCGCCTTAACTGCTAAGCCATCTTTCCAGTCCTCCAAGCCCTCTTTTCTATCTTGTAGAACACAGTCCTCCCAACGCAACACCCACTGCTATTTACGTCAGAACGTCTGTGACTACTTGCAGAAGATCTTCACAATGCCGCCCGTTCACATTCCCTGCTAAGAATGGGAGGGTCACCTAAATCTTAACCATAGTCGCCCGTGCCTGCCCGCCAGCTGTATGCAATTGTGCCCCAGCTGCACACAGGCTTGTGGGGTAAGGACGGGCTGGAGTATACAGTCTATGGAACGGGAACCAAAGGGGCCGGGGCGTGTCTCCCATCTGTGCGCCTGTGGGGAGGTCGTCATCCGGGCTGGGGGTGGGACTTCCCAAGGATGTAGCTGCTTTGGGGTCACCCATGCTTTTGTAAGTAACCCCTCTCCCAGGGTCGGTTACACTTCCAACTCATCATTTCACCAACTTGGACTTTGGTGGGATGGTACTTTGGTCTGTCATTAGTGCCTATCTCTGGGCAGGGGGTGGGGCCGGGGCCGGGCAAAGAAGACTTTGTTTAAGGTCTCGCCGGGGAAAAGTTCACGCAGCATATCTTCTATATATCACCCCCATCGGAAGGTTGATGGTCATGCCAGCAGGAACACAGAACATGGGCTGGAGAGATGGCTTAGTGGTTAAGGTGCTTGCCTGCAAAGACAAAGGACCCAGGTTCGATTCCCCAGGACCCGCGGAAGCGCATGCATTTGGAGTTCGTTCGCAGCAGCTGAAGGCCCTGGTACAGCCATTCACTCTCTATCTGCCTCTCTCTCTCTCTCTCTCTCTCAAATAAAATAAAGTTCTTTTTTTTAAAGAACACAGAACATGAAGTTGCACAGTCGCAGGTATGTGACGCAGTGTGTGTATGTGTGGGAATATATGCCCATTCGGCACCCGCTTTGTTCATCTGCAGTGATGGGAGGCAGAACATCAGGAGTTCCGTTCTGTCACTCTCCTGCCCACCGTTATTTGAGGCAGGGTCTTATTTTTTTCTGTTGTTTTTTTAATATTTTATTTATTTATTTATTGGAGAGAGAGAAAAAATGGGTATGCCAGGGTGTCCAACCATTGCAAATGAACTCCAGATGCGTGTGCCCCTTTGTGCATCTGGCTTACATTGGTACTGGGGAATCAAACCTCGGTCCTTAGACTTTGCAGGCAAGTGCCTTAACCACTAAGCCATCACTTCATCCCTACTGTTGTTGTTTTTTAAAAAAGATTTTTAAATTTTAATTATTTGCAAGCAGAGAGAGAGAGAGAGAGAGAGAGAGAGAGAGAATGGGCATGCCAGGGCCTCCAGCCACTGCAAACAAACTCCAGACACATGCATCTGGCTTACGTGAGTCCTGGAGCTTACGAACCTGGGTCCTTTGGCTTCGCAGGCAAACATTAACCACTAAGCCATCTCTTCGGCCCCCTGCTGTTGTTGTTTTTGAAATAAGGTCTCACTCTGGCCCAGGCTAAACCGGATGTCACTCCAGTCCCAGGCTGGCCTCAAACTCATAGCAATCCTCTGTGCCTTCCAAGTGCTGAGACTAAAGGTGTGAGCTAGGATCTTTTATTGATGCCAGAGCATGCTACTCCCCCCCCCCCCCATGAGCTCCTCTACAGCACTGAGGTTACAGATGTGCATGGCCACACCCAGCTTTTATGTGGGTACTAGGGGTCGAATACATGCAGTCTCTCGGGCCCTCATGCCAACCCAGGAAGTGCTTATAATCACTGAGCCATCTCTGCAGCCCAAGCTCTTAAATATCTCCACCTAGAAACAATACTTGACACGCTTCTGCTTGTGTTCATTGGCCACGCACAGTCAGTCACAGAGTCATGCATTTCCTTAAGGTGTGGGAAATGTTGGTCCTCACCTAGACCCAGATGAAGAGGAGGCCAGCCTCTCCGTGAACAGTTGCAGTGGCCACCTCAGAACATGAGTGCAGAACAACAGGGAACAAGGACGAGGAGAGGTAGCCGGCTCAGCCCTAGAAAGAAATGAACAGACTGAGAAACATTCAGGAATCACACAGAATTCTTTTCAGAGAGAATTTGTGCAGCTCTGGGCATAGTTAATATGCCACAACAGCCCTGTGAAGCAGGAACTTGTATTATTTCCATTTTACAGTGAGGAAACTGAAGGACTTAAAAAAAAAAGATTTGCCCAAGATTACGAACTGCTGGAGGAACAAGAATTTTGTACCCAGGTAATCAGACTCCATGCATGGAGAGAACATGGATGGGCTCTATGGTAGTCAACTTTCCTTTGCTGTGACAAAACACCCGGGAATGCCTAAAAGAAGGAAAAGTTCATGTGGGCTCATCGTTTCTGAGGTTTCAGTCCATGACCACTTGGATCCATTGCTTCTGGGCCCACAGTGAGGTGGGACAACATGGTGGCCGGAGCCCAAACATGGTGGAGCAAAGCAGCTCACCTCATGGAAGAAAGTAGGCAGAGAGCTAGAGCAGAGGGTGAGGAGGAGATGGAGGAGGGGATAGAGGAGAAGATGGGGGAGGGGATGGAGGAGGAGATGGTGGAGGTGATGGAGGAGGAGATGGAGGAAGAGATGGAGGAGGAGATGGAGGAGGAGGTGGAGGAGGAGATGGTGGAGGTGATGGAGGAGGAGATGGAGGAAGAGATGGAGGAGGAGATGGAGGAGGAGGTGGAGGAGGAGATGGTGGAGGGGATGAAGGAGGAGATGGAGGAAAGGATGGAGGAGGAGATGGAGTAAAAGATGGAGGAGGAAAGGAGTAGAAGATAGAGGAGGAGATGAAGGAAAGGATGGAGGAGGAGGTGGAGTAGAAGATGGAGGAGGAGATGGAGCAGGAGGTGGAGGAGGAGATGGTGGAGGGGATGAAGGAGGAGATGAAGGAAAGGATGGAGGAGGAGGTGGAGTAGAAGATGGAGGAGGAGATGGAGCAGGAGGTGGAGGAGGAGATGGTGGAGGGGATGAAGGAGGAGATGGAGGAAAGGATGGAGGAGGAGATGGAGTAGAAGATAGAGGAGGAGATGGAGGAAGTGGAGAAGGAGGAAATGAAGTAGAAGATGGAGGAAGAGATGGAGGAGGAGGTGGAGGAGGAGGAGATGGTGGAGGGGATGGAGGAGGAGATGGAGGAAGAGATAGAGGAGGAGGAGGACATGGAGTAGAAAACGGAAGAGGAGGTGGAGGAGGAGATGGAGGAGGAAGAGACAGGAGAAGGAGCTGAGGAGATGGCACTTGCTTGCATCTGGAGATAGAGTGGGAGGAGAAGAAAGAAGAAGAGGAGATGGCAGAAGAAGAGATAGAGGAGGAGAAGGGGATGGGGAAAGAAACAGAGGAGGAAGAGGAGGAGGAGATGGAGGTAAAAGAAGATATGGAGGAGATGGAAGAGGAGACAGAGAAGAAAGAGGAGGCGATGGAGTGACGGTGGGATAGGGACAAGATATAACTCTCATGGGCCCTCTGCCTTCAACTAGGCTCCACCTCCTAAATTTCTAACACTTCCCAGAATCCCATCAGATCAACAACCCATCAGTGGGGCTGGGGGGATGGCTCAGCAGTTAACAGTGCTTGCTTGCAAAGCCTCCTGAACCGAGTTCCATTCTCCTCAAACACCCAGGCCAAGCTGGACACAAAGTGGCGCATGCACCCGTAATCCCAGTACACCAAGGTCAGTGGGAGGCGGAGCCAGGAGAATGCTGATGCTGGAAAGGAGCAGGGCAAAATGAGAGAGAATTTGATCTCCAAGAGAAGGTAGGGGCAGGGCTGGAGAGATGACTTAGTGGTTAAGGTGCTTGCCTGCAAAGCCAAAGGACACCCAGGTTCTATTCCCCAGCAGCCACGTAAAGTCAGATGCACAAGGTGGCCCGTGTGTATGGAGTTTGTTTGCAGTGACTAGAGGTCCTGGTGTGCCCATTCTCTCTCTCTCTCTCTCTCTCTCTCTCTCTCTCGCTCTCTCTCATAAGTAAATAAACAAAATACTCTTTTTCAAAAAAGAAGGTGGGGATGGACAGATAAAATCAGCATCTGAAGGTGCTTGCCTGAACAGCCTGGTGGCCTGAGTTCAATTCCCCAGTGCCTACATAAAGCCAGATGCACAAAGTGGCACATGTGTCTGGAGTTCATTTGCGATGGCAAAGACACCCTGATGTGTCCATATTCTGTGTGTGTGTCTCCATGCCCCTAAATAAATAAATAAATAAATAAATATTTTAAAAGGAAGGTGGAGGGCTGGAGAGATGGAGTCCTGCAAAGCCAAAGGACCCAGGTTCGATTCCCCAGGACCCACATAAGCCAGATGCACAAGGTGGCACATGCATCTGGAGTTCCTTTGCAGTGGCTGGAGACCCTGGAACACCCATTCTTTCTCTATCTGTCTCTCTCTCTCTCAAACGCTAAATAAAATATTAGAGCCGGGCGTGGTGGTGCATACCTTTAATCTCAGCGCTTGGGAGTCAGAGGTAAGAGGATTGCCCAGAGTTCGAGATTACCCTGAGACTACATAGTGAATTCCAGGTCAGCTTGGGCTAGAGTGAGACCCTACCTTGAAAAAACAAAAAATAAAAATTAGAGCTGGGGAGACGGCTCAGACATTAAGGCACTTTCCTGCAAAGCCAAAGGACCTAGATTCGATTCCCCAGGACTCACACAAGCCATATACACAAGGTGGCACATGCATCTGGAGTTTGTTTGCAGCGGCTGGAGGCCCTGGCATGCCCATTTTCTCTCTCTCTCTCTCTCTGTCTCTCTCTCTCTCTCTCTCTCAAATAAATACAAATTTTTAAATAAAATAATAAAAAACTTTTTTAAAGATGAGGAAGTCCTCCCGCATCAGTATCCCTTTCAGGGGTAATAGCATACTGTGTAACACCTTGTGGGTATTTCTTGCTATATTCTAGATAGATACAAGCATTTACGCAGAGATCTTTTTTTCATAATAGTAGCAAACTTTTCTGCATATTTTAATGTGCGTGCTCGCAGGAGTGTGTGTGCGCGTGTGTGTAATGTGCTGTGAGGGTGTGGTGTGTGTAGCACCCCGTGTGCTCACCAGCAGTGACCCGAGCAGAACATCCAGTGTCCCCTCCGTCTCTCTTCCGCCCATTCTTGTGTGTGTATGCCTAATTTTTAAAAAAAATTTTATTTATTTGAGAGAGAGAGAGAGAGAGAGGAAGAGGCAGAGAGAAAGAGAAAATGGGTGCACCAGAGCCTCCAGCCACTGCAAACGAGCTCCAGATGCATGTGCCCCATTGTGCATCTGGCTTACGTGGGTCCTGGAGAATCAGACTGGGATCCTTAGGCTTCGCAGGCAAGCACCTTAATCACTAAGCTATCTCTCCAGCCTTGCTTTGTTTTTTTGTAGGGTTTTTTTGTTTTGTTTGCTGCCAGGCATTAAAATATTCCTGGGGTTTTGTTTGCTTGGTTTTTTGTGTGTTTGTTTGTTTGTTTTGTCTTTTTAGGTAGGGTCTCTCTATAGTCCAGGCTGACCTGCAATTCACTATGTAGTCTCAGGGCAGCCTCGAACTCACAGCCATCCCTCTACTTCTGCCTCTCGAGTGCTGAGATTAAAGGTGTGAGACAATATCTGGCTTGCTTTTATTCTTTTTATTATTTGAAAGAGAGAAAGAGACAGAAAGAGAGAGAGAGGGAGAGAATGGGCGCACCAGGACCTCCAGCCACTGCAAAGGAACTCCAGATGCATGCGCCACCTTGTGCATCTGGCTTATGTGGGTCCTGGGGGATGGAACCTGGGTCCTTTGGTTTCCTAGTCAAGAGCCTTAACCAGTGAGCCATCTCTCCAGCCCTGCTTCTGTGTGTTGCTCCCACTGGTGTACGGGTGGTGTGGTGTGTGGGTGTGCGCATGTGTGTGCAGCTGCCCATGGCCTGTGCGCATGTGTGCAGAGGTCAAAGGAAAACACCGGCTGTCCTCTGTCGCTCTTCCCTGTGTCCCTGAGGCAAGTGCCACGTTTAGTCAGACTGGCTGAGCAGCAAGCCCCAGAGAGCCTCTGGTCTCCACTCCCCACAGGACTGCGGTATGGGCACGTGAGGCCACAGCCAGCTGCTTGTGTGGGTGCTGAGGAATCGAACTCAGGGTTAGCATTCTCACATGCAGAGACATCACCCCAGCCCCCTGCTCTTCTCCCCCCATACCCCCCGAGGTAGGGTCTCACTCTAGCTCAGGCTGACCTGGAATTCACTATGTAGTCTCAGGGTGGCCTTGAACTCTCAGCAATCCTCCTACTTCTGCCTCCTGAGGGCTGGGGTTAAAGACATGAGCCACCAAGCCCGGATAATTTTTTGTTTGGTTGGTTGGTTGGTTGGTTGGTTGATTGGTTTTTGGTTTTCCAAGGTAGGGTCTCACTGTAGCTCAGGCTGGCCTGGAATTCGCTATGTGCAGTCTCAGGGTGGCCTCGAACTCATGGAGATCCTCCTACCTCTGCCTGTGCAACACCACGCCCAGCTTGTTTTTGGCGCTTACAAACACTGAGTACCAGGAATCTTCTTGGGCAGACATCCCACCTGCCACAAGTCCATCGTTGCCTGCAGGACAAACACCTGTGACTCAAAGTGATGCGTATTGGTCATTTGGGAAGCCATCTCTAAACGGAACTCCGGTTGCCCCCTCTGCAACTGATTGACAGCTCGTTCCTCACAGGCCTTCATCTCTGTGCTTATTTTTGTTGTTGTTGTTTTGTTTTTGTTTTCTTTTGTTCTTTAATATTTTACAGTGAGAACGTACCTATGTATTGCTTATGTAATTAAAATTAAATAAGGCCTTCATTAAAACCACGCGTTCTGGGAAGAAGGGAAACGAGTAAGGCCAGTTTAAGCAGACCCACCCTGTCCCTTGTCACATTCCCCTTGTCCCCAGCAAGCCACGCCTGATGTTGACATATATTCCTCACACGTGAACCTCAAAGCTCTATCTAACCTTGGGGAAAAAAAAAAAAAAAAAAAAAAACATCGGGAAGACACTTTGTTTATTTCCATCTCAGTAAGTGTCAACCGTTTCTGCTATTCATCCTTCTCATTCTGTTTGTTTTCTCTCTCTATTTTTCTTTTTCTTTTTGGAGACAGGATCTCGCTCTAACCCCGAATTTATGGGCAACAGTCATGCACCACCCATTCTGCTGGTTATTTTATTTTGCTTTGTTTTGTTTTATTGTATAGTGTGTTCTTTTGTGGCGCTGAGGATTCAAAGCAGGATTTCCTGCATCCCAGGCTAATGCCTAGGTTCCGCCCGGGCTAGAGAGAGACCCTGCATCAAAAGAAAGGAAGAAAGATGCCTGGCCTTGTGGCGCACGCCTTTAATCCCAGCACTCGGGAGGCAGAGGTAGGAGGATCTCCGTGAGTTCAAGGCCATCCTGAGACTACATAGTGAATTCCAGGTCAGCCTGAGCTAGAGTGAGACCCTACCTCAACAAAAAGGAAAACATAGCGGAACAGAAGCATCGTAAAACGCACATCCTACCTTTAAGATATAATATCAAGGGCTGGAGAGATGGCTCAGTGGTTAAAGTCCCTTGTTTGCAAAGCCCAGGTTCAATTCCCCATCACCCACGTAAAGCCAGATGCAAAAAGTGGAGCATGCATCTGGAGTTTGTTTGCAAAGGCAAGGGCCCTGGCACACCCATACATACACACACATACATGCCCACATAAGTAAATAAAATTCTCTTTTAAAAAATATAAGACTGGGCTGGAGAGATGGCTTAGTGGTTAAGGCACTTGCCTACGAAGCCTAAGGACCCAGGTTCAATTCTCCAGGTCCCACATAAGCCGCACATGGTGACCCATGCATCTGGAGTTCGTTTACAGTGGCTGGAGGCCCTGGCACACCCATTCTCACTCACTCTCTCTACCCATCTCTGACTTAATAAATAAATAAAATAAATCTTAAAAATATAATATCAAGAGGATGGAGAAATGGCTCAGCAGTTAAAGGCACTTGCTAGCAAAGCCTGAGGGCCTGGGTTCGATTCCCAGCACCCACATAAAGCCAGATGCACAAAGTGGCGCATGCATCTGGAGTTCATTTGCAGTGGCTAAAAGCCCTAGCACTTCCATTTCCTGTCTTACATTCTCTCTCTCTCTCCTTGCAAATAAATAAAAATATTTAAAATATATATGTATATATCAAATATAGTTTTACACGTTACCAATATGAGACAAGAAATCAAGATATGGCTTAGCAGCTAAGGCACTTGCCTGCAAAGCCCAAGGACCCGTGTCCAGATCCCACGTAAGCCAGAAGCACAAGGTGATACAAGAGCACAGGTCGTACATGCGCACAAGGGGCGCACATGCCAAGAGTTCAATGGCGGTGGCTGGAGGCGCTGGTGTGCCAACTCTCTCTCTCCCTGTCTCTCTCTCTCTCTCTCTCTCTCTCTCTCTCTCTCATGTGCATAAAAATAAGGCCAGTCTGTTGGGTTTGCCAGAAAGAAAGAAGGAGGGAGGGAGGGAGGAAGGAAAGAAAGAAGGAGGGAAGGAGGGAGGGAGGGAAGGAGAGAAGGAAGGAAGGAAGGAAGGAAGGGAGGGAGGGAGGGAGAGAAGGAAAGGAGGGAGGAAGGAAAGAAAGAAGGAGGGAGGGAGGAAGGAAAGAAGGAAGGAAGGAAGGAAGGGAGGGAGGGAGAGAAGGGAGGAAGGAAGGAAGGAGGGAGGGAAGGAAGGAAGGGAGGGAGGGAGAGAAGGAAGGGAGGGAGGAAGGAAGAGAGGAAAGAAGGAGGAAGGAAGGAAAGAAAGAAAGAAATTAAGACCCAGATGGAAGAGTAATGAAACAAACCACCCACCACCACGTGTGGTGACTTACTAAACGGTCTCTTTTCAATTATATCATCATGACAAGCCTTGTGCGAGGCCCCTGGGCTCTGTACCTCACAGATCCACCTCCTCCCCTCACGACAATCTTACAAGGTGAGTTGTACCAGTTCCCCTCTCGCCGGGAAGGAAGCTAAGACCTGGACGGATTAAGTCGCATAGCCACAGTCACACACAGCCAGGAGAAGGTGGGGTTGGCTTCTGGTGTTAGTCTGATGTCCCAACATCCTCCAAGAGACGTCATTATGCCTAAGCTTGACAGATTGGGAAACTGAGGCATGAGGAAATGAAATGCCCATCCCACGGTGATCCTTATATTAGAGTGCAGACTGGCTCCCAAGGACAATCCTGCGTGGCCATAGAGAAATGACGGCGGTGGGGCCAGGGGGGTGACGCTCAACCACAGAGCGCTTGCCTAGAACCGGGTTCGATTCCCCAGTACCCACATAAAAGCCAGATGCACAAAGTGGCACGTGCATCAGGAGTTCGCCTGCAATGGCAAGAGAAAGACCTGGCGTGTCCGTACCCACTTGTTGCCTGTCCCCTTCTCTCTCTCTCTCTCTCTCTCTCTCTCTCTCGCTCAACCCCTCAGCACTCAAGAGGGAAAGGTAGGGGGGTCACTCTGAGTGCGAAGACAGCCTGCCAATATTCTACCCTAGAGACTTTTTTTTCCTTTTCTTTCCTGTACTTTTTTCCCCTCTATTTTGAAAAGTTTAAAGAACACATCTTTATTTTCAGTAGCATAAACAACAACAACAAAAAAAAAAATCGTTGGTAACAGAAACATACCTCCAACTTTTTCCATTTCAATCCGAATTAAAATTTGCATTTTGCCTGAAATCTTCCAAATTCTAGCCACATAAACTTTGGGATTTTAATCTTGCCTGGTCCTGTGATGCTTCTGAGGGTTAAATAATCAGTGACCGAATCCTAATTTTTGCTATCCAACCATTTTTCTTGATCTTATTCTCTGATTCCATACATTCCAGACTGTTCGATGGATCTGTAATAGACTTCCAAGATGAAGGGAAACATTTTGCTCATTGTTTGCCTGGAATCTTGGCTCATGTTCATCTTATTAAACAAAAAAATAAGCTCTAGCAGGGAGTGGTGGCGCACGCCTTTAATCCCAGCACTCAGGAGGCAGAGGTAGGAGGATCTCTGTGAGTTCGAGGACACCCTGAGACTACATAGTGAATTCCAGGTCAGCCTGGGCCAGAGTGAGACCCTACCTCAAAAAAACAAACAAACATACAAACAAACAAACAAACAAAAAAAAAAACACCTTTAAAGATCTTCTTTGCCAGTGGTTCCATGGTTTGGGGCCATCGCAAGGAGCAGCCACCTTACCTTCTTTCCTCTACATTTTATTTATTTATTTTTGCTTTTTTTTTCTTTTTGTTTTTCTAGGTAGGGTCTCATTCTGGCCCAGGCTGACCTAGAATTCACTATGTAATCTCAGGGTGGCCTCGAACTCACAGCAATTCTCCTACCTCTGCCTCCTGAGCGCTGGGATTGAAGGCGTGCACCACCACGCCCGCTTAGTTTTCCTTTTATTTTGAGAGAGAGAAAGAGGCAGTTACAGAGAGTGAGAGGGGCATGCCAGGGCCAGTCACTGCCAATGAACTCCAGAGGCATGCACCACTTTGTGCATCTGTCTTTATGTGGGTACTGGGGAATCGAACCGAGGTCCTTTGGCTTTGCAGGCAAGCGCCTTAACCGCTAAGCCATCTCTCCAGCCCCCCAGTATTTTCTCTAATATTTTATTTATCTATCTGCAAGCAGAAAGAGAGAGAGAGGGAAAGAGTACACAAGAGCCTCCAGCCACTGCAAATGAACTCCAGATGCATGTGCCACTTTGTGCATCTGTCTTTACATAGGTACTGGGGAATCCAACATAAATTGTTAGGCTATGCAAGAAAGCACCTTAACCACTGAGCAATCCCTCTAGCCCAGCTTCTTCCTTTTTTTTTTTTTTTTTTTTTTTTTTTTTTTGAGATAGGGTCTGGCTGTAGTCCAGGCTGAACTCTATAGTCTCAAGGTGGCCTCAAACTCACAGCGATCCTCTTCCCTCTGGCTCCCAAGTGCAGTGCTGGGATTAAGGTGTGCACCGCCACTCCCGGCTTCATTCATATTTTTGCACGTTCCTTCTTCTGCTTCCAAGTAGTAATTTTGATTCAAAAGCAAATATACCATAATCAGTTACCATTCAAGGACTGGGTTGTTTCCACTTTGAAGGTATTTCAGGGTACAGTGTTTAGGGAAAAAATAAACGTGGGGCTGTAGAGATGCCTCGGGCCTTAAAGGTGCTTGCTTGCAAAGTCTTGCAGCCTGGTTTCAGTTCCCCAGTACCCACATAAAGCCAGATGCACAAAGTGGCGCATGCATCTAGAGTGTGTCTGCAGTGGCAAGGAGGCCTTGGTGTGCTCACACTTGCTCTCTCTCTCTTGCTCGCTCTCAAATAAATAAAAATACTTAAAAACCAAAACATAAGGTGGCTCAGAGGTTAAGGCACTGGCTTACAATGCCTGCTGGCTCAGGTTCGATTCCCCAGTACCCGCGTGAGACCAGGTGGTGCATGTGACTGAAGCTCATTTGCAGCGGCGTGACACCCTGGCTTCTTCTCTGTCTCCCTCTCACTCACCCCACCTCTCTCTGACATGGGCCGAGGAGATGGCTGATCAATAAAGTGTCTGCAGAGGGTCGTGAGCCCCAGGGCTCTAACACCTGCTGCTGTCTGGATAAATGCACATATCGTGCTCACCAAACTGCCCAGTAAGCACGTCTCTTTATGTTCATACCCATGTATTAATGCTACTCTCACTTTTGGCTAGAGAAGCTTCTCTTTTCAGATGGCGGTGACCTCTGTGATGACTCAGAAGTCACCATGGTGCTGAGAAGAAGTGACAGAGGAGTGCTCAGCACTGAAACATCTCCATCACACCTTCCAAGGCTCAGGGTCCATTGTGGAAGAGGTGGCGGAAAGAATGTAAGAGCCAAAGGAAGGGTAGGACTCCTTACAACGTGCTCCTCCAGACACAAAATGGTCTGTGTACCCACGACCTCTCAGTGTCTAGCACTACCTTCACAGACCCTCATAACAGGAGGAAAAGACAATGACATCAGAATAAAAGAGAGACTGATTGAGAGGGGGTGGGGATATGATGGAGGGTAGGTTTGTGAAAGGAAAAGTGAGAGGGGAAGGGAATTATCATGGTTTATTGTCTATAATTATGGATAAAAATAAAAGGCTTGCCACACAAACACCTCTCTCTCTCTCTCTCTCTCTCTCTCTAAGTAAGGACATGGGCTGAGGAGATGGCTCAGTCAGGAAAGATGGCACACAAGCACACCTCTCTCTCTCTCTCTCTCTCTCTCTCTCTCTCAAGACATGGGCTGAGGAGATGGCAAGTGCTTGCCACACAAGCATGAGTAGCTGCGTTCAGACCCCCAGCATCCATGTAAGTGCTGTGTGGAGGTGCTCACCTGTAACCCCAACACACACACACACACACACACACACACACACACATTGACAACTTCTATATAACTCCAACACTTTTGAGGAGGAGGAGACTGGACCAGCCAAATGGGTGAGCTCTGGGTTGAGTGAGAGACTTGGCCTCAATAAATACACTGGTAAGGGCTGGAAGGATGGCTTACTGGTTAAGGTGCTTGCCTGCAAAGCCACTGCAAACGAACTCCACACTACCTTGTGCATCCGGCTTACGTTGGTCCTGGGGAATTGAGCCTCAAACTGAGGTTCTTGGGCTTCACAGGCAAGCATTTAACCACTAAGCCATTTCTCCAGCCCTGTTTGAAATATTTTTTTAATTTATTTTTATTTATTTATCAGAGAGAGAGAGAAAAAAAATGGGCTCATCAGGGCCTCTAGCCACTACAAACAAACTCCAGATGCATGTGCCACCAAGTGCATCTGGCTTATGTGGGACCTGGAGAATAGAATCTGGGCCCTTAGGCTTTGCAGGCAAGCACTTTAACCACTAAGCCATCTCTCTAGCCCTGTTCTTTCTTTCTTTTTTTTTTTTTAAGAAACTCTTTTCTTAATATTTTTTTAAGTTTCCTAATTTAATTTACTTATTTGTAAGCAGAGAGAGAGAGAGAGAAGAGAGACAGACAGAGAATAGGCATGCCAGGGCCTCTAGCCACTGCAAATGAACTCCAGACATGTGCCCTTGTGCATCTGGTTTACATGGGTCTGGGGAATCAAACCTGGGTCCCCTGGCTTCACAGGCAAATGCCTTAACCACTAAGCCATCTCTCCGGCCCCTATTTTATTTTTTTTAAGAGAGAGCTATTCTTTTTTTTTAAATATTTTTAAAAATTTATTATTTATTTCAGAGAAAGAGGAAGAAGAGAGAGAGAGAGAGAGAGAGAGAGAAAGAATGGGTGCACCAGGGCCTCCAGCTTCTGCAAAGAACTCCAGATGCGTGCGCCACCTTGTGCAACTGGCTTACATGGTTCTGGGGAATGGAACCTGGGTCCTTTAGCTTCGCAGGCAAGTGCCTTAACTGCTAAGCCATTTCTCCAGCCCCATTTTATTTATTTATTTATTCATTCATTCATTTAAGAAAGAAGGGCTGGAGAGATTGCTTAGTGGTTAAGGCATATGCCTGTGAAGCCTAAGGTCCCAGGTTCAATTCTCCAGGTCCCACATAAGCCAGATGCACATGGTGGTGCATACATCTGGAGTTCGTTTGCAGTGGCCGGAGGCCCTGGCCCGCCCATTTCTCACACACTCTCTCTCTCTCCATCTCTCTGTGTCAAATAAATAAATAAAATGTTTTTAAAAAATAAAAATAAAAGAGGGGGTGCCAGATAGAGACACAAAGAGAATGGGCATGCCAGGGCCTCTAGCCACTGCAAACGACTCCAGACCCATGAGCCACCTTATGCATCTGGCTCTACATGGGTTCTGGGGAATCTTTTGGCTTTGCAGGCAAGCACCTTAAATGCTAAACCATCCCTCCAGCCCTGAAATATATATTCTTTTTGTTGTTGTTGTTTTGTTTTGTTTTTCAAGATAGGGTCTTGCTCTAGCCCAGACTGACCTGGAATATACTATGTAGTCTCAGGGTGGCCTCAAACTCATGGCAATCTTCCTACCTCTGCCTCCCCGAGTGCTGGGATTAAAGGCATACAGCACCACACTCAGCCCTATATTCATTTTTAAAATTATATTTTATTATCTTTATTTACTTATTTGAGATAGAGAAAGAGGCAGAGAAAGAGAGAGAGAGAATGGGCGCTTCAGAGCCTCCAGCCACCGCAAATGAACTCCAGACACATGTGCCACACTGTGCATCTGGCTTACGTAGGTCCCAGGGAATCGAACCTGGGTCCTTTGGCTTTGCAGGCAAGCAGCCTTAACCGCTAAGCCATCTCTCCAGCTCAAATATATATTCTTTAGCATCTGTTTACCCCAACTGCACACATGGTGGTCTTTCTTCTCTCTCTCGCTCTCTCTCTCTCTCTCTCTCTCTCTCTCTCTCTCTCTCTGTGTGTGTGTGTGTGTGTGTGTGTGTGTGTGTGTGTCAGAGAGAGAGAGATGGATGGATCCCAGGACCTCATGTATGCTAGGCAAGTACTTCACCATTTAGCCACACCACCACCGAGGGAGACTTCTAATGTCTTATCCCTACTTCAGAACTTCCACCTGATAAGAAGTGAGGGAATGTCCCCATGGAGTAAGGTCATGAAGGAGGATTACAAGTTTCAATGTGCTCAGAAGCCCAGGAGTCTTGCACTGCAAAGGGGACCAAGCCAGGCTCAGAGTGACAGAAGTGTCCTGTGAACCTGTGTGACTTTCTGGTTTGCAGCCTGTAGCTGTCAAGGTGAAGATGAGGTTAACACACAGCCAGGGAAGGCTTGTGTGAGGGGCTTGCCACAAGGCAGGGGACATAGCTCAGGCTAGGGCAATTCTGAAACAAAGGGAGGGATGAGAAGGATTCTGTAGGCCATCTGTGTTTGCTAACTGATTTTGCCAAGAAGGAAAGAAAAGAACTTCCTGTGTCTTCTTGACACAGAGGTCATAATTTGGAGCTAGGGGATGGAAAGATGGCTTCGCAGTTAAAGCACTTGCCAGCAAAGCCAAAGGACCCAGGTTTGATTCCCCGGTACCCATATAAACCAGGTGCACAAGGTGGTGCATGTGTCTGGGGTTTGTTTACAGTGGTTAGAGATACTGTAACACCATTCTCTCTATCTATCTATCTATCATCTATCTATCTCTATGTGCCTTGCTCTCAAATAAATAAATATAAGATATTTAAAATAATTTGGAGCTAGGCTTCTACCAAAAACAAGCTTTCTGCCAGGCATGGTGGCGCACGCCTTTAATCCCAGCACTCAGGAAGCAGAGGTAGGACGATTGCTGTGAGTTTGAGGCCATCCTGAGACTACAGAGTGAATTCCAGGTCAGCTTGGGTTACAGTGAGACCCTGTCTCAAAATAAACAAATAAAGAAATATATAAATAAATAAATAACCCAACCAACCAGAATTGAGATATAAGATCACTCATTCCTTTGATGTTTCTTTCTTTTCTTTTCCTTTTTTTTTTTGAGGTAGGGTCTCTACCTTGACAAAAGAGAGAGAGAGCTGGAGAGATGGCTTAGCAGTTAAGGTGCTTGCCTGCAAAGCCAAAGCACTCAGCTTTAATTCCCCAGGACCCATATGAGCCAGATGCACAAGGTGGCACATGCATCTGGAGTTCATTTGCAGTGGCTAGAGGCCCTAATGCACCTATTCTCTCTCAAATAAAATAAATAAATAAATAAATAAATAAATAAATAAATAAATAAATAATTTGAAAAGAAAAGAAAGGAAGCCAGGCATGGCTAAAGGAGCCATACATTTTTAATCCCAGCACTCAGGAGGCAGAGGTAGGAGGATCACTGTGAGTTCAAGGCCAGCCTGAGACTCCATAGTGAATTCCAGGTCAGCCTGGGCTAGAGTGAGACCCTACCTCGAAAACCCAACAAAGAAAGAAGACAAGAAGACGTTAAAACGAGGATGTTTCTGTGAAAACTGAATGAGGTGGAAACGTGAACTCATTATACAAAGTAACTAAATCTTTATTGAAGCCTTTCTGTGCCACCAAGAGGTGTAAGTCCCCGACCCTGTCCTGGAGGAGCTCACGGTCTAGTTACAGAAGGCAGGGGACACAGAAGAAGGGGGGCCCGGCAACCCTTGGACAGGAATTCACCTGTCTCCGAGATTCCAGCCTTGGACTGAGAAGCTCGGCACGGTCCCTCCTGCCCACTCCGGGTCAGCAGACTTCTCTCAGTGTCCTGGGCTCCATGAGGACCGTGTACTTGCCTTCCCTCCAAAAGCTAGGACACACCAGCAGTATGTACACGCAATGGTAGGTTTGTTTCCAGAAGCTGCAAGCCAGTGCACTGGAAGCCGGGGAAACCGGGGACGCTTTGAAGGATGGCGACCGGGCCAGCCCAGTCCGGGGATGGATAACTAACTTCAGGTTAGGTAGGTACCCGGGGCCAGGGAAGAAAGAGTGAGACGCAAGTTTGCAGAGAGAAGAAGCTCATAGTAGGGTGGCAGCAGCTATAGTCAGCAGAATTGCTGCCCAGCCGGCTCCGGGAGCTGCAGACCCTTCATTACCAGGGATGGGGGCCCCACCCTTCCCAGGGTACTGCCCCACATTACTGCGGTCCTGATGGCCAGTGGCACCTCCACTCCACCTGGTCTCTTCGTGGGGGGCCCTGTGGTCTACTTGGGGAGAGGTGTGACTGGTTGGGGCCAGGGTGGGTTTGGAGGTAGAGGTGGAGGTAGTTGGGGCTGGGGTGGAAGCGGACCCAGAGGTGGCCGGGGCCTGAGTGCTGGGGGCCCGCGGTGGTGGGAGGGGGCAGCAGGACCAGGGGTGGGATCCGAGGGGAGAAGTAGGTTTTGTTGCGGAGGTCAGAGTTACAGCGGGGCCCTTGGCAACAGGAGCCACTGAGTGTGAAGCCGGGGCCCGTCACCCCATCCCGGGTGCAGGACTCATCCTGGACACAGCCGCGGACAGGCAAGGACACGGTCACGTTGGCTGTAGGAAGAAGATGTGGAGAGGTCAACTATGGACAGGGGTCCATGGAGCAGCAACACAAGGACACTACGGAATCCCAACAGGACAAAAGAGCTTCGCCTCCTTTAATCCAAGCATCTCGGTTTGGCTCCCCCTGGAAACCACTGTCCCATTGTCTTTTGCTAATGACAGGCTGCATTTCCCATAAAAATGCTTTAAGAGGAAAAGTGTGTAGAAGGAACTACCAGTTGGGCTTGGAACAAAGGCTTACACTAGGATACTTTCTGTGATCAAAAATACGAAAACGCTTCCCTTTCATGCCTCTAAGCATTTCGTCTCTCCCACACCTCCGGTTACTTTCATACGTCCTTGGCAAATTGTACTTAGAAGTCTAAACTAACACCGCCCGTGAAACACCTTTCATGTAAAGGGTTCAAGAACCTCAATTCCCATAGCTCGCTTAGGTGGGAGAGGGAGCAGAAGTCCCTTTTCCTTCTTTCACTTCTGTTGGATTCTAGACAAGCCCACTGAGCCACGCCCCCAGCCCCTCACTGTGGATCCTAGACAAGTGCTCTACCTCTGAGCCACGCCCCCAGCCCCTCACTGTGGATCCTAGACAAGTACTCTACCTCTGAGCCACGCCCCCAGCCCCTCATTGTGGATTCTAGACAAGTGCTCTACCCCTGAGCCACGCCCCCAGCCCCTCACTGTGGGTCCTAGACAAGTGCTCTACCCCTGAGCCACGCCCCAGCCCCTCACTGTGGATCCTAGACAAGTGCTCTACCTCTGAGCCACGCCCCCAGACCCTCACTGTGGATTCTAGACAAGTGCTCTACCTCTGAGCCACGTCCCCAGCCCCTCACTGTGGGTTCTAGACAAGTGCTCTACCTCTGAGCCACGTCCCCAGCCCCTCACTGTGGATTCTAGACAAATGCTCTACCTCTGAGCCACGCCCCCAGACTCTCACTGTGGGTTCTAGACAAGTGCTCTACCTCTGAGCCACGCCCCCAGCCCCTCACTGTGGGTTCTAGACAAGTGCTCTACCTCTGAGCCACGCCCCCAGCCCTTCACTGTGGACTCTAGACAAGTGCTCTACCGCTGAGACATGCCTCATAGTACCCAAGCAGGGTATAGAAATGTACCAATCCCCTCCCCAAAATAAGTTACAGGACAATTTTTTTCCCTTTTTTTTTTCTTTTTTTTGGTTTTTCTTGGTAGAGTCCCACTCTAGGCCAGGCCAACCTGGAATTTACTCTGTAGTCTCAGGGTGGCCTCGAACTTGGGTGATCCTCCTACCTCTGCCTCCTGAGTGTTGAAATTAAAGGCGTGCACCACCCACGCCTGACTCAAGGACAAATTTTCTTCATCTAAGTTATATGGCCATCGGACTACACTTCCCATAGTACCACTCCTGTAGGTTCCGAGCTACGGCCCCCGCTCACCTGCGGTCAAGGTGACGTTGCCGTCGAAGCAGCCCTTGTAGACGCGGTCACTGGCATTGTAGCAGCTCACGACCGGCGGTGCTGTGCCCTGACACTTCTCGGGGCTCAGCCCCACGCAGCTGTAGCACTCGGCGCCATTGGGCTCGTATGCGCTCTCATTGCCTGCCAGGGGAAGGCAGAGGAAGGAAAAGTTGGGATGGGTTCAAGGGCCAGGCCCCCGGGCCGGGGAGATGGCCCGGTGGTTAACTATTGCACTGATTGCAAAGCAGGCAGGCTAGGAGTTTAATTCCTCAGGACCCGCGTAAAGCCAGATGCACTGAGTGGTGCATGTGTCGGGAATTCGTTCACATCGGCAAGAGTTCATTTCATGCCCATTCTCTCTTTCGCAAATTTATGAGAATAATTTCTTTTTTTTTTTTTTAAATAAAAGAGGGCTGGAGAGATGGCTTAGTGGTTAAGGCGCTTGCCTGCAAACCCAAAGGACCCAGGTTCAATTCCCCAGGCCCACTTAAGCCAGATGCACAAGGGGCGCATGCGTCTGGAGTTCCTTCGCAGTGGTGTGCCCATTCTCTCTCTCTCTCTTCATCTCTTTCTGTGTCTCTCTCTCTCACACCCACACAAATAAATAAATAATAAGTTTTTTAAAAAGAGGCAGGCTTTCCGGGCGTGGTGGCACAGGCCTTTAATCCCAGCACTCAGGAGGCAGAGGTAGGGAGGATCACTGTGAGTTCAAGGCCAGCCTGAGAGACTACACAGTGAGTTCCAGGTCAGCCTGAGCTAGAGTGCGACCCTACCTCGGAAAACCAAAAAAGAAAAAGAAAAAAAACAAAACCAAGAGGCAGGATTATAATCCCAGCTACTAGGGAGGCTGAGACAGGGGGAGCGCCAAGTTCAAGGGCAGCCCAGGCTACAGAAAGGGCTGGGTAATGCTGGGCGTTGTTGGGGGTTAGGGTTTAATCGCAGGTAGAGGCTGAGGTAGAACTCTTGAGTTCAAAGCCAGCCTGAACTACAGAATGAGTCATCCTGTCTCAAAAGGAAAAGAAAAAAGAAAGGAAGGAGAGAGGGAGGGAGGGAAGGAGGCAAGGAAGGAAGGAAGGAAAGAAGAAAGGAGGGAAGGAAGGAAGGAAGAAGGAAGGAAGGATGGAGGGAAGGAAGGAAGGAAGGAAGGAAGGAAGAAAAGATGAGAATAAAGGGAGGAGGGCTGGGAACATGGCTCAGTGGTTAAAGACGCCTGGTTGGCAAGCAGCTCTCCTTCCGAAGCAAGCTACACAAGAATGGATCTCCTGGGATAATACATGGCCTTGACATTGCTGGCCCTTGCCCTTCTGAGGACAGTGAATTAACATAATCATGTTCCTCTTGTTTGGGCATTGTATTTCTAACCTTGTGACGTTTCTGTCTTCTAGGATTATAGCACGTTTCACACTAAACTTGTGCGGCACAGAGTTTGGCCAATTCCTACTACAAGGGATCCAAATCCTTCCCTCCCCCTGATGGGCAGAATAGGGAGTCCTGGGGTTACCCTTAGGAAGGGACTACGCCCCCTCAACAGCAGGAAGTGGTTAACGGAAGATGGGTCATCGCCCTTGGGCTCCCCAGAAAGATCCCTGGGGCCGCAGCTCTTGGGGCAGGCATGGAGGAAGAAGAGGGTGGAGAGTGAGGTCTGAAGGCCTTAGCACTCGAGAAAAGCTGGCGAAGATGGAGGCTGAACGCTCCCGCAGGAGGCCGACCACACCGGCTGGAGCCGCTGACACGGCAGCCTGCGGCTCCTCTCCACGTGAAAACCCCGCCCCGGGTGACTTCACATGCTAATGAGACCTGTGATGCACGGCGGTGTGTAACTACATACAAGAGCATGTGTCAGGAAAGTCCGCTATGCAAAGGCCAAAAGGGGGCTGGAGAGACGGCTTACTGGTTCAGGCACTTGCCTGCAAAGCCAGAGGATCCCGGCTCGACCCTCCAGGACCCACTTAAGCTACATGCACAAGGGGGCACAAAGGGGGGGGCACACGCGTCTGGAGTTCGTCTGCAGAGGCTGGAGGCCCTGGCGTGCCCATTCTTGTTCTCTCTCTCTCTCTCTCTCTGCTTCTTTCTCCCTCTCAAATAAATAATAAATAAATATTAAAAAGCCAAAAGGCCTAACATTAAAACTATAGCAGGGCTGTTGAACGGCTAAACTTTCTCTCTGTTCCAGCCCACTTCACCACCCCCTTATTAAAAAACAAAACTAAACTAAATACCCAGGCGTGGTGGCACACGCCTTTAATCCCAGCACTTGGGAGGCAGAGGTAGGAGGATCGCTGTGAGTTGGAGGCCACCCTGAAACTACATAGTGAATTCCAGGTCAGCCTGGACTAGAGTGAAACCCTATCTCGAAAAACCAAAAAAAAAAAAAAAAAAAAAAAAAGAAACTACACACACACACACACACATATATATATTACACACATGGCTACAGAGATCGCTCCATGGTTAAAGGTGCTTGCTTGCAAAGCCTAACACCTGGGTTCAATTCCTCAGAACCCAGGTAAAGCCAGGTACACAAAGTAGTACATCCATTTGGAGTGTGTTCAAAGTGGCTGGAGGCCCTAGTGCACCCATAATCACTCTCTCTCTCTGTCTCTATCTTTCTCTCAAAATAAATAAATAGTGTCTTAAGAAATATTAATTAATTTACTTATTGGAGAAAGAATGGGTACCCCAGGGCTTCTAGCCACTGCAGAAGAAATCCAGATGCATGTGCCACCATGTGCATCTGGCTTACGTGGGACCTGGGGAATCGGTCCTTAGGCATCACTGGCAAGCGCTTTAACTGCTAACCCATCTCTCCACAGCACACACACCCCGCAAAATATATTTTAAAAAAGTTTTAAGGGTGGGTGCACTGAAAGGTAGCAAGACCCAAGGAGATAAACTACCCCTCACACTTCGGCCAAACCACAGCTGAGCAAGACTGCTGATTCCATGCTGAACCTGACAATCAGCGCCAGGGTGAAGGAGACAGACCCTGAGGACCCTCAACACCTACCAAAGCAGAGATCCAGAGGCTCCTAAGAGCTCGTCACTGAAGCAGACTTAAAACTCACCCACCGCGGCTCAGGGAACTTTGCGGAAGGGGGGGGTGGAAAGACTGTTAGAGCCACAGGTTGAGACATCATGCCTGGAGGTATTCCCTACCCGCCCCCCACAAAATAACTGACTGCTGCTCCCACAACGCATAAACTACAACCCCACGGGGAATACCTGCAACCCCACTGAGGAGGGTCCCCTGCAGGACGGGGGCAGGGACGAGGGAAAAACGGGTACCAACATATGAGGTATCCATACAAAATATATTGTTAATAATAATAAGAAGAAGAATAAACATGAAAAAAAGAAGGGATCAAAAAAAAAAAAACATATACTTAAAAAAAGCCAGGAGTGGTGACGCACGCCTTTAATCCCAGGACTTGCGAGGCAGAGATAGGAGAATCGCCATGAGTTCGAGGCCACCCTGAAACTACACAGTGAATTCCAGGTCAGCCTGAGCTAGAGTGAGACCCTACCTCGGAAACCCAAAACAAAACGAAACAGGGGCGGGGTGCGGCTGGATAACTGCATCTTAGCAGGCCCGGCTCCTGCGCTTGACCCCTAGCTCCGCCCCCCACCTGCGCGGAGCTGGCCGCCTGGGCGTGGCCGCAGCCTGGGCATCTGCCCGCACGCACCTGCGGGGGTGAGTCCTCTGGAGGTGAGGTTGAGCTTGGCGTTGCAGCGGTCCTGCGCGCACTGCTGCAGCTGGATGAAGGCCAGGAGCCCGTGAAGGTCCAGTCCTCGGTCATTCTTGCCCGGGAGGCCTGAACCACAGCCCCGCACTGCCACGGAGAACTGCCCGTGGACTGCGGAGAAAGAGGGAGCCGGGGTCACGGGAGGCCGTGGCCCTGGACGAGCAATCCCCGAGGGCGGACAGGTCGGAGAGAACAGGCACCACCACAGTGGCTGCATGGGGGATGCGGGTGGACAGCGGACACGGTCAAAGCAGAGTTCACAGACAGACTGACGAACACTGGTAGGGAGAAAACTACAAAGGGTAAGTGGCCAAAGAGGGGTGGAGCCTCAGAAACTACCCACAGAGTTGGAGGGGGGGCGGGAACGAAAAACCTTTTATCCCGGCATTTGGGAGGCAGAGAGGCATGAGTTCGAGGCCAAGCTGGGACTACAGAGTGACTTCCAGGTCAGCCTGGGCAAGAGTGAGACCCTACTTGGAGAAACACTCCCCCCACACAAAAATTTTTTATTTAGGGGTTGGAGGGATGGCTTAGCCGTTAAGGTGCGTGCCTGCAAAGCCAAAGGACCCAGATTCAATTCCCCAGGACCCATGTAAGCCAGATGCACGAGGTGGCACATGCGTCTGGAGTTCCTTTGCAGTGGCTGGAGGCCCTGGCATGCCCATTCTCTCCCTCTCCCTCTCACAAAGAAATAAATTAAAATTTTTTTAAAAAATTAAAGCACAGAAGCCAGTCTTGTTGGCTCAAGTTGACAATCCCAGCTACAGCTACTTAGCAAGCCAAGGCAGGGTCATGAGTTCAAGGCCATCTTGAGCTACCTATGGAGACCCTGCGACAGACAAGTAAAACCGGGCCTGTGGCACAGGTTTGTAATGTCAGCAGCTGAGACAGGACAATCAAGGCCTGTTTGCACTACATTACTGAGTTCAAGCAGCCTAGGCAAATTAGCCAGAGTAGACCCTGCCTCAAAATTTAAAAAAAGGGAAAAAAATGGCCTAGCACAGTGCCACACGCCTTTAATCCCAGCACTCAGGAGGCAGAAGTAGGATCACTGTGAGTTTGAGGCACCCTGAGACTACATAGTGAATTCCAGGTCCAGCTAGAGTGAAAAACCCTACCTAGAAAAAAAAAAAAAGAAAGAAAGAAAAAAGAAAAAAAGAAAAATGGGCTGGGGCCAGGTTTGGTGGCGCACACCTCAGGGAGGCAGAGGTAGGAGGATTGTGGTGAGTTCAAGGCCACCCTGAGACTACATAGTGAATTCCAGGACAGCCTGAGCTAGAGTGAGACCCTACCTCAAAAAAAAAACAAAAAAACAAAAATGGGCTGGAGAGATGGCTTAGGGGTCAAGGCACTTGCCTACAAAGCCAAAGGACCAAGGTTTGACTCCCCAAAACCCACATAAGCCAGATGCACATGCATCTGGAGTTTGTTTGCAGTGGCATACTACCCATTCTCTCTCTCTCTCTCTCTCTCTCTCTCTCTCTCTCTCTCCCTCTCATATAAATAAAAAATAAAATTCTTGGGCTGGAGAGATGGCTTAGCATTTAAGGCGTTTGTCTGCAAAGCCAAAGGACCCAGGTTGGATTCCCCAGGACCCATATTAGCCAGATGTACAAAGGGGCGCACGCATCTGGAGTTCCTTTGCAGTGACTGGAGCCCTGGTGCACCCATTCTCTCTCTCCCTCTCTCTCTCTCTTCCTCTCTCTCTCTCCATCTCTTTCTCTCTGTCAAATAAATAAATAAAAATAAAATATTAAAAAATAAAACAAAATAAAATTCTTTAATGAAAAGAAAAAAAGAAAAATGAAGCCAGGTGTGGTTGGCACACCCCTTTAATCCCAGCACTAGGGAGGCAGATGTAGGAGGATCCCTGTGAGTTCCAGGCCAGCCTGAGTCTACATAGTGAATTCTAGGTCAGCCTGGGCTAGAGTGAGACCCTAGCCCGAAAAACCAAAACAAAGCAAAAAATGAATCAACTTGATCAAGCACCCCGCTGGATAGCAGGCTGTGTTGGCCAGAGGACGGTTTCTACAGGAACCCAAAGAGGTAGAGATGTCCCCGAGATGGACAGAAACGGTGAATGAGACCTGGGTTTCCCTCACCCCACCCAGGTGGCCACCGTCGGCCTCCCACCCCTCTGAAAGGCCACAGGAGGAGAGGCTAGGCTGCCTTGAAAGGTGTGGATGAGCTGGAGCTCAAGGGAGGGCTGGGGCTGGGATCAGAAGCCTAAAGAGGCGGGGCCAGGCTGGCTGGGTTGGAGGGGGTAGGCAGGGACCCCCGGGGTGCACTCACTGGTCTCCACCGCCCCCACGGCCTCGGTGCAAACTTCCACCCCCGGGCCGCATTTCACCGTCTTCATCTTGTGCGGGGAGCAGCCGTCGTCTGCCTTTTGCACGCAGCTGTAGCACTCCAGAGCCTGCGCTCCTGGACGGGGGAGGGCGTGGAGAGCTCCGCGATCCCGGTGAAAGCTTAGCCCCCCCCCACACACACACACCCCAGAAAGAACAATGCCCTCCAAGGCCTCTGTCTGCGCGGCTTGACACAATCCCACCGCACAGCCATTTCCCAGAAGTTCAGTAGGGACTGAATTCATTCTTCCCAGGGGATCCAAACTACTGGGTCCTCTAACTTTCCTCCCCCTGGACCTGTGAGGGATATCACACCGTCGCCCACCTTCCCCCACTGCCTATACCCAAGAGAGGGGATCCTTGCCCCCAGAGCCCTCCATCTCAGGATAGGATACCTTCCCACTGATCTTTGCCCAGCGTGGGAGACCTGTCCCCCACATACCCAAGAGAGGGGATCCTTGCCCCCAGAGCCCTCCATCTCAGGATAGGACACCTTCCCACTGACCTTTGCCCAGCGTGGGAGACCTGTCCCCCACACTCCACTGCGCTCACCCAGGGATCCCCTTCTATTCAAAACCAGAAGATTCCTCCCACAGCCCCTCTGCCCAGGGCGGGACGGCACATTCCACAGCCTGTCTTTGCCAAGGACGGAGAACTTTCCCGAAGGGACTTTCTGTAGACGGTGGGAGACCTCGTCCAAACACCAACCCCCCCCCCCATCCCCTTTCTTCCTTCCTGGTCTGACACTCACCTTTGCCAAACAAGAGCAGCAGCAACAGCCACGCCGTGGTCCTGGCCAGTGCCTGCGCATCGCCTCTCCTGGCAGGTTCCATGGCTGCGTCCTGCTTCCTCCACGTCCCCCCTGGGTGTGCCACCTTCCTACCCGGGCCCTCTTACCTGGGCCCGGGATGAGTAACTTACCCTCGGGCAGCCCTGGCCTTGCCCAACCAGGCCAACTCAGCGTCCGCTGTGGGGCGGGCCCACCTGGAGGTGCGTCACCCCCATGGAGAGCTGGGGGGGGGTGCGCCCTGTCCTGTGTGCCTGCCAAGGAGGGAAAAGGGCGGGAGTCGAGGCTCCCTGACTGTACTGGCAAGAAAGTCTGTGTGGATTTGAGGGCGGGAGAGAGTACTGGGCTCAAAAGAAAAGGCAGAGGTTACTCACCAACAAGCAGTTAGGGCCGCAGACCCTTGAGTGCCTGGATATCCAGCTAAGGCTGGGGACACTGGTCCTTAATGGAGAACCAAAACACGTCTTCCCAGAGCTCCCAATCCAATGGGAAAGATAAAAATGAAGAAAGAACTAGGCGTAGTGGCGCACGCCTTTAATCCCAGCACTCCACTGAGGCAGAGGTAGGAGGAGCACCGTGAGTTCAAGGCCACCCTGAGACTACATAGGGAATTCCAGGTCAGCCTGGGCTAGAGTGAAACCCTACCTTGAACCTCCACCCCCCCCCAAAAAAAAATCCAAATTGAAAACAAAATGAAGAAAGAATGGGGCTGGAGAGATGGCTTAGCGGTGAAGGCTCTTGCCTGCAAAGACAAAGGACCCAGGTTCAATTCCCCAGCACCCACGTTAGCCAGATGTACAAGGTGGTACATGTGTCTGGAGTTTGTGTGCAGCAGCTGGAGACCCTGACACATCCATTCATTCATTCATTCTCCCCTCTCTCTGTCTGTCTGCTTCTTTATCTCTCAAATAAATA
>CM070787.1:72458850-72733850 GCA_036346955.1 Dipus sagitta | reverse complement strand
TTCCAGGTCAGCCTGAGCTAGAGCAAGACCCGACCTTGAAAAATCAAACTAAGTAGATAAAAACAAATGGAAAGGAAAGGCACAGGAGGCCTCTGAGAGCACTATCAGCATCCGCGTTTCCTGGGTGTCAGAAGCCATTACAAGCCCAGGTCTGCAGTGTTCCGGCCAGTCCTGGCCCCTAAGGGAAGCAGGGCTGTCTTGTGGCTCACTGAACATCGGCTCTGTGCCCAGAACTCGCTGCGACTCCTCTGTGGCCCTCAAGACTGCTGAGCAGAGCAAGATGGAGCCCATTTCACAGACAGGGAAAGGAAGGTTGGGGAAGGGCTGGAGGCAGGTCCTTCGCTGGCACTTTTCAGGTCAGAGGCCGTGTCGTGGAGGAAGGACGGCACACGCTAGGCAAATGCTCTACCCCTGAGCTACATCCCCAGCCCCTCAGCCCTCTTTTCACTTTTGTTTTTCCTTCCAGGTAGCCTCTCTGTCTAGCCCAGGCTGACCTGGAGTTCACTGTGTAGTCCCAGGGTGGCCTCGAACTCACGGCGATCCTCCTACCTCTGCCTCTCTAGTGCTGGCATTAAAGGCGTGCGCCACCAAGTCCTGCTTACTTTTTTTTTTTTTTTTCCTTATGAGGCAGGGTCTCACTCTAGCCCAGGCATATCTTTCTTCTTTTTTAAATTTTTAAATATTTTTATTTATTTATTTATTTGACAGAGAAAGAGGAAGAAAGAGAGAGAGAGAATGGGCACACCAGGGCCTCCACCCACTGCCAACAAACTCCAGAGGTGTGCGCCCCCTTGTGCATCTGGCTAACGTGGGTCCTGGGGAATCGAACCCGGGTCCTTTGCTTTGCAGGCAAATGCCTTAACTGCTAAGCCATCCCTCCAGCCCTCTTTTTTAAATTTTTAATCACTTATTTGCAAGCGGAGAGAAGGGGAAAAAGAGAAAGAGAGAGAGCATGGTCAGATCAGGGCCTCTAGCCATTGCAAAGGGACTCCGGAGTATGTGCCACCTTGTGCATCTGTGCATCTGGGTTTACACAGTGTCTTGGTCAGGGTTCTCTAGAGGGACAGAACCAATAGAAAGAACTGTATTAAAAAAAGAGAATTTATTGGATTACTTTAGGGCAGTCCAACAATAGTACTTCACAGGCCTGAAAGTCAAGGAACCCGGTAGCTGCTCAGTCCACAAGGGCGGATGCCTCAGCAGTCCCCATCCAGCACTGAAGGCCTGGAGGTGGCCTGGAGAGCCGCTGGTCTTCAGTCCACGGTGGAAGGCAGCCAGCAGCAAGGGCAGGTGGAAGGGATTCTTTTCTCCCAGAACTTCCTTAGATCAAGCACCCCCTCCCGCCCCTGAGAGGGGCTGTCCCACACTGGGGCAAGGGCTCACTCTGGGGGAAGGACTTCCTCCATCAGTTAATCCTTCCTGGAAGCAACCTCAGAGACCCACTCAAGAGGAATGTCTGTGGATTCCTAAGCAGATCAAGTTGACAACACAACTTAACCATCACACTTGGATACTGGGGAATCGAACACGGGCCATCAGGCTGTACAAGCAAGCACCTTTAACTGCTGAGCCATCTCTCCAGCTCCCATTTTTAATTTTTTAAAAATATATTTATTTAAAAATTTATTTTCATGCAGATTAAGACTACATTGAGATTCCATCTCACTCCTGTCAGATTGGCTACCATCATGAAAACAAATGATCATAAATGTTGGCGGGGATGTGGAAAAAGAGGAACCCTTCCACATTGTTGGTGGGAATGCAATCTGGTCCAGCCATTGTGGAAATCAGTGTGGAGGTTCCTAAAACAGCTAAAGATTGATCTACCATATGACCCAGCTATAGCACTCCTAGGCATATATCCTAAGGACTCATCTCATTACCTTAGAGATACTTGCTCAACCATGTTTGTTGCTGCTCAATTTATAATAGCTGGGAAATGGAACCAGCCTAGATGTCCCTCAACTGATGAGTGGATAATGAAGATATGGCACATTTATACAATGGAGTTTTACTCAGCAGTAAAGAGAAATGAAGTTATGAAATTTGCAGAAAAGTGGATGGATCTGGAAAGAATTATACTAAGTGAGGTAACCCAGGCCCAGAAAGCCAAGCGCCACATGTTCTCCCTCATATGTGGATCTTAGCTACAGATGATTGGGCTTCTGTGCGAGAAGGAAAAAACTCAGTAGCAGAGGCCAGTAAGTTAGAAAAGGAGATAGAAAGGGAAGAGAAAGAAAGGGAGGAGGGCTTTTATTAGGTTGGTATTGTATATATGTAAGTAGAAAGATTGAGATGGGGAGGGGATATGATGGAGAATGGAATTTCAAAGGGGAAAGGGGGGAGGGTAATACCATGGGATATTTTTTATAATCATGGAAAATATTAATAAAAATTGAGAAAAAAAGAAGCAAATCAAGCCAAAACAAAAATATAAAAAAAATGTCATTAGATAAATCAAGCTAGTAATTTAGGATGTTGATAATATGCTCCTAAAACATTTTGGAAAAAAAATTGTTAGGATATTTTAAAGAGCAGACTAGAGAGAGAAGAATAGACTTTTGATTTAAAAGAAAGTAAAATGAATTTAAAAGTAGTCTCTGCAAGAATGAGCATACCATTAATATAAAGCATAAACATAAGTGTTTAGAGAACAGTTTGGTGGACATAATATATCCATTTAGTCAGACAAAAGTAGTTGTTATTCCCCTGACTTATGACCTCCCAAGCCATTAGCTTTCAGTACCAGGCATGTATTGTTTCCCATGGAGTGGACCTTCAGTCAAGTGAGAGAGTAGTTGGTTTCCCCCATAACAGACCGGCCTCTTGTGGTGGTTTGATTCAGGTGCCCCCTCCTCCCATAAACTTAGGTGTTCTGAATGCTAGGTTCCCAGCTGATGGAGATTTGGGAATTAACACCTCGCCTCCTGGAGGCAGTGTATTGTTGGGGTCAGGCTTATGGGTGTTATAGCCAGTTTCCCCTTGCCAGTGTTTGGCACACTCTCCTGTTCCTGTTGTCCACTTTATGTGGGCCAGGGGATGGTGTCCACTCTCTGCTCATGCCATTGTTTTTCCCTGCCATCATGGAGCTTCTCCTGGAACCTGTAAGCCAAAATAAACCTCTTTTTCCCACAAAAAAAAAAATTATTTTCAGGGCTGGAGAGATGGCTTAGTGTTTAAGTGCTTGCTTGTGAAGCCTAAGGACCCTGGTTTGAGGCTCGATTCCCCAGGACCCACGTAAGCCAGATGCACAAGGTGGCACATGCATCTGGAGCTCATTTGCAGTAACTAGAGGCCCTGGTGTGCCCTTTCTCTCTCTCTCTCTGCCTCTTTCTCTGTCACTCTCAAATAAATAAATAGAAATAAACAAAAAAAATTTGCAAATGCATATGATGTGTGTGTGGGGGGTGGCTGGGTGCACCAGGGCCTCTTGCCTCTAAACAAATGCCAAGTACCACTTTTTCTTTCTTTTCTTTCTTTCTTTCTTTTTTTTTTTTTTGAGGTAGGGTCTCACTCTGGCCCAGGCTGACCTGAAATTCACTATGGAGTCTCAGGGTGGCCTTGAACTCATTGTGATTCTCCTACCTCTGCCTCCCGAGTGCTGGGATTAAAGGCATGCGCCACCACGCCCAGCTCAAGTACCACTTTTCGGTGTATTGCTTTACGTGTGTATCTGAAGAATTAAAACCAGGTCAGCAGGCTTTGAAAGCAAGTGCCTTTAACTGCTGAGCTATCTCCCCAGACCCCCGCGGCCCCCCCCCCACTTACTTCTTGGAGACATGGTCTAACATTGCCCAAGCTGACCTGACACTTGTTCTGTAGCCGAGGATGAATTCTGGTCCTCCTGTCTCCACCTCATGAGCGCTGGGATTACAGGCATGAGTGACCACACCCAGCTTATATAATGCTAAGGATTGAACCCAGGACTTCATGCTTGCTAGGCAAGTACTCTCCCACTGAGCTACACCCCCAGCTCTTGTGATTGGCTTATTTATTTATTTGATAGAGAAAGAGGGAGAGAGAGAGAGAGAGAAAGAGAATAGGCGCGCCAGGGCCTCCAGCCACTGCAAACGAACTCCAGATACATGCGCCCCCTTGTGCATCTGGCTAACGTGGGTCCTGAGGAGTCAAACCTGGGTCCTTTGGCTTTGCAGGCAAACGCCTTAACAGCTAAGCCATCCCTCCAGCCTATGATTGGCTTTTTTTGTTTGTTTGTTTTCTGAGGTAGGGTCTCACTCTAGCTCAGGCTGACCTGGAATTCACTATGTAGTCTCAGGGTGGCCTCGAATTCACAGAGATCCTCCTACCTCTGCCTCCCGAGTGCTGGGATTAAAGGCATGCGCCACAATGCTCGGATTTTTTTTGGGGGGGGGCTTTTAAGTATTTTTATTTATTTATTTGCAAGGAGAGAGAGAAAATATGAATTAGAGGAAATGGGCGTGCCAGGACCTCTTGACACTATAAAGGAATTCCAGAAGCGTGTGCAACAAAAGCCCTTACTTCTCACCCGGGCATGGTGGCTCAAACCTGTAACCCTGGCACTCAGGAGGCTGAGGCAAGATGGTTATGAGTTTGAGGTCAGCCTGGACTACATGTTGAGTACATGGGAGAAAGAGAGAGAGAGGAAAAAGAGAGAGCAGAAGAGAGAGAAACGTGCTGGGCCCCTCATAAACAAACTGTTTAAAGGGCTGAAGAGGTCTTCTTTGTCTGAGGAAAGGTCACAGGCCAAGGGAAACGGTCTAGTTTAGCTCCACGTGGCCAGACTGCTGTCTGAGGGCAGGAAAATAATGACTGTGTTCAGAAAAATATCTGTTCCAGCAGGGTGTGGTGGCGCACGCCTTTAATCCCACCCAGCACCGGGGAGGCAGAGGTAGGAGGATCGCGGTGAGTTCTAGGCCAGCGGTGAGTTCTGACTACATAGTGAATTCCAGGTCAGCCTGGGCTAGTGTGAGACCCTACCTTGGGGGGAAAAAAAGAAGAAGAAAAAGAAAAATATGTTTCCAGATCCTGTCTGGTAACCTGGCTCCCAGCAATGACAAGTGTCTCTGTCACCTAGGCGGGGTCACTTGTCATCCTTGGGCAGAGAAAGTGAGTGACTTCTTGTGAGGTCATTCAAAACTGGCATCTGCCTCTTTGGCTCCACCACCTCCAAATCCCAGACCCACTTCTGTTTTGCTGTATGACCCAGGATGAGTGCCCTTGCCTCTCTGAGGCTCCAAGGTGTCCAGTTTCTGAAAGTATTTTTTAATATTTTATTTTTATTTATTTATGTGAGAGAGAGACACAGAAATAGGCAGGGAGAGAGAGAGACAGAGAGACAGAGAGAGAGAGAATGGGTGCTCCAGGGCCTTCAGCCACTGCAAAGGAACTCCAGACGCATGCGCCCCCTTGTGCAGCTGGCTTACGTGGATCCTGGGGAGTCAAACCTGGGTCTTTCAGCCTTAACCACTAAGCTATCTCTCCAGCCCTGAAAGGTTTTTTTTTTTTTTTTTTAATTTATTTAATTGCAAGAGAGAGAAGAGGGAAAGAGAGAAAGAGAAAACATGGTTGTGCCAGGACCTCCAGTCACTGAAAACAAACGCCAGACCCATGCACCACCTTGTGCATCTGGCCTACGTGGGTACTAGAAATCAAACCCGGGTCCTTAGGCTTTGCAGGCAAGCACCTTAACGGCTAAGCCATCTCTCCAGCCCCATTGTCTGTTTTTTTTTTCCCCAAAAAAGTAAAATAAACTGGGCATGGTGGTATATGCCTTTAATCCCAGCATTCTGGAAGCAGAGGTAGGAGGACTGCCTTGAGTTCGAGGCCAGACTGAGACTATATAGTAAATTCCAGGTCAATCTGGGTTATAGCAAGCTCCGACCTTGAAAAGCCACACAAGGGGGCTGGAGAGATGGCTTAGCTGTTAAGGCATTTGCCTGCAAAGCCAAAGGATCCCGGTTCAATTCCCCAGGACACAAGTAAGCCAGATGCACAAGGGGGTGCATGTGTCTGGAGTTCGTTTGCAGTGGCTGGAGGCCCTCTCTCTCTCTCTCTGCCTCTTTCTCTCAAATAATTAATTAAAAAAAAAAAGCCACACACACACACACACACACACACACACGTACACCTTCAGTGGTAGGCTCGGTGATACTAGTATTGTGTCTTATGCTCAAGAGGCCCTGCAGGCCCCAGGAGCGTGGGAGAGTTTCAGGGAGGAACCCTAACTGGCCAGACAGGAAGAACTAGCGTCTTGGGAGGGAGTAGGACCCAGGGTGGGGAGTCTGCTCTTGCTCAGGCCTGCCTGGAGCTGCTGACCCGCACCTGGCCCAAGACCAGAGCCCAGAGGGAGTTGTTTGGTTTGTTGGCTTGTGTATTTATTTGTTATTTATTCATTTGAGTATTTGTTTATTTACAAGGTTTTGAATTCTTTCCATGCCGGGGATGGATCCCAGAGCCTCCTGCTAAGCAAGCTCTCTACTGCTAACCACATCCCCAGCACCTCACTGGATTCTAGACAAGTGCTCTACCTCTGAGCCACGGCCCCAGCCCCTCACTGTGGATTCTAGACAAGTGCTCTACCTCTGAGCCACGATCCCAGCCCCTCTCTGTGGATCATAGACAAGTGATCTACCTCTGAGCCACGCCCCCAGCCCGTCACTGTGGGTTCCAGACAAGTGCTCTACCCCTGAGCCACGACCCCAGCCCCTCACTGTGGGTTCTAGACAAGTGCTCTACCCCTGAGCCACGACCCCAGGCCCTCACTGTGGATCCGAGACAAGTGCTCTACCTCTGAGCCACGCCCCCAGCCCCTCTCTGTGGATCCTAGACAAGTGCTCTACCTCTGAGCCACGACCCCAGGCCCTCACTGTGGATCCGAGACAAGTGCTCTACCTCTGAGCCACGACCCAGCCTCACTGGTGGGTTCTAGACACTGCTCTACTCTGAGCCACGACCCCAGCCCCTCACTGTGGGTTCTAGACAAGTGCTGTACCTCTGAGCCACGACCCCAGCCCCTCACTGTGGGTTCTAGGCAACTGCTGTACCTCGGAGCCACGCCCCCAGCCCCTCACTGTGGGTTCTAGACAAGTGCTCTACCCCTGAGCCACGACCCCACCCCCTCACTGTGGGTTCTAGACAAGTGCTCTACCTCTGAGCCACGTCCCCAGCCCCTCACTGTGGATTCTACACAAGTGCTCTACCTCTGAGCCACGCCCCCAGCCCCTCACTGTGGACTCTAGACAAGTGCTCTACCTCTGAGCCACGTCCCCAGCCCCTCACTGTGGATTCTACACAAGTGCTCTACCTCTGAGCCACGCCCCCAGCCCCTCACTGTGGGTTCTAGACAACTGCTCTACCTCTGAGCCACGCCCCAAGTGCTCTAGTGTTAAGGTTCCAATGTTCCCCCTCCACTGTGGCTCTTCCAGCTCTCTTCTGCAGACTTAGTTCCAGAAAATGGTTCCCAGATAAACATGGGTTGCAGGAGAGGCTGCCATCCCAATAATGGAGATCATATACGCAGGCCTCAGTCAAACCCAGGGCCTAATGGGCAGGGGGGGGAAGAGGACTCAAGTCCCCCAGGACAAAGTAGGTTCTGACCCTCAGATCCCCAGCCACTGGGGCCCTATCTGGGAAGGGGTGGCTGGGCAGGGTCAGCTGCATAATTTGGGGGAGTCTGGTGCAGAACGAAATGTGAAAGGTGCACGTGAAGCCTGGAGAGAGAGCATTGTTCAAGTCACCAGCATGTGCACACTTTTTTCTCTTTCTTCTGCCTCCCTGTCTGTCTGTCTGTCTGAACCCCTCAGCACGTTTAACGTCACATTGACCCTGGAAATGGCAGGGTCAGTGGAAATGGCAGGGTCAGCGCAGACCCTCCCAGAGGGCTACCTTGTTGCTGGGTTCCTCTTCCCATCACCGCGCTGTACCCAAAGGTGCCACGGTGCCTGACCGTCCCATGTCTGCACCCAGGTCCCTGCCAGGGGTGCGAGTGGCAGTGGTCACGAGGCAAGGACAGGAGGGGGGACAGAACCTACGCCAGGGACAAGGGAGGCAGCAGAATGTGGGAGCAGGTGAGACCTGAGGCTCCCATCCTCTCTGTCACACACCACTGTCCCCACAGATTTCTTCTTTTTCCTTTTTGGTTTTTTGAGGTAGGGTCTCACTCTAGCCCAGGCTGACCTGGGATTCACTATGGAGTCTCAGGCTGGCCTCGAACTCACGGCGATCCTCCTACCTCTGCCTCTTCGTGTGCCACCACGCCCGGCTCCCATATGTTTCTCTTTACAAAACAAACTCAAAAATAAATTAAGAGCCTGGTGCGGTTTAATCCCAGCACTCGGGAGGCAGAGGTAGGGGGATCGCTGTGAGTCCAAGGCCAGCCTGAGACTACGGAGTGAATTCCAGGTCAGCCTGGGCTAGGGTGAGACTCTACCTCAAAAACTCGAAAAGACAAAAATTAAAAAGAATTAAGTACTCCCCCCAACCACCAAAAAAAAGAAAAAGAAAAAAAAAAAGTTAGAGAAGCAGAGTTAGGAGAATCACTATGAGTTTGAGGCTAGCCTGAGACTACATAGTAATTTCTAGGCCAACCAGAGCCAAAGGGAGAACCTACCTGAAAGAAAAAAAAAAAAAAGAAACAAAAAAAGCAGAGATCCAGAGGCTCCTAAGAGCTCATCATTGAAGTAGACTGCAAACTCACCCACCAGGGTTCAGGGAATTTTGCGGAAGAGGGGGCGGAAAGAGTTGAGACATCATGCCCAGAGGCATTCCCTCCCCCCCCAAAAAATAACTGACTACTGTTCCCACAACCATAAACTACAACCCCATGGGGAATACCTGCAACCCTACTGAGGGGCATTCCCAACGGAATGGGGGCAGGGACGAGGGAAAAGAGGGCACCAACACATGATGTATCCATACGAAACATCTTGTTAATAATAACAATAAACATTAAATAGAAAAAATGAATTAAACCCAAGAGCAGGGTTCTTCTGAGCAGATAGCAAGTTTGCCTGTGGATGAAACTGTCCTCTCATGGGGATGTGACCCAGCCTGGGGACCAGGGAGAGCTTCTTGTGGAGAGGCACCTCCTAGAGGAGACATGGGGGGGGGGGGAGGCAGGGAGGGAAGTCAGCCCCAGAGCTCTGTGTTGGTCCCGTTCATGACGGTCAGCCTCGGCGTCACTTCGTCACTTTCTCGCTGGTTTCTTCAACCTTCAAGACACTCCACACCTAAGCCCTTCACTGTGTGCCAAGGACGGTCCTTGAGCCCCAGAGACGAAGGACTCAGACCCATCACTGGACGGGATGGGAGAGCCGCCCGGCAGGGCAGTGCGAAGCTGGGGAAGGAAGAGCGGGCAGAGGCGGCCCCGGGGAGAAAGCCCAAGCCGGACCAGGAGGTGCGGAAGCAGACGAACCAACAGCCTAGAAAAACAACATTGCAAAACACTAAGTTCACACGTCCCCGTCAGTCACCCCTTCTAACCATGACCTGAGGGACTGAAAGTCTCCATTGCAAACTGAGAAAAAAATAGCTTTGACTCCAAGGTTCCCACTCCGTGGAGGCCCTGCCAAGGGGCAGAGGGGCCCCAGCAGGTCTGGGGGTGGAAACCACAGCAGGAATCCTGGTTTTCCGCCACGTTTTAATTCGCTATCACAGGAGCACCAATAAATAGTTCCTTCCTCCCAGCATTCCTTCTCCTCCTCTTCCTCTGGGTCGGGGCTGGGCCCCAAGGCCCGGCAGAGCTGAAGCCACCAGCAGCCCACATTTACGGTAGCTCAGACCAGCTGAGCAGCAGCCTGCTCAAATCCTGAGCGAATGAATGAATCCCAAGAGGAGGGTCCAGGGTTTCAAGTGCGCAGAGCCCTGGAGGCCCAGCCAGTGAATGGGGGGGGGGGAGGCGCAGGGACTCTCCAGAAGGCGGTGGGCACTCAGGGGGCGTGGTTCTCATCCGCAGCGGTCACTATGACATCCATCCAGATGCGCATGGCTTCGGGGCTTGGGGCCACCATGTAGAAAAGGCGCTCGTAGGTTTTGACGCAGAAGGTCAGGCGGGGACTGGGGCTCTGGAAAAGGCAAGTAAGAGGGTGGTCAGAACCACAGACAAACCTGGGTTTCAAACCCACCTGGCAAGTTATTTAGGACTGAATTTCAGTTTCTGTGTTTTCCTCAATGGTGTTCTTTGCCTCCTTGGGTTAAAAGGATTAAATGAAGGCCGGGTGTGGTGGCGCACACCTTTAATCCCGGCACTCTGGAGGCAGAGGTGGGAGGATTGCTGTGAGTTCAAGGCCACCCTGAGACTACATAGTGAATTCCAGGTCAGCCTGGGACTAGCATGAGACCCTACCTCAAAAAAAAAAAAAGGAGGATTAAATGAGGGCTGGAGAGATGGTTTAGCAGTTAAGGTGCTTGCCTGCAAAGCCAAAGGATCCGGGTTCAACTCCCCAGGACCCATGTAAGCCAAATGCACAAGGGGGCACACTCATCTGGAGTTCATTTGCAATGGCTGGAGGTTCAAGACCATTCTCTTTCTCTCTACCTGCCTATCTCTGTATCTCTCTCTCAAATAAATAAAAAAAATATTTTTTAAAAAGATTAAACGAACATAAAATAGCCCATATGTAGCGTGCTATTAACAACTTGGTAAGAAAAACAATGTGAAAAGCCCATAAAACTTGCGATCATTTTCCCTCAGCCTCTAGAACAGTGAGACTGCACCATGTCCAACTAGAATCCACTTATTGAGTACCTACTGGCCAGCTGCAAGTTGTGTAAATCCCTTGGGCTGGGAAGATGGCTCAGCAGTTAAAGGCACTTGCTTACAAAGCCTGCTGGCCCAGGTCAAATCCTCAGTACCCACATAAAGCCAGATGCACAAAGTGGTATATGAATCGAGTTTGTTTGCAGAGGCAAAAGGCCCTGATGTGTCCACTCTCTCAAATATGTAAAAATATAGGGCTGGAAAGATGGCTTAGTGGTTAAGGCACTTGCCTGCAAAGCCAGAGGATCCAGGTTCAATTCCCCAGGACCCACATAAAATATATGAAATCCCTTACTTACATCCATTATTACTTTCTTTCTTTCACTTTTGGATTTTTCAAGGTAGGGTCTCACTTTAGCCCAGGCTGACCTGGAACTCACTCTGTAGTTCCAGGCTGGCCTCCAACCTACAGCAGTCTTACTACCTCTGCCTCCTGAATGCTGGGATTAAAGGCATGTGCCACTACACCCAGCCCCAATTACTATTTTTTTTTTTTTTTTGAGGTAGGGTCTCGCTCTAGCCCAGGCTGACCTGGAATTCACTATGTATTCTCAGGCTGGCCTCAAAATCATAGCAGTCCTCCTATCCCTGCCTCCTAAGTGCTGGAATTAAAGCTGTGTACCACCAATTATGTTTGTTTTGTTTTTTTGAGTTAGGGTTCACTCTCTCCCAGGCTGACCTGGAATAAACTATGTAGTCTCAGACTGGCCTCGAACTCACAGCAATCCACCTACCTCTGCCTCCCGAGTACTGGGATTAAAGGGTTGTGCCACCACGTCCGGCTCCCAATTATGTTTTTAACCCCGAGTGGATGGGCTGAAGCATGCCCTTCTGCAGATGAGAAAAACTAAGGCCAGAGGAGTAACTTCCCTGACGTCACACGGATGGGAGGCCGAGGTAAGCTCTGAACAGCTGTAGCTGGCTTTTCCACAGAAGATCCCAAGTACTCTGTCAGCTGCCAACATGGAATTCTCTGGCATTGCACTGACGTAAGCGTCTCCCTATGTAGACCCAGGTTGGCCCCCAAGCTGAGATCATTCTCCCTCAGCTTTCTGAGTGTTGGGTTCGTGGGCAGGCACCACTGCGCCGGGCCAGAGGCTGAGCTCTGAACTCTGGATCGCTGCCTCCATCACCACCAGTTGCTGTCCTGTGCAGGACACCAGAGTATCCTGAGCGTGGTGGTGGTGGGTAGCTCTCCCCAGGGTGATTTAAGAGATTGGACAGATGGGCTGGAAGGATGGCTTGGTGGTTAAGGTGCTTGCTTGTGAAGCTTGAGGAGCCAGTCCAACTACTCAGAAACCACATAACGCCAGATGCACAAGGTGGCGCATGCGTCTGGAGTTGGTCGGCAGTGGCCGGAGGCTCTGGAATGCCCATTCCCTCTCTCTCTTTCTCTCGCAAATACATTAAATATGGAGGACGCCTGCAGGGCTTCATAGAAGGACAGGGTGACACTGGCCTTGCTAAAGATGACCCTCAACTCCCGCCCTATCTGCCTCTAGCTCCGAGCGCTAAGAACATAAGCACGCATCACCACTCCCAGTTACTTGGTGTTAAGGACTGAGACTGGGGCCTCGTGCATGTTAGGCAAGCACTCTACCACTGAGCTACCTCCCCAGACCGTTGGTCTTTCTTTTTTATTAGAGGGAGAGGGAGAGGGAGAGAGAACGGCGGTGCCAGGGCCTCGGCCACTGCAAGCGAACTCCAGACGCGTGTGCCACCTTGTGCACATGCACCACCTGCACGTATGTGTCACTTTGTGCATCTGGCTTAAGTGGGTTCTGGGGAGTTGAACCTGGGTCCTTAGGCTTTGTAGGCCAGTGCCTTAACTACTAAGCCATCTCTCCAGCCCGCCCTTTAGTCTTTTGATGATAATGTTGCTTGATCGTTCTGAGACAGTCTTCACACCAAGCAGGACATCACCTTGAAGGCACAGCGTAAGTGGTCATAGTAGACTTCTTCAATGGCCTGGAAGTAGATGACGCCTTTGAGCTTGGTCTCTTCCTTGTCTGGTGGAGGGAGGAGAGGGAAGAACAGATCCAGTGAGAGATACAGGCGTGTGAAAGCTGGAGTCATCGGGCCCAGGTCCTGAGTCTGCTTCGGGGGTGAAGGGACATTGTGACAGTAGATGTCTATGCTAGACTGAGTCTGAATGCAGGGGCTGCAGTCCCTGGTCCCTAACAACGGGGAGAAATTAAAGGAGAACTTGGAAAGTAAGGGGACTATCTTGGGCTCCAGGGTGGCTGAAGGTGCAGATAGCAGATTCAGGCTCCTAGCTTCTAAGGAAATGGAACCTTGAAAAATTAGAAAAAAAGAAAAAGTAGAGGGCCTGAATGCTTAACGAGTGTCCTGCTCTTCAAAGCTGGCTTTATTCACCCCTGGATTAACAAGTTGGTAGCCTACCTGGCACTATCAAGTATAACAGATGCAGGAAAGAGAGGGTCACTGAATTTACAGTGTAGTTTTGTTTCTTTGGAGACAGCCATGGGCAGTGTGAAGCAGGCTTGTTGGATTCACTGTGTGGAGGGCCCGATGGAGCCATGAGGATGAACCGTGGGTTGCAGTAGAGACCCAATGCAGAGAGCTGCTGGCAGCAGATGAAGTTTTCCTGGGCTGTGAACAGCCTAGCTGAAGGGTCTTGACACTGGTCAGAGCTGTTGGACTTGGAGCTATAGAACTTGATGTTTGGGGCTAGAGAAATGGCTTAGTGGTTAAGGCACTTGTCTGTAAAGCCTAAGCACCCAGGTTTGATTGCCCAGGACCCACATAAGCCAGATGCACAAGGTGGTGCATGCATCTGGAATTTGTTTGCAATGGCAGGAGGCCCTGGAATGCTCATTCTCTCCCTCTCTCTATTTACCTCTTCCTCTCTCTTTGTCTCTCCCTCTCTCTCAAATGAATAAATAATTTTTTTAAAAAAGAAAAGAAAATGGAAGCGGGGCTTGGTGGTGCACACCTTTAATCCCAGCACTTGGGAGATAGAGGAAGGAGGATCACTGTGTGTTTGAGGTCAGCCTGAGACTACAGAGTGAATTCCAGGTCAGCTTGGGCAGGAGTGAGACCCTACCTCAAAACAACAACAACAAAAATCTGCTGGGCATGGTGGCAAATGCCTTTCATCCCAACACTCAGGAGGGAAATGTAAGAGGATCACCATGAGTTCGAGGCCACCCTGAGACTATATAGTGAATTCAAGGTCAGCCTGAGCTAGAGTGAGACAATACCTTGAGGGCCCCTCCCCCCAAAAAAATGAAAGGCTGAAGAGATTGCTCAGCACTTGCCAATAAAACCTAACAACCTACGTTCGATTCCCCAATACCCATGTAAAACTAGATGCAGAAAGTGGAGTTTGTTTGTAGTGGCTACAGGCCCTAGTGCACTCATTCTCTGTCTGCCCTGGCATGGCGGTACACACCTTTAAACCCAGCTCTTGGGAAGCAGAGATAGGAGGATCACTGTGAGTTCGAGGCCAGCCTGGAACTACAGAATGAGATCAGCCTGAGCTAGACTTAAGACCATACCTTAAAGAAAAAGAAAGAAAATAAAATGGGTGTGAATCCAGAATTAAAACAAACTATTCTTGAGCTAGAGAGGTGGCTTAGAGGTTAAGACACATGCTTGCAAAGCCAAAGGACCCAGGTTAGATTCCCCAGTACCCAGATAAGCCAAATAAATGCACAAGGGGGCGCATGCATCTGGAATTTGTTTGCAGCAGCTAGAGGCCCTGGCATGTCCATTCTCTACCTTCCTCCCTCTCTCTCTCAAATGAATGATAAAATTAAAAAAAAATAAAAATCATTAAAAATAAGTAAATAAACTATTCTCTATGTGTTGAAGAGAACCAAGGTTTGGAATACTGGGTGGGTTGAGGAGGAAGGAGTCATGGGGAAGAGGGAACCCAGGATTCTGGGTGTAGGGCAGGAGGTGGAGGACTAGCCCGGGACTCCTGTGGCGGGAAGATACGGAGGCCTGGCACTCTGTGCTCTGAGGGGGCAGGGGCCGGGACCCCCTGGGACCTTCCCGGGTCTGGGGACGGCCTTACCAGCATAGTAGGACAGGCGCCGTGCCTGGCGGTCAAAGCAGAACCAGCGTTTCCTCCAGGTCTTGATGCGGCCACCCATCTTCACCAGGGGCCCCCGACAGCAGCCCCCAGACACCCGCAGGTGCGGACAGCTTTCGGGACTGTGGCCCCAGCGCTCCAGGTGCTGCGGGAGGTCCAGGACCCGGGGCCCCGGAGGGCGGGGCGGGGGCGGTGGCGGGGCCTGGGGAGGGAGCAAGCGCAGAACAGCACTGAGTGACCTCTAAGTACTTATGTATCTACATGCTCCCAGACTCATGCTACTCTCACTTTTGGCTACAGAAGCTTCTCCTCTCAGACAGTGGTGACTAAGGGGTGCTCAGAAGTGGGGCTGAACAGAGTGTTCAGTGGCTAAAGGCGCTTGCTTGCAAAGCTTGACAGTCCGAGTTCGATTCCCCAGGACCCACGTAAAGCCAGATGCACAAAGTGGGGCATGTGTCTGGAGTTCGTTTGCAGTGGCAGAAGGCCCTGGCATGCCCATTCTCTCATTCTCTCTCTCTCCCCCTGCTTGCTAATAATAAGTTTTTTTTTTTTTTTTTAAGTTCTGGGGCCTGAGAGATGGCTTAGCAGGTTAAGGCGCTTGCCTATGAAGCCTAAGGACCTAGGTTCGACTCTCCAGACCCCATGCAAGCCGACACACAAAGGTGAGGCAAGTGCAAGGTCTGCACATGTCCACCTAGGTAGCCCAAGCGTCTGGAGTTCGGTTGCAGTGGCTGAGGCTCTGACACACCAATTCTCTCTCTCTCTAAAACAAAACAAAGGAAAAAGAAGTTCTGAGAAGTGACAGTGGAGTGTTCAGGCACTAAGTGAGACATCTCTATCACACCCTCCAAGGCTCTGGGACCACTGTGGAAGAGGTGGTGGAAAGAACTTAAGAGCCAAAGGATGGGGAGAAGGACTTGTGATGCTGTTGTCCAGATACAAAGTGGCCTCACAGCGACTGATGCTGCCTACTCAAGACCTGAATAATATGAGAACAAAAAAGAAAGTGATGACATCAAAATAGAAGAGGGGCTGTTGGAAAGGAGTTCAGTGGAAGGGGGGTAAAGGAAGGTGGTGGGAAAGAGTTATGATCAGGATATACTGTGTGTATGAATGGAGGTTATCAATTAAAAACAAAAAAGTATGAAGCCGGGCGTGGTGGCGCACACCTTTAATCCCAGCACTCGGGAGGCAGAGGTAGGTGGATCACCATAAGTTCAAGGGCCACCTTGAGACTACAGAGTGAATTCCAGGTCAGCCTGAGCTAGAGTGAGACTAACCCTACCTCGAAAAACCAAAACAAACAAACAAAAAAAAAAAAAAGTATGCTTTGGGGGCTGGAGAGACAGGGCTTCGTGGGTAAGGCGCTTGCCTGCAAAGTCTAAGAACCCAGGTTTGATTTCCCAGTAGCCACGTAAAAACCAAGTGCACAAAGTGGCAATGCATCTGGAGTTTGTGTGCAGCAGCTAGAGGCCCTGGTGTACTTCCTCTGCTTGCAAATAAATAAATTTAAAAAGTACGTTTTGCCAGAGCAAGACCCTACCTTGAAAAACTAAAAAAAAAAATAAAATAAAATAAAATAAAACAAAATTTTTAAAATGGCATTTTTTTTAAAAAGATGCTGCTGACCACGAGCTGGTGACGGGGTGGCCGTCATGAAGCTCCCACGTACAATCCCAGTATTTGAGTCTGAGGCAGGAGGACTGCTGCAACTTCTGGGCTGGCCTGAACTGCAGATGCTGCTGCGGGCGAGGGACAGGAGGGGCTGTGTACACCTGAAATCCGCACTTGGGAGGCTGAGGCAGGAGGATTGGAAGCTCTAGGGCCTCCTCACTAATGCCACATGCTTGAACAAGGGGGCACAGGCGTCGGAGCTTGTGTGCAGTGGCTGAGGCCCTGGCGCATCTCCTCTATCTGCCTCTTCCTCTCTCTCATAAACATACATATATATAGAGAGAGAGAAAAGCTTTTTGTAAGTTCCCATGTGACAGGCGAGGAAAGGTTATGGCTCACCAAGGTCACAATGCTTGGCCAGAAGGGTTTAGGATTCTCAACCCCCCAGCCGTCCAAGCAGGGTCACGTCCAGGGAGCCCCTGCTCCTGGTGGAGCCCCGGTCCCTGAAGTGAAGCGGGGCATGGCGGCACCCGCCTCCCAGGCTCAAGCTCAGTCCATCTGGGCATGAACCCCAGGGCCGTACTTACTCCCGGGAGGGGGGGCGGGGGAAGGGGACACGCATGCAACAGACACTGTTTAATAAATGATGAGAAGGAGGAGTGGTGCATTTTTAATGAGGCCGAGCTTATGCTCAACAGTCCAGAATTTTCCACCACTTTTTATGTTCCTCTGCCAACAGTTTAATATTTTATTTTTACTTATTTATTTATTTGACGGAGAAAGAGGCAGACACAGAGAGAGAGAGAGAGACAGACAGAATGGGCATGCCAAGGCCTCCAGCCACTGCAAACGAATTCCAGATGCATGCGCCCCCTTGTGCATCTGGCTTACGTGGGTCCTGGGGAATCAAACCTGGGTCCTCTGGCTTTGCAGGCAAATGCCTTAACTGCTAAGCAGTCCCTCCAGCCCAATAGTTGTTTTTTTTTTTTAAACTCATTTATTTACAAGCAAAGGGAGAGACAGAAAGAAGGGAGGTGGGGGACAGAATATGAATGGGCACGCCAGGGCCTCCAGCCACTACAAACGAACTCCAGATGCACATGCCACTTTGTGCGTCTGGCTTTACATGGGTACTGAGGCATCGAAATCAGGTCACTAGGGTTTGCAGGCAAGTGCCTTAACCCAGAACCATCTCCTCAGCCCTGAGATACTACCTTTCAAAAAACAATTCCAGCCAGACATAGTAGCGAACACTTTTAATCCCAGCACTCGGGAGGCAGAGGTAGGAGGATCACTGCGAGTTCAAGGCCACCCTAAGACTACATAATTACAAGTCAGCCTGGGCTAAAGCGAGACCCTACCCCCCAAAAAAGAGGGAGGGCTGGAGAGATGGCTTTGCAGTTAAGGCACTTGCCTTTGAAGCCTAAGGGACCCAGGTTCAATTCCTCAAGACTGATGTAAAGTCAGAAGCACAAGCGAGCACATGCAGCTGGAGTTCGTTTGCAGTGGCTGGAGGCCCTGGTGCGTGCATTCTTTTTGTTGTTGTTGTTGTTTATTTATTTATGTATTTCAAAGCGACAAAGACGCAGAGAGAGAGAGAGAGAATGGGCGCGCCAGGGCCTCCAGCCACTGCAAACGAACTCCAGACGCGTGCGCCCCCTTGTGCATCTGGCTAACGTGGGTCCTGGGGAATCGAGCCTCGAACGAGGGTCCTTAGGCTTCACAGGCAAGCGCTTAACCACTAAGCCATTTCTCCAGCCTTCTCTATCTGCCTGTTTCTCTCTCGCAAATAAATAAATAAATAAATATTTTTAAAAGGCTCTTAAAAAACATCCAGTTCAGGGTGGGATATATGGATGGGATTGCTAAAACATGACTCAATAGTAACAACTGTGGGGCCTGAGGGTTTGGTACACGGGTGTATTAACTGATTCTTCTCTACCTTTGTATATGCCTAAATATTTCTTTTCTTTTCTTTTTTCTTGGTATTTTGAGGTAGGGTCTCACCCTAGTCCAGGCTGACTTAGAATTCACTATGTAGTCTCAGGGTGGCCTTGAACTCATGGCCATCCTCCTACCTCTGCCTCCCAAGTGCTGGGATTAAAGGGGTGCACCACCCCGCCCGGCCTAGATACTTCCATGATGTGACGAGCTAAGGGATTCATAAGGGCTGCATGTGCTCGCTCTCGTTCGGTAGTAACTTCAGAGACTGCTACGCCATGCGGGAGTGTGAACCGACATGGGGGGAGACGAGTGGATGCAGCTCAGTGGCAGAGCTTGTGCTCGACCCACACGAGATCGAGGTCCAACCCGCAGGACCAAAACCCAAAACCCAAAACCAAACAGACTGAAACAAAGAACACAGAAGTGGAGACCTACGGCCGAGGGCCCACCGTGACTGAAACCGGGGCCAGGGCGATGGCTCAGCAGTGCAAGGTGCTTGCTTACAAATCCTGCCGACCAGGGTTCGACTCCCAAGCCAGCCATGCAAAGCTGGAGAGGCAATCAATCCACTGTGGTGACAAGAGCCCCTGTTAGGCCCACATACAAGTGCAAGTAAATAAATGCAACAGAAACTGGGGCCCTTTCACTTTTCCTTCAACGTGCCAAGCAAGACCCTTTCTGTTGCAATGGAAGACAGGAAGGAGTGAGATATAGGAAAGGACAAAGGTGAAAGGTCAGGACGGGACCTGAGCCTGGGGTGTGGGGGAGAACTGACCATGATGGCAGGAACTGCAGGACCTGAGGAACTTTCTGGACTCCTTCTCGTCCCTTCCTATGGATCCATGAGGAGAAATCAGTAAATATCCCAACCAGTAAGACAGAGGGAAAGGGGTCTGGACCCCTGGGTCTGAGGGAAGAGGGCTGGGTCTGGACCCCTGGGTCTGAGGGAGGAGGGCTGGGTCTGGACCCCTGGGTCTGAGGGAGGAGGGCTGGGTCTGGACCCCTGGGTCTGAGGGAGGAGGGCTGGGTCTGGACCCCTGGGTCTGAGGGAGGAGGGCTGGGTCTGAGGGAGGAGGACTGGGTCAGGATCCCTGAGTCTGAAGGAGGAGGGCTGGGTCTGCAACCCTGGATCTGAGAGAGGAGGGCTGGATCTGCACCCCTGAGTCTGAGGGAGAAGGGTGTCTGGACCTGGTCGAGGGAGGAGGCTGGTCGACCCTGGTGAGGGAGGCTGGTCAGATCCTGGTCTGAAGGAGGAGGGCTGGTCTGCAACCCTGGATCTGAAAGGAGCTGATCTGCACCTGAGTCTGAGGAGGCTGCTGGACCTGGGTGAGGAGGAGGCTGGTCTGACCTGGTTAGGAGGCTGGGATCCTGAGTCTGAAGGAGGAGGGCTGGGTCTGCAACCCTGGATCTGAGAGAGGAGGGCTGGATCTGCACCCCTGAGTCTGAGGGAGAAGGGCTGGGTCTGGACCTCTGGGTCTGATGGAGGAGGGCTGGGTCTGCACCCCTGAGTCTGAGGGAGGAGGGCTGGGTCTGCACCCCTGAGTCTGAGGGAGGAGGGCTGGGTCTGCACCCCTGAGTCTGAGGGAGGAGGGCTGGGTCTGGACCCCTGGGTCTGAGGGAGGAGGGCTGGGTCTGAACCCCTGGGTCTGAGGGAGAAGGGCTGGGTCTGCACCCCTGGTCTGAGGGAGGAGGGCTAGGTCTGGATTCCTGGGTCTGAGGGAGGAGGGCTGGGTCTGGACCCCTGGGTCTAATGGAGGAGGGCTGGGTCTGCACCCCTGGGTCTGAGGGAGAAGGGCTGGGTCTGCACCCCTGGGTCTGAGGGAGGAGGGCTAGGTCTGGATTCCTGGGTCTGAGGGAGGAGGGCTGGGTCTGGACCCCTGGGTCTAATGGAGGAGGGCTGGGTCTGGACCCCTGGGTCTGAGGGAAGAGGGCTGGGTCTGGACCCCTGGGTCTGAGGGAAGAGGGCTGGGTCTGGACCCCTGGGTCTGAGGGAGGAGGGCTGGGTCTGGACCCCTGGGTCTGAGGGAGGAGGGCTGGGTCTGGACTCCCGGGTCTGAGGGAGGAGGGCTGGGTCTGGACCCCTGGGTCTGAGGGAGGAGAAATGAGGCCCATATCCCCCCCCCCCCCGTGAGAGGGAGGAGGGGCAGGTACAGGACCTCCCACGTGGATGGAGCAGGGCTCGGGGTCTCACCCGGGCCTTGAGCAGCCTCTCTCTCTCTGCCATGGCCTGCTGCAGGAGCCTCTCCATGTGGGCAATGTCTGGGTGACGTGCCCCGCATCTTGGCGGAGAAAGCACAGGTGGGATGGTCACCACGGCTTGGTCTCCTGTGCTCCCCTTCCCTCCCCCGTGTCCCCCTGACTCACCTATTCACAGGGCCACAGTTCAGCAGCTGATACAGAGGGTGTCTCCCAGGCGTCCCCACTGCTTGTGCCAGAGCCGAGGCCTCCCGGGGTTCTGAGCAAGGAGGGACAGGGGCAAGAAACTGGATGTGCCCTCGCCCCAGGGCCCCTCACCTCTCCCCACGGACTTCCCAGCCCACTTTTCCATCCAGGACTCGTGAGGACAGGAATAGGAGGGTCTCACCTGTACAGTGCAGGGACAGAGGTCGGGGACTTCCCCGCTGGCTCGCCCTCTCCCCCCTCCGCCGGGGCAGGCTTCCCGTCCTCTGGAGGCCAATGGACCCCTGAAAACACAGGAAGCCTGTTTTACGGTTTGAATCTGAAATGTCTCCCCAGAGGTTCTTGGGTTAAGTAAGGTCTCTGTTGCCAGCCGATGACGGGCTCTGGGGACGTGACTGGATGGTGACGGTTCTGTCATCAGATCAACCCATTCCTAGAGCTGTAATGTGACGGCAGTCCTGGGAGGAGGTGGAAACAAGATGGTGCCTATCTGGTAGAAGAAGGTCACCTGGCATACGCCCTGGCAAAGTATGTCGTCCCAGCACCTTCCCTCGCACTCTGCTCCTTGGCTGCCGTGAAGAGAGCAGCTCTATTCCCTCACAGCTTTCTGCCTTGTGCCCTGTCTCACCGCAGGGCTTGGTAGCCATGCAGCCCAGCACCCACGAAGCCGAGACCCTGGACTGAAGCTCAGAACCAGTGAGCCAGAAGTCGTTTCTCCCTGCAAGTTGACTGTGTCAAGCATTTTGCCCCAGAGAGATAAGTGACGAATACAGGCTCCTGGGCTCAAGAAAGGACGCTCTGTCTCAACCCAAAGTCAGACTGCAGGCTGGTAACATCACGGGCTAACTGCCACACATCAAAAATCCCACTGCCGGGCTGCAGAGATGGCTTAGCAGTTAAGATGCTTGCCTGTGGCGCCTAAGAACCTAGGCTCCAGTCCCCAGAACCCACATAAGCCAGATGCACAGGGTGGCACATGCATCTGGAGTTTGTTTGCAGTGGCTGGAGGTCCTGGCACACCTATCTGCCTCTTTTTCTCTTCTCTCACTCTCTCTCTCTCTCTGAAATAAATAAATTTTTTTTAAAAGCTAGGGGCAGGAGGAATGGTTCAGTGGTTGAAGACACTTGCTTGTAAAGCCTTCTGGTCTGGGTTCAATTCCCCAGTACCTATATAAAGCCAGATGTACAAAAGGCATCTATAGTGGCAAGCAGCCCTGGTGTCCTCAATTACACTCACTCCCTCACTCCTTCTCTACTTTCTAAAAAATACGAAACAAGCAAACAAACAAAAGACCACAAGCATAAATAATATTAAAAAGCTAATATACCCAACAGCATACAGATGGCCCATATTCTCCACATCAACAGATCCAAACCACTGTGGCAAACATTCAAGAGGAAAAAAAAAAAAAAGACATGAAAGAAGGCGGGGACAAGATGCAAAGAGGGGTTCAGCAGGAGGGAAAGGAGGACAGAAGAGGGTAATGACAGTTGAAAGTGATAAAAATGCATTATATACATGTATAAAATTGCCAAAATTTAATTTTAAAAAGACAAACTTTTTTTTTTTTTTTTCTCCCCAAGGTGGAGTCTCGCTCTAGCCCAGGCTGACCTGGAATTCACTATGTAGCCGCAGAGTGGGCTCACTGTGAATTCAAGGCTGGCCTGGAATACACAGTGAGTTCCAAGTCAGCCTAGGTTAGAGTAAGACCTTGCCTTAAAAAATTAAAACAGCAGGTCAGCCTAGGTTAGAGCGAAATCCTACCTCGGTAAACAAAAAAGAAAAAAAGAGGGCTGGAGAGATGGCTTAGCAGTTAAGCGCTTGCCTGTGAAGCCTAAGGACGCCGGTTCGAGGCTCGATTCCCCAGGACCCACGTTAGTCAGATGCACAAGGGGGCGCACGCCTCTGGAGTTCGTTTGCAGTGGCCGGAGGCCCTGGCGCGCCTATTCTCTCTCTCTCTCTCTCTCAGCCTCTTTCTCGCTCTGTCTGTTGCTCTCAAATAAATAAATAAACTAACAAAAATTAAAAAAAAAAGAAAGAAAGAAAGATCGGGGGCTGGAGAGATGGCTTAGTGGTTAGGTGTCTGCCTGCAAAGCCAAAGGACCCAGGTTCGATTCCCCAGGACCCAACTAAGCCAGATGCACAAGGTGGTGCATGCATCTGGAGTCTGTTTGCAGTGGCTGGAGGTCCTGGTACACCCATTCTTTCCCTCTCTTTCTTTCTTTCTCTCTCTCTCAAATAAATAAATTAATTAAATATTCAAACATAAAGCAAGGGCTGGAGAGATAGCTTAGCAATCAAGGCACTTGTCTCTGAAGCCTAAGGACCCAGGTTCGATTCCCCAGGACCCACATAAGGCAGATTCACAAGGTGGTACATGATCTGGAGCTCGTTTGCAGTGGCTGGAGGCCCTGGTGCGCCCATTCTCTCTCTTCTTTTTCCCTCCCACCCTTCCTTCCCCACCCACCTTCCCTCTCTGTTTGCAAATAAATGAACAAAATCTTTTTTAAAATGATAGGGTGGGGCTGGAGAGATGACTTAGCAGTTAAGGCACTTGCTGCAAAGCCTAAGAACTCCTGTTTGAATCTCTAGGTCCCACGTAGCCAGACGCACGACCCAAGTGTGCAATGTCACATATGCACCACAGGGGGCAGCACACACATCTGGAGTTTGTTCAGCAGCTAAAGGTCCCTGGCGCACCCATTCTCTCTCTCTCTCTCTCTCTCTCTCAAAATATAAAAATATGAAGGCGGATGTGGTGGCACACACCTTTAATCCCAGCACTCAGGAGGCAGAGGTAGGAGGAGCACTGTGAGTTCGAGGCCACCCTGAGACTACAGAGTGAATTCCAGGTCAGCCTGGCCTAGAGTGATACCCTACCTAGAAAAAAAAAAAAAAAAAGAGTGCTATGTCAGCTTCCCAGGTTGCCACAGACACTAGCTAGAAAATTAACTTCTTACTGACAAGTTCATCTACTAACCTTTAACTACAATAATATACTAGGATCAATTTGCAGGTGAACAGAATGTTATTTCCAGGGGGTTGGGAGGATGGCTCAGGGGTTAAAGGTGCTTGGCTTGCAAAGTGTGGAATTCTGTAGTAGATGGAACCATGGGACACTGCTAATGTTTGCCTGTTTCACACCTCCAAATAATAGCAGTTTCATCAGGTTCAAGGTGACAAAAAACAGTTTAGAACTGACCTTGCCAAAGCTGTTGCTCCTATAATCCCAGCACTCGGAGCCGAGGCAGGAGTATCCTGAGCTATCCCAGTAGGGTAATAACACCCTACCTCAAATGAAAAAAAAAAAAAAAAAAAAAAAAGAGGCAGGGTGTGGTGGCGCATGCCTTTAATCCCAGCACTCAGGAGGCGGAGGTAGGAGGATCACTGTGAGTTCGAGGTTACCCTGAGACTACATAGTTAATTCCAGGTCAGCCTGGGCTAGAGTAAAACCCTACCTTGAAAAAGAAAAAAAAAAAAAAAAAAAAAAAAAAAAGACAAAATAGCACTGAACAATGCCAGAAAAAAAGGAAAGAAACTGGAGATACTAGATGATGAAAAGACCCTCCATGTCCCTGGACTGGCAACGTTAATACTGTGAAAATGGCTACATTACCAAAGTAATCTAGAGATTCAACATAACCTCATCAACATTCCAACGGCATTCTTCACAGAACAGAAAAAGAATCCGAGCTGGAGAGATGGCTTAGCAGTTAAGGCGCTTGCCTGCGAAGCCTAAGTTCCCATGTTTGACTCTCCAGAAGCCACGTTAGCCAGACACACGAAGGTGAAGCAAACTCAAGGTCCCACATGCCCACTAGGTGGCGCCAAGCAGTCTGGAGTTCAACTGCAGTGGCTGAGGCCCTGGCGCGCCAATTCTCTCTCTCTCTCTCTCTGCCTGTCTGGCCCACTCTCTCAAAAAAGAAAAAGAAAAGGAATCCTAAAATTCATACAGATGCACAAAAGATCACAGACAGCCAGAGCAATCCTTAGCAAAAAGAACAGAGATAGACAGGCACAATGACAGCATGATGCTAGCACAAACACCAACACGAAGGGGCTGGGGAGACGGCTCAGTGGTTAAAGGCACCTGCTTGCCAAGCCTGCAGGCCCTGGTTCAATACCCCAGGACCCACATAAGGCCAGACTAGCAAAGTGGCACATGCATCTGGAGTTCATCTGCAGAGGCAGGAAGCTTTGGTGTGTCCATTCTCTCATTCCTCTCCCTCCTTTGCTATAAAAACCAGTAAGTAGGGCTGGAGAGATGGCTTAGCAGTTAAGGCACTTGCCTGCGAAGCCTAAGGACTCAGGTTCGATTACCCAGGACCCACATAAGCCAGATGCACAAGTGGTGTATGTGTCTTAAGTTTGTTGGCAGTAGCAGGAGGCCCTGGTTGGCCCATTCTTGCTCTATCTGCCTCTCTCTCTCTCTCAAACAAATTTTTAAAAAATATTTTTTTAAAAGCCGGAACCGGGCATGGTGACGCATGCCTTTAATCCCAGCACTCAGGAGGCAGAGGTAGGAGGATTGCCATCAGTTCGAGTCCATCTTGAGACTCCATAGTGAATTCCAGGTCAGCCTGAACTACAGTGAAACCCTACTTCAAAAAGCCAAAAAACAAAAAAGGAAAAAAGCATATTCAACAAACAGTGTTGGCAAAACTGGATATCTACCTGCAGAAGAATGAAATGAGATCAATTTTTCTCACTCTGCACAAAAATTTATTCAAACTGATCAAAGGCCTTCACGTCAAACCTAAAACCTTGAAAATGGTGGAGTAAGGCACAGGTAAAACTCTCCAAGGTACACGCGCTGGCAAGGACTTTCTGAACAGGACTCCAACAGCACAGGACACAGCCCTAAGAACTGACTAATAGGATTACATAAAATTAAAAGCTTCTGCACAGGGACCAGGCGTGGTGGTGTACACCTTTAATCCCAGCACTCGGGAGGCAGTGGTAGGAGGATCGCTGTGAGTTCAAGGCCAGCCTGAGACTATGTAGTGAGTTTCAGGTCAGCTAGTCAGCTTAGGCTAGAGTGAGACCCTATCTAAAAAAAAAGAAAATTCATGAAGCAGGCCTGAGCACCAGCATTTGTCCCTCTGCTTTCTGACTGCAGATGTGACATCACCAACTGCCTCACCCTCCTGCTGATGTGTCCCCTCTACCATGACGGATAGTATCCACAGATGTGTGCCAAAATAACCTCCTTTCCGAAACAGCTTTTGACAGGGTCTTTGCTGAAGCAATGAGAAAACAGCCAACACAACAAACACATACAAACTTGTGCCCACTAGGCAAGCCTTCAAATGCTGAGTCAAACCCCTAGCCCTCACCGTGGATCCTAGACAAGTGCTCTTCCTCTAAGCCACGCCCCCAGCCCCTCACTGTGGATCCTAGACAAGTGCTCTTCCTCTGAGCCACGCCCCCAGCCCCTCACTGTGGGTTCTAGACAAGTGCTCTACCTCTGAGCCATGCCCCCAGCCCCTCACTGTGGGTTCTAGACAAGTGCTCTACCTCTGAGCCACACCCCCAGCCCTCACTGTGGATCCTAGACAAGTGCTCTACCTCTGAGCCACGCACCCAGCCCCTCACTGTGGATTCTAGACAAGTGCTCTACCTCTGAGCCACGCCCCCAACCCCTCACTGTGGACTCTAGACAAGTGCTCTACCTCTGAGCCACGCCCCCAGCCCCTCACTGTGGACTCTAGACAAGTGCTCTACCTCTGAGCCACGCCCCCAGCCCCTCACTGTGGACTCTAGACAAGTGCTCTACCTCTGAGCCACGCCCCCAGCCCCTCACTGTGGATCGTAGACAAGGGCTGAGCCACTATACAAGTGCTCTACCGCTGAGTCTGAAGCACAGAGCCTTAGGACCTCCAGTTTCAAGGAAATCTGAAGAATTAAGTAACAAGTATAGGGTCTGGAAAGGTGGCTTAGCAGTTAAGGCACTTGCCTGCAAAACCAAACCACCCCGGGTTCCAGTCCTTAGTACCCGTGTAAAGCCAGATGCACAAAGTGGCTCATGCATTTGGAGTTTGTTTGCAGTGGCTAGAGGCCTTGGTGTACCCATTCCCACCACCCCTCCCCCATTTATCTGCTTGCAAATAAATATTTTTTAACAAATTATTTTTATTTTTGTTTACTTATTTCAGAGAGAGAGAAAGAGAGAGAGAGAGAGAGAGAGAGAATGGGTGTGCCTGGGCCTCCAGCCACTGTATACAAACTCCAGACACATGCACCACCTTGTGCATCTGGCTTACGTGGGTCCTTTGGCTTCGCAGGCAAGTGCCTTAACCGCTAAGCCATCTCTCCAGCCCCAAAGAAAATATTTTTAATAAAAGAAACAAGTATATATCAGACTTCTGGGGAAGAGGTCTAGGTAACAGAAGTACAGAGAGGAAACCTATTCATCAATGCAGCCTGTTTGGTCACTTTTAAATTGTATGCTTGGTTTATATGCTTCCATTTAACCATGGCAGACGTGGGTGTTTGGCAAATGAAAGAAAAAAATAATAATAATAAAACTTGAGTCATCCACATACCTTTAACTTGCCTGATCCCCAACCATCCCCTGCCAGAGAATCCCAGCGTAAGTTCTGGGCCAAGACCTCTGCTCCCAGCCCCTCGCTCCCCACTGACCAGACCAGGACATGGAGAAACAGAGGCAGCGGGAGGCACCTGGAGGGAGCTGTGGACAGAGAAGAGGCAGGAAGAGGCAGACGTGGAGGCAGCCAGTGCGCTGGGATCCTGCAGCACCAACAGCTGGCGGTCAGTCTTCTGGGTGAACAGTAGCTGGAACAGACAGTGAAGGTTGAGGAGAGACCCAGGGACCAGGGTGCTGCCAGCTCCCGACGCTCCGACCCAGGCTCCCAGCACCGGCTCCGTTCTCAGATGGAAAAACAAAAGCTTGACCCAAAAGAGCCAGAGTGTAGTTCTTTTATTTATTTTATTTTACTTCCCCCCCCCCCCAGGTAAGGTCTCACTGTAGGTCAGGTTGACCTGGGTAGTCTCAGGGTGGCCTCGAATTCACGGCGATCCTACCGCCTTTTGCCTCCCAAGTGCCGGGATTAAAGGCGTGCGCCACCACGCCTGGCTTATTTCTTTTATTTTTATTTACTTGCAAGCAGAGAGAGCGAGTGAGCCATGCCAGGGCCTCTAGCTGCTGCAAATGAACTCCAGATTCATGCACCATTTTGTGCACAAGGCTTTACGTGGGTACTGGGGAACTGAACCCGGGTCGTTAGGCTTTGCAGGCCCAGTGCCTTAACCGCTGTGCCCTCTCTCCAGTCCCCAGAATGTGGTACTTAGTGTGCAGTCTCCCAAAAAGAGGCAAGTCTACAGGGAAACTGCTGGTCTGAGGTGGAAGGCCAGCACCTGAACCTGGCGGGTACTGAGGAGGGCTGAGACACACCCCAGTGTCCGAGGGAGGAGAGGTCAGAAGCTCACCCACCTGGGCCATGGGAGAAAAAAAGGGTCTAGGACCCAGAGGCTGGGTCTGACAGAGAAGTTCCGATGGGTGCCAGGGCTTCCTTACCTTTGTGAGCGCTTGACTGGGCTCAGAGAAGTCCCCACCAGGAGTTCCCTGAAGGCAACTGAGTTCCAGCAGCCGGCTCCGCTCCTAGAACACATCACGCTCTTCATCAGGCAAAGGGCCACAGCCTTCTGCAGGTCAGGAAACACCCGAGGGAGGCGCAGGGCGACACAGGCTCCAGGGGAGGTGAGGCGGCGGGTCAGGACTCGGTCAGGAAGCTGAAACCCACCTGCGTCAGGGCCTGAAGGGCCTCCTCCCTCTTGCGGCTCAGGCCCCGGCTCTCCGAGGCCATCTGCTCTCCCAGAGACTTGAGCTGCTCCTCCAACACTTGGATCCTGCGCTGTAGGGACCCACCCTCCAGGTCACTCAGCTGCCTGGGGCCCAGGCCACCCTCCCCCAGTCCCAAGAAGGGGAGCAGAGAAACAGGGAATGTCCCAGGCGTTGTGAAAAACAGCAAGCTCTGATATCAGGAAGAGACTCCGGCTCAAAAAGAGAAGGAAGAGAAGAGCCATGGGGCACACACACACACACACACACACACACACGTGCGCGCGTACAGAATACACACATAACACGTTACACGCACACCCACAGGCAAGGGAAGTAAAGGAGGGGGCTGGGGAGCTGGCTCAGCAGTTGAAGGTGCTTGCTTACAAACCCCGACAGCCTGGATTCAGTTCCCCAGTACCCACGTAAAGTCAGATGCACAAAGTGGTGCTTCTGTCTAGAGTTTGTTTGCAGTGGCAGGAGGCTCTGAAGTGTCCATACTCCTCACTCTCTCTGACTGCTTCTTCTTTCTTTTTTTTTTTTTTTTTTTTTTTTTTTTTGAGGTAGGGTCTCACTTTAGCTCAGGCTGACCTAGAATTCTCTATGTAGTCTCAGGGTGGCCTCGAATTCACAGGCGATCCTCCTACCTCTGCCTCCCGAGTGCCGGGATTAAAGGTGTGCGCCACCACGCCCGGCTAGACTGCCTCTTTCTCTGTCTGTCTCTCTCTAATAAATAAAGTAAGGAAAATAAAGAAAACAAGCGCTGGAGATATGGCTTAGCAGTTAAAATGGTTGCCCTGAGTTCGATTCCCCAGTACCCATGTAAAGCCAGATGCACAAAGTGACACATGCATCTGGAGTTCACTTGCAGTGGCTGAAGGCCCTGGTGTATCCATTCTGTCTCTATCTCTACTTGCAAATAAATAAATAAGAAACAAAGAAAGAAAGAATAAAACAGAAAAAAAAAAAAAGCCGGGTATGGTGGTGCACACCTTTAATCCCAGTACTTGGGAGGCAGAGGTAGGAGGATCACCATGAGTTTGTGGCCACCCTGAGACTACAGAGTGAATTTCAGGTCAGCCTAAGCTAGAGTGAGACCCTACCTCGAAAAACAAAAAATGAAAATAAAGAGAGAGAGACAGAGAGAACCCCAGTGTGGTGGCGTAGTATGCCTTTAATCCCAGCACTGGGGGGGGGGGGGGAGGAATTGAGGAGGCAGAGGTAGGAGGATCACTGTAAAGTCGAGGCCAGCCTGAGAGTACATACTGAATTCCAAGTCAGCCTGGGCTACAGCCGGACCCTACCTCGAAAAACCAAAAGAAAAAAGAAGTTGAGGAAAGAAAAAAAGACAGAGAGAGACAGAAAAAAGATCTAGAAGCAAGGGCGTAGGAAACAGACCTCAATATTTTTTAACACAAACAGGTGAGAAACAGCATTAAGTATACCTAAGCTTGCCCCAGTTTTCCCACAGAAGCAAGCTGACCTTGTGAACATGGAAGTCACAGGAAGAAGTAATGGGCACATGGATGGAGTAGATTCAAATTCAGTGTCTTTCCTTTACAAACCGAGTCACCTTGGGGAAGGTTATTTAATTACCTTGACCTTCAGTTTCCTCAGTCACAATATGAGGGGAGAAAAAAAAAGGACCCGCTATGGGGACTCAGGGGTGAATCCTCAGGAGTGTCAATGACCGTGTCTGGCACACAGGCTTGTGTTCATGAAGTGTCATAGATAAGCCGGGCATGGTGGTGCCTGCCTCTAATCCTAGCACTTGGGAGGCAGAAGTGGGAGGATCGCTGTGAGTTCGAGGCCAACCTGAGACTCCATAGTGAGTTCCAGGTCAGCCTGGGATAGAGTGAGACCCTACCTGGAAAAACCTATAAATAAATAAATAAATAAATAAAGTGTCACGGAACAGGGGAGACAGGGAAGAATGCTGCTGAGGGAGGCAGGGATGGTTTGACCCACTCACCTTATGCTGAGCCACACTGGCCTGAAGTTCCTGGACCTTGGAGTGCGGAGCCCGGGCCTCGGCGCCGCCCCGCTCCTCCTCCTCCTGCCAGCTCTCCCGCTCCAGCTGTTGGAACTCCAGATCTTCATAGGCGCGCTGGGCCGCATCCAGCTGCTCCCTGATCTGAGGGGAGGGATAAAAGGAGGCTACAGGCCTGGGTCTCTAGGGCACAGGGCAGTGGTGACCTAGTGCCAGGGTTCATGGGTCTGAGGGAGGAGGGCTGGGTCTGGACCCCTGGGTCTGAGGGAGGAGGGCTGGGCCTGGACCCCTGGGTCTGAGGGAGGAGGGCTGGATCTGGATCCCTGGGTCTGAGGGAGGAGGGCTGGATCTGGATCCCTGGGTCTGAGGGAGGAGGGCTGGATCTGGATCCCTGGGTCTGAGGGAGGAGGGCTGGATCTGGATCCCTGGGTCTGAGGGAGGAGGGCTGGGTCTGGACCCCTGGGTCTGAGGGAGGAGGGCTGGGCCTGGACCCCTGGGTCTGAGGGAGGAGGGCTGGATCTGGATCCCTGGGTCTGAGGGAGGAGGGCTGGATCTGGATCCCTGGGTCTGAGGGAGGAGGGCTGGATCTGGATCCCTGGCGATCCCTGGGTCTGAGGGAGGAGGGCTGGATCTGGATCCCTGGGTCTGAGGGAGGAGGGCTGGGCCTGGACCCCTGGTCTGAGGGAGGAGGGCTGGGCCTGGACCCCTGGGTCTGAGGGAGGAGGGCTGGATCTGGATCCCTGGGTCTGAGGGAGGAGGGCTGGATCTGGATCCCTGGGTCTGAGGGAGGAGGGCTGGGTCTGGAGCCCTGGATCTGAGGGAGGAGGGCTGGGTCTAAGGGAGGAGGGCTGGGTCTGGACCTCTGGGTCTGAGGGAGGAGGGCTGGGTCTGGACCCCTGGGTCTGAGGGAGGAGGGCTGGGTCTGGAGCCCTGGATCTGAGGGAGGAGGGCTGGGTCTGGACCCCTGGGTCTGAGGGAGGAGGGCTGGGTCTGGACCCCTGGGTCTGAGGGAGGAGGGCTGGGTCTGGACCCCTGGGTCTGAGGGAGGAGGGCTGGGTCTGGACCCCTGGGTCTGAGGGAGGAGGGCTGGGTCTGGACCCCTGGTCTGAGGGAGGAGGGCGGGGTCTGGACCCCTGGGTCTGAGGGAGGAGGGCTGGGTCTGGACCCCTGGGTCTGAGGGAGGAGGGCTGGGTCTGGACCCCGGGGTCTGAGGGAGGAGGGGCTGACTGGGCTGAGGGAGGAGGGCTGGGTCTGGACCCCGTGGGCTGGAGGGAGGAGGGCTGGGTCTGGACCCCTGGGTCTGAGGAGGAGGGCTGGGTCTGGATCCCTTGGTCTGAGGGAGGAGGGCGGGTCTGGATCCCTGGGTCTGAGGGAGGAGGGCTTGGGTCTGGACCCCTGGGTCTGGTTGGAGGAGGGCCGGGTCTGGACCCCTGGGTCTGAGGAGGCGAGGCTGGGATCGGACGCCCAGGGGTCTGAGGGAGGAGGGCTGGGTCTGGACCCCCTGGGTCTGAGGGAGGAGGGGCTGGGCTGGAGGCCTGGGTCTTGAGGAGGAGGGCTGGTCTGGACCCCCTGGGTCTGAGGGAGGAGGCCTGGGTCTGGATCCCTGGGTCTGAGGGAGGAGGGCTGGGCTGGACCCCTGGGTCTGAGGGAGGAGGCTGGGTCTGGACCCCTGGGTCTGAGGGAGGAGGGCTGGGCCTGGACCCCTGGGTCTGAGGGAGGAGGGCTGGGTCTGGATCCCTGGGTCTGAGGGAGGAGGGCTGGGTCTGGACCCCTGGGTCTGAGGGAGGAGGGCTGGGTCTGGACCCCTGGGTCTGAGGGAGGAGGGCTGGATCTGGATCCCTGGGTCTGAGGGAGGAGGGCTGGGTCTGGACCCCTGGGTCTGAGGGAGGAGGGCTGGGTCTGGACCCCTGGGTCTGAGGGAGGAGGGCCGGGTCTGGACCCCTGGGTCTGAGGGAGGAGGGCCGGGTCTGGACCCCTGGGTCTGAGGGAGGAGGGCCGGGTCTGGATTCCTGGGTCTGAGGGAGGAGGGCTGGGTCTGGAGCCCTGGGTCTGAGGGAGGAGGGCCGGGTCTGGAGCCCTGGGTCTGAGGGAGGAGGGCCGGGTCTGGAGCCCTGGGTCTGAGGGAGGAGGGCCGGGTCTGGAGCCCTGGGTCTGAGGGAGGAGGGCTGGGTCTGGAGCCCTGGGTCTGAGGGAGGAGGGCCGGGTCTGGAGCCCTGGGTCTGAGGGAGGAGGGCTGGGTCTGGAGCCCTGGGTCTGAGGGAGGAGGGCCGGGTCTGGACCCCTGGGTCTGAGGGAGGAGGGCCGGGTCTGGAGCCCTGGGTCTGAGGGAGGAGGGCTGGGTCTGGAGCCCTGGGTCTGAGGGAGGAGGGCTGGGCCTGGACCCCTGGGTCTGAGGGAGGAAGGCTGGGTCTGGACCCCTGGGTCTGAGGGAGGAGGGCTGGGTCTGGAGCCCTGGGTCTGAGGGAGGAGGACTGGGTCTGGACCCCTGGGTCTGAGGGAGGAAGGCCGGGTCTGGAGCCCTGGGTCTGAGGGAGGAGGGCTGGGCCTGGACACCTGGGTCTGAGGGAGGAGGGCTGGGTCTGGACCCCTGGGTCTGAGGGAGGAGGGCTGAGTCTGGACCCCTGGGTCTGAGGGAGGAGGGCTGGGTCTGGAGCCCTGGGTCTGAGGGAGGAGGGCCGGGTCTGGACCCCTGGGTCTGAGGGAGGAGGGCTGGGTCTGGACCCCTGGGTCTGAGGGAGGAGGGCTGGGTCTGGACCCCTGGGTCTGAGGGAGGAGGGCTGGGTCTGGAGCCCTGGGTCTGAGGGAGGAGGGCCGGGTCTGGACCCCTGGGTCTGAGGGAGGAGGACTGGGTCTGGACCCCTGGGTCTGAGGGAGGAGGGCTGGGTCTGGAGCCCTGGGTCTGAGGGAGGAAGAGTGGGGTTTAGACCTCTGGCTATGAGTGAGGAGCAGATGGAGCCATGGTATTGTAGGTCCAAGTAGAAAATGAGTCTGGAATCCAGGCTTCGAAGATGTTCTAAGGACCTTACCTCCTGAACCCCCTGCAAAAGCCGCTCTCGCTGGTCCTCTGGCTGCAGGTCAAGCTGTCCTTGCGCCTCTTTCAGTCTCTGGCGAAGACTCTCTACACGATCCCTTTCTTGGCTCAGGCGCCTCTGCTCCTACAAGAATGGCCAGGCCGTGAGCACTGCCCGAGCTCAGGCACAGACACAGGACAGCAAGGGTCAGACCAGCCAGATCCTCGACTACGGTGTCCACTTCTCTAGGTCAGGATGCCCAACATCCCAACGTCTTGTACAGGCCAAATAAACAGTTTAAGAAACAAATGGCCAGGCTGAAGAGATGGCCCAGGGGTTAAAGGAACTTGCCTGCAAAGCCTAACAGCCCAGGTTTGATTCCCCAATACTGACTTAAAGCCAGATATGCAAGGTGGTGCATGCATCTGGAGTTTGCAGTGGCAGGAGGCTCTGGTGCTCTTATTCTTTCTGTGTGTCTGTCTCTCTCTCTCTCCTTTCCTTACCAAAAAAAAAAAAAAAAAAATCACCCAGGCATGGTGGCTCAATCCCAGCACTTGAGAGGCAGAGGTAGGAGTATTGCCACCCTGAAACTATATATTAAATTCCAGGTCAGCCTGGGCTACAGTAAAACCCTACCTCAAAAAACAACAAAAAAAAAAAAAAAGTGCCTTAAACTACAGTGCCATTTTCCCAGCATTCCTAGCTTGATATTTAAAGAACAAAAAGGGAGAGGGGTACCAAGGAGGGCCCCCTCCCGCACACTGAATTGGGTATTCAACTCCTGGCCAGAAAGAAAGGAAAGCAAGAAAAAGGGTCCCAGTTGTCCCATATGAGGAACGAGGGGAAAATCAATAGGCTGCAGAGATGGCTTAGTGGTTAAGGTTCAATTCCCCAGGACCCACATAAGCCAGATGCACAAGGTGGCACATGCATCTGGAGTTCCTTTGCAGTGGCTAGAGGGCCTGGTGTGCCCATTCTCTCTCTCACAAATAAATAAATACAGGACCAGGCATGGTGGCGCACGCCTTTAATCCCAGCACTCGGGAGGCAGAGGTAGGAGGATCGCCATGAGTTCAAGGCCACCCTGAGACTACATAGTGAATTCCAGGTCAGCCTGGGCTAGAGTGAGACCCTACCTCAAAAAAACAAAAAATAAATATATATATATATGATTATTTTAATATTTTATTTTTATTTATCTGACAGAGAAAGAGGGGAGAGACAGAGAGAGAATGGGTGCAACAGGGCCTCCAGCCACTGCAAACGAACTCCAGACATGTGCACCCCCTTGTGCATCTGGCTAACATGGGACCTGGGGAATCGAACCTAGGTCCTTTGGCTTTGCAGGCAAATGCCTTGACCGCTAAGCCATCCCTCCAGGCCAAAATAAATATTTTTTAAAAAGAAAACCAACAGTTCCAACTCGAGGGGATGTCGCCGGGAACATGGCTTCAGCGGGGAAGAAAATTAGGGAAGCGCTGGGTCAAACCAACCTGCTCCTGAAGGTCCCGGCTGCTCTGCTGGGAGTCCACCTGCTGGGCCAGCATCTCCCTCAGCTGCCCCTCTTCCCGCCGAGCGGCCACTCGTTCCCCAGCCAGCTCACCCCGCAGCAGGGCCACCTCCACCTCCATCTACGTGGGAAAGCAATGGGCTGGGGACCAGAGGCTTGGGCTAGGCAAGAGAAGGAGGGAGAGAAAGAGAGAAAGAAGGGAGGGGCCCCTGGACCTGAACTCCTACACAGGAAGGACCTAGCTGCGGCAACCTGGAACCAGACCCTACAGGGACGCACCAAGGCCTGAGAGTGTAGCCTTGCAGGAGGCTCCCCACTCTCACCTCGATCCTCAGTTCCTTCTTCTGACGCTGTAGTTCTTTCACGCGCTGCTCCATCAGGGCCACCCGAGTCAGCGCCTCCAGCTTCTGTCCGTGCAGCCGCCTGGCCGCCCCTCGAATCCCTTCCCCAGAAGGGGGGCTGGCCGAGGAGGAGGAGGAGGAGGACGACGACGAGGAGGAGGAGGCAGAGGCCTGGATCTGTACAGGAGGTGTAGCCTCCGGCTGAAGTTGGAGAGGGTGTGGTGGAGAGGGGGAGCGAGGCGTCACACTCTGCAGTCACTGAACACGTCTGGTCCCCATCCCTTTCTCTCCCAGGGTGGTCACGGGCTGCCTAATTCAACCACTATGCCATGTTCTGACTTGGACCCTCATTTAAGGTCCAGATGGAGGAGGGCGAAGGAAAGTCAGCTGACCACCAGACCCCCAAAGGCTCGCAGGCCCGGGAAGGGGTACAAAGCTAACCCTCTTTATCTAGGTCCCCATTCTCTGAGTTTCTGCAAGCCCCAGTCTCTTTTCTTCCTGGGCCCCTCAGCCCCAGTCTCTGACTTTGTGTGGGCGTCCATCACTGAATCTCTTTACCCTCGAAGCATCTCCCTCCCTCTTTCCGGCTTTCTGCCTCTATTTGGGGTCGCTGTCTATTTCTCTGTATCTGTGTGTGTCTCTCTCTCTCTCCCTCTCTCTCTCTCTGCGTAGGTCTGTCTCTCTGGTTTCTGTGTATCTGTCTGGATCTCTCTGTCTCGGTGTAGGTTTCTCTGTCGGTCTCTGTCTGTGTCTCTATGTCTCTGTCTGTGTCTCTATGTCTCTGTCTGTGTCTCTATGTCTCTGTCTGTGTCTCTATGTCTCTGTCTGGGTCTCTATGTCTCTGTCTGGGTCTGTGTGTCTCTGGCTCTCTGAGTCTGTCTGGGTCTCTGTGTCTGTCTGGGTCTCTGTGACTCTGTGTCTCTCGGTGTCTGTCCGGGTCTGTGTGTCCGTCGGGGGGTCTCTGTGTCTCTCTGGCTGCAAGTCCAACTGTGTGCCTCAGTAGTCGCCCACTTCTGGGTGTCTCTCCCTGACTGTGTCCCGTCTCCAGCTCGGGCCCGTCCGTCGGTCCGTCCGTCCGTCCGTCCGTGCGCGTCCGGGGCTCGGGCGGCTGCACCTCACCTCGTCGCGGCAGCTCTCGGTGCTGCTGCCCTCTCCCACTTCCTCCTCTTCCTCCCGCGGCTGCTCAGCTCCGGGGCGGCTCGGGAGCTCCGCGGGGGGCCCGGGCTCCTTCGGCTCGGGGGACTCCTGCGCCTCGTCGGGGTGGCCGCGGGGCTGCGCGGCCCCTGCAGGCCGGGCCTCGGCGGCTTCGCAGGCCGCCACCGCGGGCGACCCACTGCCCTCCGCGGGGCTGCTCGGCGTCCCCATGGCTTGCAGCGGAGCCCTGCGGCGGGGGTGGGCGTGGCCGGGAGCCGTGCGTGAGGGGCGTGGCCGGGAGCCGTGCGTGCAGAGGGGGCGTGGCCTGAGCTGTGTTGGGGGCGTGGCCCGGTGGTGCCGGAGGGGCGTGTCCAGAGCTGGGCGTGTCGCTGCGTGTGCGGAGTGGGCGTGGCCTAGGCCCCTCCCTCCAGCTCTAATATGTCCCCCCTCCTCCCAGGAGGCCGGGCCAACAGTTCAGGGGGTGGCGCCGCGCATTTGGTGGGGGGGGGGGCGTGCCCTGAAGTTGGGGACCAGGTTTGATGGCTCCTAGGGCGACACGCCCCTGGAGGCGGGACCGGAATCTTGAGTGTGTGTATGGGGGGGGGGTCCTCGCACGCTTCCTACTGGCTCGTCCCATACTGTTTCCCCCCACACACACACACCGTACCCCAACTTATCCACCCTCCCCGCAGTCCCCTGAGTTTCCCCAGCGACCCCCGCGCCACCCCATCTTCTCCTCCCCGGAGACCCTCAGTGTGGTGGTCCAGGTGTCCCCCGAGCAGGGCAGCGGCGGCATCCACAGCGTCTCACCGAGAAGGCACCCAGGACTCGGGGCTCCCAGTCAGCGCCCCTCTCTTTGGACGATCCTGGACCCTGAGCCCCTCGAAGGTTCCTCCCAGAGAGGAGCTTGCCGAAGTCCCAGCTCCAGCCCATCCCGGGGCCCCGCATCCACCTGCCCGCCCCCCAGGTCGTCTCCCTCCTCCTCACCAGCTCGGGCTCCGGCCTCCGCTCAGCTCTCCGGGCACCGCTGCTTGTGCCAGGAGACAGGTGGCTGGCGAAGAGGGAGGAGGGAGAGGCCGCCCCGTCCCCCCTATTCTCCCCTCCCCTGCCCAGCAGCCCGGAAGTGGAGGAAGGGGATGGGGAACAACAGGTCCGACGGCTCTCCTGGCAGGCTGGGAAGCCAGCAAGTTGCCCCGCCCTTGGCCTCAGCATCTGGCCAGCCTGGGTCCTCTGGCCCCACCCTGGGAGAACACCCAGCGCTGTGGCCACCTAGCATTCATCCTCCAGCGCTCCCCCCCCTCCCACCCTAGCCCACCCCCTCTATTCCTGTCCCCAAGGAGGGCCTGACATCCGGGCCACCTCTCTTACCAACAGCTTCCCCAAAGGCCCTGGTCTTAAGAATCCTCAAAGCAGATAGGAATGAAGATGGGGGCCTCTCCCCTCTAATGAACACTTTCGAAGGGCCCTGACCGGTTTAGGGAGATGGACAAGGGGTGGGGGTGCCCTGACCTGAGTCAAGAGACCCACCCAACTCACCCCACTTTATTATAAGGTGGAAGACAGAAGTTAAAGGTCACAGCCAGACCCCGTCCGCTCTGGGCATAGAAACAGGAAATGACCCGGGTGTGATGAGTAGATGTGCAGAGGTATGCTAAACATTTGGCACACCTTACTGTGGAAAAAGGAGTCACTATCTCCCATGTTGTCTGTATGGGGAAACTGAGGCTGGAGGAGACAAGTGTACCCCAGGATCTAGTGACATTGTAAATGTTAATTCTAGCTTTGGTCTCTCAAAATTCCATGTAGCCCGGCTTGGTAGCGCACGCCTTTAATCCCAGCACTCCGGAGGCAGAGGTAGGAGGATCGCCGTGGGTTCGAGGCCATCCTTAGATTCCATGGTGAATTCCAGGTCAGCCTGGGCTAGAGTGACACCCTACCCCGAAAAACTAAAAAAAAAAAAAAAAAAACACTCCATGTTCATAACTATTAGGCAAACTCTCAACGGTGAGCCAGGAAGTACCCAAAAGATCATTCCAGATGATAGTGACGATAATGGTGACAGGGACAGGGAGTGGGCCATCTTGGCACGGTGCCAGGCAGTCATGCTTATTGCACCTATCAGTACACCAGGGCACCCTGTTGTTATTTCTGTTTAACAGCTCAGGAAACTGAGGACTGGAGAGGGGAAGTCCCTTCCCCTGGGGCCCCTAAGAGGTGGGGCTCAAACAAAAGAGAAGACTAGTCCCAGTATCTACTCTGATCTTCTTAAAATCCTCCCCCTCTGGGCCCTGTGGCCTTCAAAAACCCAATGTCCCTGCATTTTCTAGTTACTGTTGTTGGTTGGTTTGGTTTTTTTTTTGAGGCAAGAGTTTCGTTTTGTTCCAGACTAACCCAGAATTCACTCCATAGGCTAGGCTGGCACTGAATTCAGAGATCTTACCTCAGCCTCCTGAGTGTTGGGTGTTGGAGTGAAAAGCTTCAGCCACCACGCCTGGCCAGAATTTTAAAAAATATCTTACTACTTTTTATTCATTTGAGAGAAAGAGGCAAAGAAAGAGAGAATGGGCGCACCAGGGCCACCAGCCACTGCAAACGAACTCCAGAAGCACGTGCCATCTCCTACAACTGGCTTACGTGGGACCTGGGAATCAAACCTGGGTCCTTAGGCTTTGCAGGCAAGGGCCTTAAGCTCTAAGCCATCTCTGCAGCCCTGGATTTTTTTTTTTTTTTTTTTTTGAGAGAGAGAGAGACAAGAGAGAAAGAGGCAAACACAGAGAGAATGAGTATGGGCATGCCAGGGGTTCTTAGTGCTGCAAATGAACACCGGATACATGGGCCACTTAGTACATCTGGCTTTACATGGGTACTGGGGAATCCAACCCAGGTATTCAGGCTTTGCAGGAAAGCGCTTTAACCACCTGAGCCATCTCTCCAGGCCCTATTTTTTTTGAAACAGGGTCTCATGTGGCCCAGGCTGACTTTAAACTCTATGTGGCTGAGGATGACCTTAAACTTCTGATTCTTCTGCCTCTACCCCCGGAGAGCTGGAATGACAGACATGCACCACCACGTTTGTTTATGTGGCGCTGCGGGTCGGATCACGCATACTAGGCAAGCTCTCTACCAACTAAACTACAACCGCAGTCTACCCCTGGCTTTTCAAGGGACCAGAACTGAACCCTGGCAGTGGTCCACGCCCTCTCCCCCCGCCCCCACCAAGAAAACAAGCAAAAATGAGATTCATGACAAAAACAAAGTTTTATTTATGAAGTTTGAGGGACAGGGAGGGGAGTAAGGGTGGGAGAGCAGAGGAACTGTGTGGTGACCTCTGTCCTCAACCCACCTAGTGCTTTTTCAAGAATGGACCCAAGCATCTGACTGACAAGGGTCAGGAAGGTGGGGTCTGCACCCCACAGCGCATGTTCGCAGGAACAGCAACGTCTGAAAAGAAACCACAGATGACTCTAAGGGTTCAGGCAGACCCTCACACCACTGAGGCCCGGAAATAAAGAGCCTTTGGGAAACAACACTTTGGGTTCTGAGTTCATCCTCTTCAGACCAGGTGTCCTAGTACTCTCCTCCTCCCTCAGACCCAGCCCTCCTCCCTCAGACCCAGGGCTGCAGACCCAGCCCTCCTCCCTCAGACCCAGAGGTCCAGACCCAGCCCTCCTCTCTCAGACCCAGAGGTCCAGACCCAGCCCTCCTCCCTCAGACCCAGGGGTCCAGACCCAGCCCTCCTCCCTCAGATCCAGGGGTCCAGACCCAGCCCTCCTCCCTCAGACCCAGGGGTCCAGACCCAGCCCTCCTCCCTCAGATCCAGGGGTCCAGACCCAGCCCTCCTCCCTCAGACCCAGAGGTCCAGACCCAGCCCTCAGCTCCCTCTAGACCCAGGGGTCCAGACCCAGCCCTCCTCCCTCAGACCCAGGGGCTCCAGACCCAGCCCTCCTCCCTCAGATCCAGGGGTCCAGACCCAGCCCTCCTCCCTCAGACCCAGGGGTCCAGACCCAGCCCTCCTCCCTCAGACCCAGGGGTCCAGACCCAGCCCTCCTCCCTCAGACCCAGGGGTCCAGACCCAGCCCTCCTCCCTCAGACCCAGGGGTCCAGACCCAGCCCTCCTCCCTCAGACCCAGGGGTCCAGACCCAGCCCTCCTCCCTCAGACCCAGGGGTCCAGACCCAGCCCTCCTCCCTCAGACCCAGGGGTCCAGACCCAGCCCTCCTCCCTCAGACCCAGGGGTCCAGACCCAGCCCTCCTCCCTCAGACCCAGGGGTCCAGACCCAGCCCTCCTCCCTCAGACCCAGGGGTCCAGACCCAGCCCTCCTCCCTCAGACCCAGGGGTCCAGACCCAGCCCTCCTCCCTCAGATCCAGGGGTCCAGACCCAGCCCTCCTCCCTCAGACCCAGGGGTCCAGACCCAGCCCTCCTCCCTCAGACCCAGGGGTCCAGACCCAGCCCTCCTCCCTCAGACCCAGGGGTCCAGACCCAGCCCTCCTCCCTCAGACCCAGGGGTCCAGGCCCAGCCCTCCTCCCTCAGACCCAGGGGTCCAGACCCAGCCCTCCTCCCTCAGATCCAGGGGTCCAGACCCAGCCCTCCTCCCTCAGACCCAGGGGTCCAGACCCAGCCCTCCTCCCTCAGACCCAGGGGTCCAGCCCAGCCCCTCCTCCCTCAGACCCAGGGGTCCAGACCCAGCCCTCCTCCTCAGACCAGGGGTCCAGACCCAGCCCTCCTCCCTCAGACCCAGGGGTCCAGACCCAGCCCTCCTCCCTCAGACCCAGGGGTTCCAGACCCAGCCCTCCTCCCTCAGACCCAGGGGTCCAGACCCAGCCCTCCTCCCTCAGACCAGGGGTCCAGACCCAGCCCTCCTCCCTCAGACCCAGGGGTCCAGACCCAGCCCTCCTCCCTCAGACCCAGGGCTCCAGACCCAGCCCTCCTCCCTCAGACCCAGGGGCTCCAGACCCAGCCCTCCTCCCTCAGACCCAGGGCTCCAGACCCAGCCCTCCTCCCTCAGACCCAGGGGTCCAGACCCAGCCCTCCTCCCTCAGACCCAGGGATCCACACCTATCTGCCTAGGTTTCGGCAAGTTCAAGTTATCCATGACTTTGACAAACTCCTCACAGCTGAGGGTGAGCCGAGGGTTCAGAGTCCGCTCCTCCTCTACAGTGGACACGGTGAGCCCTGTCGGCCAAGGAGGGAAAGAGAAAGAAAGTTACCTGCGTCCAGGTCATTGGGCAGCTGCGAACTACATTTCCCAGGAGGCCATGGGAACATTCCCTGCCACTTCCTGCAATGCTTTCCCTTCCCAATTGGGCCTTATAAGAAATATTTAGTTCCCACAGTTCCTTGAGCTGTATAGGGAAGTCTCAGAAAAACCTATGCCCTGCAGAACTGCACATGGGTGGTTTCTCCATCCACACACAGCACGCCCAGGCACATACTCTTTACCCACAGGAATTTCTAGGACTGGGATGCACCACAGCCCGTGAGAATGGCAAAGCCATTTCAGCCCGAACCCCACGCCTCCTCCCGCAAGCAAGCCCTCACCGCGATAATCATGAGCCGGGTAGACCAGACAGTTGCCCGGAAGCGTGAAGATCTTTTCGTGGACAGAGTGGTACAGGGTTTTGGCACAACCTGGGAGAGGAGAGCTCAGGTCAGTGGGAGTCAAAACGAGATGCCACCCCCCAACTCCTACCCTGGGGGAAAAAAAGGACGGGAGGGGTTGGTGAGATGGCCCAGCGGTGAAGGCACTTGCCTGCAAAGTCTAATGACCCGGGTTCAATTCCCTGGTACACAAACTGGCATGTGTATCTGGAGTTCGTTTGCAGTGGCAAGAGGCCCCTGGCACGCCCCCCCACCGTTTGCAAATAAACAATTTTTTTTTTAAAGGATGGTCCAGGCATTGTGGCGCACGCCTTTAATCCCAGACAGCGGTAGGAGGATTGCTGTGAGTTTGAGGCCACCCTGAGACCCTACCCTGAAAAACCAAAAACAAAAAAAGGATAGGAGGAGGGTAGAGTCACTTGTAGCTAAACTCTGTCCCACATCTGCTAATGCCTGTTTGTCTAAGTAGAGACACAAGGGAACAGCATTCTCGGGGAGTAGAACAGCACATATGAATTGAGGGTTGTGATTATGTAAGGCTGGGCTGAGACCCTAAAGCGCCAAAGGGTCATGCCCCCCACCCCCACCCCATGGAAGCCTGGGAAGGGCTCTGAGCAAGGAAGGTAAGACTGAAAGGTAAGAAAGTAAAGACATGAGCACAAGAGAGCCGGGGAGATTGCTCAGCCGTTAAGGTGCTTGCCTGCAAAGGCTACCCACTTTTCCAGCCCTGCCTTTTTGTTTTTAAATGTCTATATATATTATATATTAAATATCTTATTTTTATTTATTTATTTGAGAGAGAGAGACAGACAGAATGGACACGCCAGGGTCTCCAGGCACTGCAAACGAACTCCGGATGCATGCGCCCTGTGGTGGGTGGTTTGATTCAGGTGTCCCCCATAAACTTAGGTGTTCTGAATGCTAAGTTCCCAGCTGATGGAGATTTGGGAATTAACACTTCCTGGAGGGAGTGTATTGTTGGGGGCGGGCTTATGGGTGTTATAGCCAGTTTCCCCATGCCAGTGTTTGGCACACTCTCCTGTTGCTATTGTCCACCTTATGTTGGCCAGGGGGTGATGTCCACCCTCTGCTCATGGCATCGCTTTCCCCTGCCATCATGGAGCTTCCCCTAGAGCCTGTAAGCCAAAATAAATCTCTTTTTCCCAGAAGCTGCTCTTGGTTGGGTGATTTCTACCAGCAATGTGAACCAGACTGCAACACACCCCCTTGTGCATCAGGCTTATGTGGGTACTGGGGAATCGAACTGGGATTCCTAAGCTTCGCAAGCAAATGCCTTAACCGCTGAGTCATCTCTCTAGCCCTATATGTATTTTTTAATTTTTATTTATTTATTTGAGAAAGAGAGAGGGAAAGAGGGAGATAAATAGACAGAATTGGGCACACCAGGACTTCCAGCCATAGCAAATGAACTCCAGACACATGTGCCACCTTGTGCATCTGGCTTGCATGGGTCCTTGGGAATCAAACCTGTGTATAGGCAAGCACCTTAACAGCTAAGCCATCTCTCCAGCCCCTTTCTATTTATGTGTGAGAGAGGGAGGGGATAGGGAGATAATGGTCACTCCGGGGCCTTTAGCCACTGCAAACGAACTCCAGACACATGCACCACCTTGTGCATATGGCTTTATGTGGGTCCTGGAGAATCGAACCCGGGTCCTTTGGCTTTGCAGGCAAGCGCCTTAACCACTAAGCACCACTAAGAGACACTTCCTTCCTGCCCTCTTCTGCCTTCCTTTTCAATTCAAATCCTTCCATGTACTGGCTGTGTGGGGATGAGGTAAGTGGAAGATTAGGACACAGAAATAAAACAAACAGAGATGGGACGATCAGGAGAGTGTGGGGTGTGGGTTGGGACTTGTCACGTGACCCCAGCACTGCCTCAGCCCTCAAAGCAGCTGAAACCTCAGAATCCAGCATGACCTCCACATTCACACACATGCTCAAAGGTCTGCCCGATTCTCTGGAAGACACCCCTAGTCCACAGACCCCACTCACTCAGCTGAACCTCAACTATTACTCTGCCACCAAACACTCAAACCACGGACACCAGCAGTCTCTTAGCAGATAAACCCCAGATTCCTCCCACCGCTCAGCAGCTGAGCTGCCAAGGCAAAACCCAACTAAGTAAACCCGGCTAAGTCCTGATGGGTTTAGAATAGGTTTACTAATCCCAGCACCTGGAAGGTGGAGGCAGGAAGACCAGGAGTTCAAGGTCATTCTCAACTACATGGTCAATTCAAAAAATAAAAAAAAAGAGGGGGGGGGGCTGGAGAGATGGCTTAGTGGCTAAGATGTTTGCTACAAAGCCTAATTATCTGGGTTCGATTCCCTAGTACCCATGTAAAGGCAGATGCAGAAAGTGGCGCATGCATCTGGAGTTTGTTTGCAGTGGCTTGGAGGCCCTGGATGTCCATTCTTCTTCTTTTTTTTTTTTTTTTAAAAAAAAGAAGAAGGTGAGAGAATTGGTGCATTAGGGCCTCAGCCACTGCAATTGAACTCCAGAGGCTTGTGCCACCTAGTGTGCATGTGCGACCTTCGCTTGTGTCACGTTTGTGCATCTGGCTTACGTGGGATTTGGAGAGAGATCCAACACGGGTCCTTAAGGCATCTGAAAGCCGGGCATGGTGGCACACACCTTTAATCCCAGCAATCAGGAGGCAGAGGTAGGAGGATCATGAGTTTGAGGCCACCCTGAGACTACATAGCAAATTCTAGGTCAGCCTGGGCTACAGCGAGACCATACCTCAAAAACAACAAAACAAACAAAACAAGAATCTGAGGTCTATGGTGGACATTTCTGCCCCCCCCCCCTTAGTTATAACCTGCCTGTCTGGTGGACAACCGATATATTTTAAAAGTGCCATGATCTATGACTTTCTTTTGTTCTGTCACTATAAAACCTTCGTAAAGTTGTTAACACATTGGAACATGAGATTTGGGGTAACCTACATCTGTGTTTCCGGGCCGTGGCCACTCATGCTTGCTCCAGAATAAACGAGCTCTTCTCTCCTTTGAGGTGAGGGCTGTGTCTTTTGCATCAGCGACAGCTTAGGGCTTTTTACATGGGATCTCAGGCTTGAACTCAGGTCCTCAGGCTCGAGTGGCAAGTACCTTATCCAGTGAGTCATCTCCCCAGCGAGGGACTTTTGTTTTTGTTTTGTTTGGGGTTTTATTTTGAGGAGAGAAGGCGCTTTTTTGTTTATTTGCTTTGTTTCCAGGCAGGTTCTTACTCTAGCCCAGACTGATCTGGAACTTGCTCTGTGGTCCCAGGCTGATCTCGAACTCACAGCAACCCTCCTACCTCTGCCTCCCAAGTGCTGAGATTAAAGGTGTATGCCACGACATCTGGCTTTTTTATTTTTTTCCCCTTAAAAAATTTTGAATTTAGGGACTGGACAGATGGCTTAGTGGTTAAGGCATTTGCCTACAAAACCTAAAGACCCAGGTTTGATTCCCCAGGACCCATGTTAGCCAGACGCACAAGGTGGCGCATGCATCTGGAGTTCGTTTGCAGTGGCTGGAGGGCCCTGGTGTGCCCATTCTCTCTCTATCTGCCTCTTCCTCTCTTTCTGTTAAATAAATAAAATATTTTAAAAAATAAAATTTTCTGAATTTAATTAAAGCCAGTTTATCTTTAGTGTAAAAACCTGGAGGTATAAACAAATTTATGATACTATATACAGTAAGTTATTAATGTCCATTTAAAAAATAATATTTCTTTTGCATCTATTTATTTGAGAGAGTGAAAGAGAGAAAATGGGTGCACCAGGGCCTCTAGCCACTGCAAATGAACTCCAGATGCATGCGCCACCTTGTTCATCTGGCTTGCGTGGGTCCTGGGGAATCAAATCGGGGTCCCTAGGCTTCACAGGCAAGCACCTTAACCACTAAGCCATTTCCCCAGCCCATAATGTACTTTTTTTTGAGACAAAATGTTGCTATGAACTTTTACAACTTCCTATGTAAACCAGGCAGGCCTCAAACTCAAGGTGATCTTCCTACCTCTGCCTCCTGAGTGCTGGGATCGGCTCCTGAATGCTAACCACTGCTGTAAACCACTTGGTCTGGAGAGCAGGGGTGTTTGTTCTGTAGCAGTAGATGACTTAATACACCCCTAAATCTGTCTGCCAACAGACAACCTCTTTCCAACTCTTCTCACAGCCAGCAGCTAAACTCCTTGCATCTAGTATTGGCCTCTCTCTATAACCCCAACATCCTTCATTTATTCTTGTTAAAGTGTTGGGGCTACAGAGAGGGCTCAGCAGTTTAAAGGTGCTTGCTTACAAAGCCTGTTGGCCCAGGTTCGATTCCCCAGTACCCACACAAAGCCAGATGCACAAAGTGGCACATGTGTCTGGAGTTTGTTTGCAGCTGCAGGAGGTCCTGGCGTGTCCATTCTCTTGTAACTGCTTCTAACTCACACATCACCATACTAAGATAAAGAAAGTTGGCCAGGCGTGGTGGTGCAAGCCTTTAGTCCCAGTACTTGAGAGGCAAAGGTAGGAGGGTCACCCTGAGTTCGAGGTCAGCCTGAGACAACATAGTGAGTTCCAGGTCTGCCTGGGCTAGAGTGAGACCCTACCTTGGAGGGGGGGGGAGAAAGAAAGTTAGATAAAGATGCTGATCACAGGGGCTGGAGAGATGGCTTAGCGGTTAAGACGCTTGCCTGCAAAACCAAAGGATCCTGGTTTGATTCCCCAGGACCCACGTAAGCCAGATGCACAAGGTGGCGCATGCGTCTGGAGTTCGTTTGCAGTGGCTGGAGGCCCTGGCGCACCCATTTCTCTCTCTTTCTCTCTCTGCCTCTTTCCCTCTCTCAAATAAATAATAAAATAAATATAAAATATTTTTTTAAAAGATGATGTCACCTTTCTGGAAGTCTGTGCGCCCACATCCTCGAATCAGCAAGGCATCTCCAGTGAAGGCCATGCTGTGGTCATTCAAGACAAAGGTGACACAGCCTGGGGTGTGGCCAGGACTGGCCCGGGTCTCCAAGGCCTGGAAGGGACGGGATGAACAGACACAGTCACCAACAAGCATCAAGGCACCAGGCTCCAGAAGCACGACCTACCCCAGGACCACATCTGGACAAAGAAATGGAGCCGCGCCCGGATTAAAGTTAACATGAAGGTCAGATGTGATGGCAAACACCTGAAATCCCCATAGCCCAGAGGCCGAGGCACAAAGAACTCAAGTTCGAAAACTAGCCTGGGCCACAGAACAACATCCTGTCTCAAAGAACAATCAGCCAGGTGGCACACGCCTTTCATCCCAGCACTCGGGAGGCAGAGGTAGGAGGATTGCCATGAGTTTGAGGCCACCCTGAGACTAGAGTGGATTCCAGGTCAGCCAGGACTAGAGTGAGATCCTACCTTGGAAAACAACAACAAAAAAGAGTGGGCCCAGCACTCGGGAGGCAGAAGTAGGAGGATTGCTGTGAGTTCGAGGCCATCCTGAAACTACATAGTGAATTTCAGGTCAGTCTGAGCTAGAGTGAGACCCCACCTGGGGGCAGGGGAGGGAGTGGGACACAGGGGAGTGATGGGGTGGGGTGGATGAATGGAAATGGCACACAATGGGATGGCAAATCCGCCCCATGTCTTTTTCCATAGGATGGCCAATATGCTTCATAACGCTGAGGTTTCCTTCGGGGAGGTCATAATCCTGGGGAGAAGCGACCACCGTTGTTTGGCTAAACGAGTGTATGTGTGTAATTTTATTTTTTTTTTTTTGTTTGTTTGTTTTCTTTTTGATGTAGGGTTTCACTGTAGCCCAGGCTGACCTGGAATACACTGTGTAGTCTCAGGGTGCCCTTGAACTCTCAGCAATCCTAGCTCTGTCTCCCGAGTGCTGGGATTAAAGGCATGCACCACCACGCCCGGCTAAATGAACATATTACGCCCACCAAAATGCCCTCTAAATATTTATGTTTATGCCTATATATACATATTAATATTTTATTTATTTGAGAGAGGAAGAGAAACAGAAGAGGCACAGAGAGAGAGAGAGAGAGAGAGAGAGAGAGAATGGGCATGCCAAGGCCTCCAGCCACTGCAAACAAACTCCAGACGCAGGCGCCCCCTTGTGCATCTGGCTTACAAGGTGGAATCCTTAGACTTCACAGGCAAACGCCTTAACTGCTAAGCCGTTTCCCCAGCCCTGGGCTCATGTATTAATGCTACTCTCACTTTTGGCTACAGCCCTGTGCTCATGTATTAATGCTACTCTCACTTTTGGCTACAGAAGCTTCCCTTTTCACATGGTGGTGACCAGTGGGGTGACTCAACACTCATCAAAGTGCTGAGAGGAAGTGACGGTGCCACGTTCATCACTGAGACGTCCCTATCACGTCCTCCGAGGCTCACTAAAGAGGTGCTTGCCAGGCGTAGTGACGCGTGCCTTTAATCCCAGCGTTGTGGGGGCACAGGTTAAAGGATCACTGTGAGTTCAAGGCCAGCCTGAGACTACAGAGTGCGTTCCAGGTAAGCCTGGGCTACAGCAAGTCCCTACTTCAAAAGATAAAATAAAAATAAAAATACAGGGCTGGAGAGATGGCTTAGTGGTTAAGGTGTTTGCCTGCAAAGCCAAAGGACCCAGGTTCGATTATCCAGACCCACATAAGCCAGACGCACAAGGTGGCACATGCGTCTGGAGTTCATTTGTAGTGGCTGGAGGCGCTGGTACGCTCTCTCTCTCAAATAAATTTTTTTAAATTGAAAAAATACATAAATAAATAAAAATAAAGAAATTGTAGGAAAGCCGGGCGTGGTGGCGCACGCCTTTAATCCCAGCACTCGGGAGGCAGAAGTAGGAGGATCACTGTGAGTTCGAGGCTACATAGTTAATTCCAGGTCAGCCTGGACTAGAGTGAAACCCTACTTCGAAAGACACACAAAAAAAAGTTGTAGGTAGGGCGGAAGGGGGGCATGCTAACATTGTGGTCCAAGCCTCCATTGCTACAGAACTTGTTGACTGATGAATTCGCTCAGCTGCAGAATATTCCAGTCGGGCCTTGCCTGCCTGGCAACAGCTGGGCCCAGCCTGCCCTGCACTCTTCAACAGTGTCATTCTGTCTTTTCCCATGATGCAACACATGGAAGACATTATCTCCACAGCTGTGCTCTGGCTTACTTCCTGCAAAAGCTAAACCTCCCCAAACTGCTTCTTCTCTTACCCCAGAAAGGCTCGGTCAGGGCCAACACTGCGTTCCCGCGGCCTGCACTGCCCCCTGGTGGCGAGCAAGCTCTCGGTCCCACCCCATGGAGTTCTCCTTCCGCTATCCACAAGTCGTGTTAGCGCCCTCTACTGGCCCCGCATGTGACCTCCAAGCTTCAAACCCCAAAACTCATTTTCCATTGCAGCTGAATGCTATCTCCCTAAGCTAAACCCACTTCATTTATTTTGTGCAGGATAAACAAAATTAATTGTTATGGTTAGGGGAAAAAAGATGACTTTGTTTTTCCGATATGGGGTCTCACTCTAGCCCAGGCTGACCTGGAATTCACTATGTAGTCTCAGGGTGGCCTTGAACTCATGATGATCCTCCTACCTCTGCCTCCATAGTGTTGGAATTAAAAGCATGTGCCAGAACACCTGGCTTCATGCTGACTTCCTAAAAATATATTTTTATTTATTTGCAAGCAGAGAGAGAGAATGGGAGTGCCAGAGCCTCCAGCCACTGCAAACAAACTCCAGATGCATGTGCCACCTTGTGCATCTGGGGAATAGAACCTGGGTCCTTGTGCTTTGCAGGCAAGCTCCTTATCCACTAAGAAATCTCTCTAGCACCATGGTTACATTTTTGTTGTTGTTGTTGTTGTTGTTATTGTTTTACAAGGTAGGTTCTCACTCTAGCCCAGGCTGACCTGGAATTCACTCTGTAGACTCAGGGTGGCCTCAAACTCACAGCAATCCTCCTACCTTGGCCTCCCAAGTGCCAGGATTTAAGGTATGCGCCACCACACCAGGTTGCATGATGACATTTTTAACGTGGTGATAAATCCAAAAATAAGGAAGGGGGCTGGGGATATGTTTTCCTGGCATGCACCAGGCACTGGGTTTGATCCCCTCAAAATAAATAAAATAACTGGGGGCTCAGGAGATGATTTGGTGGGTAAAGTGCTCCCACAAACATGAGAATCTGAGCTCAGTTCTTCAGCACCCACATAAAATCTGGGCAGAGCAGCATACCTCCTGTAACCCCAGGGCTAGGAGACAGAGTCAGGAGGACCCCTGGAGCTTGCAGGCTAACTAGTCTAGCTGGATGGGTGAGCACAAGGTTCAGTGGAGAGACCCTTTCTGCAAAAATAAGATTCTGAGGCCAGACATGGTGGTCCATACTTTTAAACCCAGCACTCAGGAGACTGAGGTAGGAGGATCACCACGAGTTTGAAGCCAGCCTGGGCTACAGAGTGAGTTCCAGGTCAACCTGCGCTAGAGTGACACTTTGCTTCAAACAAACAAAAATAACCCTGACTGGATGCAAGGAGTCAAGCTGGCCTGCTGTCTTCCCCTCCATAACAAACTGTGCCGCCTTGAAACATCTTGACAATGTAACATAAAGGCCTGAATGATCACAAGTCTTCTCACGGGCAGGCTCAAGAAGAGATTCACGGACTGGAGGGATGGCTTAGCAGTGAAGGTGTTTGCCTACAAAGCCAAAGGGCCCAGGTTCGATTCCCCAGGACCCACATTAGCCAGATGCACAAGGGGGCGCATGCGTCTGGAGTTTGTCTGCAGTGGCTGGAAGCCCTGGTGCGCCCGTTCACTCTCTCTCTCTCTCTCTTCTTCTTCTTCTTTCTCTGTCAAATAAATAAATAAGAAGAGATTCACTGTATAAACAATTTGCAAACAACAATGGCTTGAATAAGACCCAGGAAGCAGAAGCCATTGTTCAGATCCTGACTTGAATCTTGAGCAACCATGTTTATTGCCGCTCAATTCACAACAGCTGGGAAATGGAACCAGCCTAAATGTCCGTCAACTGATGAGTGGATAATGAAGATATGGCACATTTATACAATGGAGTTCTATTCTACTCAGCAGTAAAGAAAAATGAAGTTGTGAAATTTGCAGGAAAATGGATGGATCTGGAAAGGATTATACTAAGTGAGGTAACCCAGGTCCAGAAAGCCAAACATCACATGTTCTCTCATATGTGGATCCTAGCTACAGATGACTGGACTTCTGTGTGAGTAGGAAGAATACTCAGTACCAAAGGCCAGTAAGCTAGAAAAGAGATATAAAGGGAAGAGAAAGGGAGGGAGGGGGGACTTAATAGGATGGTATTGTATATATGTAAGTAGAAGAATAGATTAATGGGGGTGAAAAGGACCAAGTGAGGTCAGGGGAAGAGATCGAGTAAAGGAAAGGTGGAGGGAGGGCTAATCAAAATCTAAGAGGATATAAATAAATCATATGGAAACCTACTTTTTTGGACAACGGAACACTCAGGAGCCATAGATTGTTGCTAGAAAGTTTTCAGTGCCAGGGATGGGATACATTCCAGTGAGTTGTTGGCCAGGGAAGTCCCTCATGCCCCCAAAACATTACAGGCCATTGCCGAGGCCCTTGGTTTCCCACCAGGAATAGATGGTAAGACCCTATTGAAGACTCCACATACTTGGGCTGCAAGGCCACTGAGAAATCCTGCTGGAGCTGAACCTCCTCCATGTAGACCAGCTGACAGAAAGCTGGAAAAAGCCACGCTGCATGCAGTTCAATGGGAGAGAGAAAAATCACCAGTGAAGATACTCAACAGTGGACACTGCAAGCCTTATATTTGGCCAGCCAGGCCAAATGAGCCAACAGGTGCAATAGTGGCACATCCATTATGGGGAAACCAACTGCCCTCCAATTGGACTGGAGGCCCACTCCATGGGAGGGAATACATCCCTGATACTGAAAACTTCAAACAGGGGTAGTCATGAGCCCTAGGGGTGTAACGTCTGCTGCTGTCTATATATGTATATACTATGCTTATCAAACTGCCCAGTAAGCACTCCTCTTAATGTTCATACCCATATATTAATGCTACTCTCACTTTTGGTAAAGAATCTTCGCTTTTCAGATGGCAGTGACTTTGGGACGACTCAGAAGGCATCATGGTGCTGGGAAGAAATGACAGGAGTACTCAGCACTGAAATATCTCTATCACACCTTTAAGGTCTATTGCAGAAGAGGTGGTGGAAAGAATGTAAGAGCCAAAGGAAGGGTAGGACTCCTTACAACGTGCTCCCCCAAGACACAAAATGGCCTGGATATCCATGACCACACAGCGCCGGACACTACCTACACAAGACCATCATAATAGGAGGAAAAGATGATAACATCAAAATAAAAGAGACTGATTGAGAGGGGGAGGTGATATGATGGAGAATGGAGTTTCAAAGGGGAAAGTGGAGGGAGGGTGAGCATTACCATGGGATACTGTTTACAATCATGGAAGTTGTTAATAAAAAAAAAATAAAAAAGAATCCGTTTCTGAGGTTGGGGATATGCCTCAGTGATTAAAAGCACTTGCTTACAAAGCCTGCCAGGCCAGGGTTCAACTCCCCAGTCACGCACGTAAAGTTAGATTGGCATTTGTTTGTAAGAGACCCTGATGTGGCACATGTGTACACACACATCAATAAATCAGCTTTAGAAAACAAAAACTAGTAGGTGCTACCAAGTTTCTTGGGTTTGAGAGTAGTCTTAGCAGGATTAGAAATGACTGGGATTTGCCAGGTGTGGTGGCGCACGCCTTTAATCTCAGCACTTGGGAGGCAGAGGTAGGAGGATCACAGTGAGTTGAGGCCACCCTGAGAAAACACAGTGAATTTAAGTAGTGAATTCCAGGTCAGCCTAGGTTACAGAGTGAAACCCTACCTCGAAAAAAAAAAAAAAGTAAAGAAAAGGCAGCAGCCATGTGAAATTCAAATTTCCGAAGTCAAAAGTCAAGTCATACTGGAGCACATTTTAGCAGCAGCTGTGTTTACACCAAAGGCTGCTTCACAGCGGACGGGGAGAACTGAGTTGCTAGAACATACGCCATGCCTCCCAGAAAGCTGAAAACGTTTCCTGTCTGGCCTGTGGCAGAAAAAGTTCGTTAATCCAACTACACAACAGTGACAGGGGAAGAATTACCAGTGCAAACATGAAGCAGAAGGACAGAAGCCAGACACAGAAGTGCAAACACCTTGTGGAATTCTAAGTCCTCTTCGTTTTTAGTCTCGCTTGGCTTTTTATTATTACTATCATTTAAATATTTTACTTATCTATTTGCAAGCAGAGAGAAATAGAAGGGAAAGAAAGAGACAAGAGAGAGTGGGTGCGCCAGGGCCTCCAGCTGCTGCAAAAGAACTCCAGATGCACGCACCAGTTTGAGCATGTAGCTTTATGTGGATACTGGGGAATTGAACCAGGGTTGCTAGGTTTTACAGTCAAGTGCCTTAACCGCTGAGCCATCTCTCCAGAACTTTTTGTTTGTTTGTTTGTTTGTTTTTTCGAGGTAGGGTCTCACTCTAGCTCAGGCTGACCAGGAATTCACTATGTTGTCTCAGGGTGGCCTCGAACTCACAGCGATCCTCCTTACCCCTGCCTCCTGAGTGTTGGGATGAAAGGCATGCACCACCACACCCGGCGGCCCAGTTTGATTTTTGGAGACAGGGTCTCACTCTGTAGCCCAGGTTGGCCTGGTATTTGTTTGCTATATTAATAGCCCAGGATGGCCTTAAACTTGACACTCTCCTGACGCTCATACATAAACTATGGCCATATCCTGCCTATAGATGTTTTTACTTTTTTGAGGGGGGGGGTGAGGTAGGGCCTCACTCACTCAGGCTGACCTGGAATTCGCTAGTCTCAGGGTGGCCTCGAACTCACGGCGATCCTCCTACCTCTGCCTCCAGAGTACTGGGGTTAAAGGTGTGCGCCACCACGCCTGGCAAACCCCAGTCATTTCTAATCCTGCTAAGGCTACTCTCAAACCCAAGAAACCTGTTGGCAACTTGCACACATAAGTGTAAAAGGCATTTTTTTTAAACCTGCTCTCAAACAAAGGCTTGAATTGAGTATGTAATAGCTCCAGATAAACCCTCTCGACCCAACACACACACACATCCCTCATTTCTGGTAAATATCCTTATCAAAACAAACTGTCCTCGGGAGCCTGACGTGGTGGCGCACGCCTTTAATCCCAGCAGGGGTAGGAGGATCGCCGTGAGCTTGAGGTCAGTCTGAGACTACAGAGTGAATTCCAGGTCAGCCTGGGCCACAGTGAGACTCTACCTCAAAAAACCAAAAAAATAAATAAACTGTCCTCATTCAACAAAACCCTCAACATAGAGGCCAAGACCTCACCCTGTCAGCACACGTCTGTTCCCACAAGTCAGCCAAGCTACATCTTTGGCAATTCTGATCACCTGCTTCCTCCCTCTAGTACAGCCTTCAGCCCCACCCCCCATACTGCCCAGGGTTGCAAATCAGCTGATTCAGCCAGTGGCAAAGACACAAGAGGAAGGACTTTCAGATCTTTGCTGCCTGAGACAGCAGGGCTGGGGCTAAGGTGAGGCTCTGGGGCTAACATTTAAGGAGGCATCCACTCACAGGCGATAACCCTGCATGGATACCACCATCATACCAGTGAATGCTACTACCTTAAATATCAAACCCAGTATCTCAATGGAATCAACCCAATACTGGTCCTGGGCAACAAGAGACTCCTTCTGTAAAGAGTGCTTCTCCAGGGCTGGAGAGATGCAGTTAAGGATTTTGCCTGCAAAGCCAAAAGATGCCAGATGCACAAGTGGGCACACGCGTCTGGAGTGCCCTGGCATGCCCATTGTCTCTCCACCCTCTCTCTCAAATAAATAATATTAAAGTTTTTTTTTTTTTTAAGTGCTTCTCCGGCGGGAGACAGGACTGGGTGCCTCCCTGAGCCCTGGTCTTGGAATGCCAATTCCCCAATCAACTTTTATGGAGATGCCAGGCCCAAGTAGCTGTGCCAAGGCCTTAGGAAACTCTGTAAACTGTTGACTTAGGGGGCTTGGCCAATGACACACCTGCCTAGAGGCTTCTGCCCCAGTGCCCCACCTGAGTTTATGGCCCTCCTTCCAGAAGCCTGAGTTCGCAGCTCAAGTCCCCTGACCCCTGTCCCATCAAGGAACTGCGGTGCTGGGCCTCCCAGAACCCTCTTCCCTTCAGTCCAAGGAGTGCAGACCACCACCACCCTCTTCTTCAGGACCCAATGTCCAACTAACTCACAAAGCGTCCGAAGCGGATAGAGTCACCATCCTCAATGTGCCAATCTGCTTGGGCCTCACTTAGGCGGGAAATGACAGACTTGCAGCCAGGGAATAGGGAGCGGAGTGCCCCGGAGCCTGTGATGTGGTCGGCGTGACAGTGCGTGTTCACTGGAAGAGGGCAGAGAGAGCTAAGCATTCTCTACTCCCAGTCCTCCTCCCTCAGACCCTGGAGTCCAGGCCCAGCCCTCCTCCCTCAGACCCAGGGGTCCAGGCCCAGCCCTCCTCTCTTATACTCCTAGGACATCTATGGTCCCAAGATTCCCACTTTCTCCTAGGGGCCCCGCCTCTCACCCAAATTTGGCCCCCAGACTAACCGGCATACAGCAGCCGCAGCCCAAGCTCCTTAACCAGCTGGGCATCCCGAGGTGCTGTCTCCAGAACCGGGTCGATCAGAATGGCCTCTCGAGACTCTCTGTCACCCAACAGGTACGTGTATGTGCAGCTGTTGGGCTCAAACAACTGCGAGGGGTGGGTGGGGCGCAGGTGAGAGTCCGGGACGCCTCTCCCGGACCACTTCATCCTCTTCCTAAGACCCTCAAGGAGAACCCTGGCCTTCCCCCCCGCCCCGCCTCAGAGTTAGGAATCAGGATCCCCACCTACTTCCTCCACAGAAAAAAAAAAAAACAAGAAATTCCAACTTTGCAACATCCCTAAAATCCGCGAAATTCCTGCACATTTCTCTAGTAATTTGGCCCCAAGTCCGAGGTCCTTCCAGATCGCTCCCCATCCGAAGGATGCAGGGCGCCCCGCGGGCGTAGTAGTAGCACGCCTTTAATCCCAGCACTCGGGAGGCAGAGGAAGGAGGATCGCTGTGAGTTCGAAGCCAGCCTGAGACTCCATAGTGAACTCCACGTCAGCCTGGGCTAGAGTGAGACCCTATCTCGAAAAGTACCAAAAAAAAAAAAAAAAAAAAAGAACCCAAACAAACAAAGGATGCAGAGGAGACCCCCACCCCGGAGATGCGGCCGTTCTGCAGCATCCAGGCTCCAAGGACCACCCCCTCCGCGCTCTTCCCAGATGTTAGTTCCGCCCCGGGCCGCCGCCCAGGGCCCAGCGATCGGCTTCCCCCTCCGCCGCGTCCGCACCTGCCGCAGGAGGACCGGGGCTCCCGGGCCGCAGCCCCGGCTCAGCTGCCGCCTGCACAGGCCCAGCGCCGCCCTCGCCATCGCCCGCCGCCCGCCCGGCACTGAGCGCAGGCTCGGCGCGCGCCCGGGCTGACCCCGGGGGAGGGCGGGGCCGGCATGGGGGCGGGGCCGCGGCGGGGCGGGGCGGGGCCTGTCTTAAAGGGGCCGCAGGGGCGCAGGGCTGGGGAACCTGGGGGAGACAGAGAACCTGCGTGATCGCGCACCCCTGCAGAGGTGGGAGGATCGCCGTGTGAGCTCCAGGCCACCCTGAGACTACGTGGTGTTACTGACTTCCAGATCAGCCCAGGCTAGAGTGAGACCCTACTTCGAAAAAAGCAAAATAAAATAAAATTTAATTAAATTTAAAAAAAGGAAAAGAGAGGGGGGGGCAAGCATGCTGGTGCACACCTTTAATCCCAGCACTTGGTAGGCCGAGGTAGGAGGATCGCCGTGAGTTCGAGGCCAGCCTGAGACTACAGAGTGAATTCCAGGTCAGCCTGGGCTAGCGTGAGACCCTACCTCGAGAAAGAGAGAAAGAGAGAGAGTGAGAAAGCCAGGTGTGCTGGCGCACGCCTTTAATCCCAGCACTCTGGAGGCTTCACTGTGAGCTGGAAGCCAGCCTGAGACTACATAGTGAGTTCTAGGTCAGCCTGGGCTAGACAGAGACCTTACCAGGCATAGTGGGGCTCACCTGTACTGCCAGCACTCAGGAAGTCGGGGTAAGAGGATCACTGTGAGTTTAGGACAGCCGGGGGCTACAGAGAGAGTCCCTGCTTTGAAAAAACTAAAATTAAATAAGTAAATCAATCAAGAAAGGTAAAGACTCAGTGCTTAGAAACTATGTTGTCTCAGTGGACGAACCATCCGAAATTGCCTTCTTGGAAGCTGAGTATGTTGGCCCACGCTCGGGAGGCAGAGGTAGGAGGATCTCCAAAAGTTCGAGGCCACCCTGGGACTACATAGTGAATTCCAGGTCAGCCTGGGGTAGAGGGAGACCCTACCTTAAAAAAAAAAAAAAAGAAAAGAAAAGAAAAAAAAGAAAGAAAGAAAGAAAGAAGTTATGTTCTTGGGCTGGGGAAGGCTCGGTGGTCAAACGTGCTTGCTTGCAAACCTGATGGCCTGAGGCTCAATTCCCAGTATTCATGTGAAGCCAGGTACAAAGAGGAGCAGGTATCTGTGATCCAGCGCACCTACATGAGGAGGCAGTCAGGAGAACCAGAAGTTCTTGGGAGCTGGTCCAGCATTTGTTGGCAATCTGTTTGCTGAGGCAAGATACTCTCGCCTCAAAGAAGGTGGAGCCCAGACATCTCACAGTGGTTCTCTAACCTCCTCGCACGCACCATGACATGTGTGTGCCCCCACCCCCGCCCCACCCTGCACACGTACGCACGCGGGAATGCACACACACACACAATTTAAAAAAAAAAAAAAGAAATTGAGGCTTAGTGGTAGAGCACTTACCTAGTATGCAGTAGGCACTGGTTTCCATCCCCGCCCTCGCCCCAAGGGGAGGGGAAAAATCCATTCTGGTGGATCTAAGTCACTTTGCACTTTGCCCTTTGCCACCAGAGAAGCAGTCCAGACTGACAGTCCAGGTGCCAAGTTTCCATGGCAGGTTTCCAATAACAACAGTATTCCGCCGTCTGTGTCCTTATTTATTTATTTATTATTTGCTAGCAGAGAGAGGTAGAAGTGAGACAGACAGAGAGAATGGGTGTGCCAGGGCCTCCAGCCACTGCAAAGGAACTCCAGACACGTGCCCCACTTCGTACATCTGGCTTTACATGGGTACTGAGGAATTAAACCCCGGCCTTTAGGCTTTGCAGGCAAGTGGCTTACCTGCTGAGCCATTTCTCCAGCCCCCTGGATCGTTTTTGTTTTTGTCTCCCCCATCCCCGAGGTAGAGTCTCGCTGTAGCCCAGGAACTCCCCGTGTAGTCTCAGGCAGGCCTCAAACTCAAAGTGATCCTCCTACTTCTGCCTCCTGAGTGCTGGGATTAAGGGAATGCTACACCATGCCTGGCTTTGTTTTCTTTTTGTTTTTAGAAGTAAGGTCTTCTCTAGCCCTGGTAGACCTGGAATTCACTATGTAGTTTTCAGGGTGGCCTCGAACTCACAGCGATTCTCCTACCCCTCTGCCTCCCTAGTGCTGGGATTAAAGGTGTGTGCCACCACACCCAACTTTCATTTTTTATTATCGATTTATTTATTTGACACAGAGAGAGATGAGAGAGAGAAAGCGTGTGTGTATATGTGTGTGTACACACCAGGGCTTCCTGCCATTGTAAATGAACTCAAGATGCATAATGAGAAATTGAACCCGGGCCTGTTAGGCTTTGCAAGCAAGCGCCTTTAACCACTGAACCATGTCTCCAGCCCTCTGTGGTGGTTTGAATGTGAAATGTCCCCTATAGCCTCGTGTGTTTGTGATTAAGCCTCATATTCAATTCCCAAGTGGTGTCAATTTGAAGTGGATTTTTTTTTTTTTTTTTTTTTTTTTTTTTTTTTTTTTGGTTTTTCCAGGTAGGGTCTCACTCTAGCCCAGGCTGACCTGGAATTCACTCCGTAGTCTCAGGGTGGCCTCGAACTCCTGGCGATCCTCCTACCTCTGCCTCCCGAGTGCTGGGGTTAAAGGCATGGACTCTTGCAGGAGGAGCTGTGTCACTTGGGGCAGGTCTTGGGGTGCTGTAACCCAAACCTTCACTGGGCAGGACCAGCTCACTCCCCTGCTGCTTCCTCCCAGCTCCTGTGACCAGATGTGAGGCCCCCCTCCGCTCTGCCATGACAAGGTGGAACTTTACCTGGAGACTGTGTGCCACAATGAAACCTGTCTTCTATACGCTGGCTTTGGTCAGTTGTTTTTTGGTTTTTGGTTTTTGGAGTCCCCCCCCCCCCCAACAAGTAACTGCAGGGCTGGAGAGATGGCTTAGTGGTTAAGTCGCTTACTTGCGAAGCCTAAGGACCCAGGCTTTGATTTCCCCAGTACCCACTTAAAGCCAGATACACAAGGGGGTGCGTGAGTCTGAAGTTTGTTTGTAGTGGCTGGAGGTCCTGGCGTGCCCATTCTCTCTCTCCCTCTATGTCAAACAAATAAAAATAATATTTGTTGGTCATATCCTGCCTACAGATCTTCTTTACTTTTTGTTGTTGTTGTTCTTTCAAGGTAGGGTTTCACTCTAGCCCAAGCTGACTTGGAATTCTCTATGCAGTCTCAGGGTGGCCTGGAACTCATGGTGATCCTCCTACCTCTGCCTCCTGAGTGCTGGGACTAAAGGCATGCGCCACCACACTGGGCATAATAAAATATTTTTTTAAATATAAAAAAAGAGCTGGGTGTGGTGGCGCACGCCTTTAACCCCAGCACTGGGGAGGCAGAGGTAGGAAGATCCCTGTGAGTTCGAGGCCAGGCTGGAACTACAGCAAGGAGAGAGAAACAGAAAGAGTGAATGGGTGTGCCAGTGCCTGTAGCCACTGCAAACAAATTCTAGATGCGTGTACTGCTCACGGCATCTGGCTTTATTTTGGCACTGGGGAACCACACCCCAGTCCTTAGGCTTTGCAGGCAGGCAAGTGCCTTAACTGCTGAGCCGTCTCCCCAGCCCTGAGGAAGCCAGGTGTGGTGGCATAGATATGTAATCCCAGCACTCTAGAAAGCTGAGGCAGGAGGATTACAAATTTGAGGCCAGCCTGGGTTGTATAGTGAATTCAAGTACAGCCTGGGCTACATAGAGAGGCTGTATCACACGAATACTCCAAGGGGGCTGGGGAAATGGCTCAGTAGGAAGAAGTATCCGTGAAAATGAAATTGAAGGGGCTGGGGAGCTGGCTGGGTGGTTAAGGCGTTTGCCTGTAAAGCCAAAGGCCCCCGGTTCAATTCCCCAGGACCCACATAAGCCAGATGCACAAGGTGGCACCTGCGTCTGGAGTTTGTTTGCAGTGGCTGGAAGTCCTGGTGTGCCCATTCTCTTTCTCTCTATCTGCCTCTTTCTCACTCTCAAATAAAATTTTTAAAAATTAAAAAAAAAAAGAAATTGAAGTGTCACATGAAACATTGTGATATGTGGACCTTGACTTATTGTGACTCAAATAAATTCAAATACAGTGTAATAAAATGGTGTAAGCTATCCTGTCTGGCATTTGGGTGCAGAATCATCTGGGAGGAGTGGGTGTGGTTAAATTAAACAACACAGGCCAGGAGTAGATCAGAGTTGGTTTTAACCAGTTCCTGTGTGTGTGTGTGTGTGTGTGTGTGTGTGTGTCCCTGGAGCTGGAACCCTCCTGAACGTGCTAGGAAATCACTCTGCTGCCGGGCCACACCCCCACCCAGACCATTTCTAGCCAAATCTCTCATTGATGGGCAGAGGGATTATTCTACTTTCCTGGGGTTTTTGTTTTGTTCTTAATATTTATTTATTTACTTAAGAGAGAGAGAAAGAGGCAGATAGAGAATGGGCGTGCCAGGGCCTCTAGCCAATGCAAACGAACTCCAGACGCATGCTCCACCTTGTGCATCTGGCTTACATGGGTCCTAGGGAATCGAACCTAGGTCCTTAGGATTTGCAGGCCAGTGCCTTAACTGCTAAGCCATCTCTCCATCCCTTTTCCTTCCTTCTTTCCTTCCTTCCTTCCTTATGTAGTTCAGGCTGGCCTCAAACTTGCTATGTAGCTAAGGATGATTTTGACATTTTTTTAGTTAGTTTTTTTTTTTTTCAAGGTAGGATCTTGCTCTATCTCAGGCTGACCTGGAATTCACTATGGAGTCTCAGGCTGGCCTTGAACTCATGGCGATCCTCCTAACTCTGCCTCCCTGAATGCTGGGATTAAAGGTGTGCACAACCACACCCAGAACCCAGCTATTTTTTCTTTTTTAAAAAAGATTTACTTATTTATTAGACAGAGACAGAGAAAGAATGGGCATGCCAGGGCCTCCGGCCACTGCAAACAAACCCCGGACACAAGCGCCACCTTGTGTGTCTGGCTTATGTGGGACCTGGAGAATTGAACCGGGGTCCTTAGGCTTTGTAGGCATGTGCCTTAACCACTAAGCCATCTCTCCAGCCCCCCCTTTTTAAACTTTCAAAACATATTTATTTATTTAATTGAAAGAGAGAGAGAGAATGGGTGCACCAGGGTCTTTAGCTACTGTAAACAAACTCCAGTTGCATGAGCCACCTTGCGCATGTGGCTTACGTGGGTACTGGGGAGTTGAACCTGGGTCCTTAGGCTTTGCAGGCAAGTGCCTTAACCACTGAGCCATCTCTCCAGCCTCCCCCACTTTTGAGATAGCATTGTAGTCATCTTCTCAGTGCTGGCACAAAGCACCTACCAAGAAGCTCACAGGAAGAAAGGATTAATTTTGGTTTATAATCTCAAGGAAGCCCCGTGATGGCAGGGAAAAGATGGTAGACAGAAGCTGGGCATCACCTCTTTGCCAAAATCAGGTGGACAGTAGCAGCGGAAGAGTGAGCTGCACTAACACTGGCAGGCTAGACACTGAGAGACCTCCAGTTCCACCCCAGCAAGGCTCCATCTTCCAAATTCCCACTGGCTGGGAACTCATGACGGTCCTCCTGCCTCTGCCTCCCCAGTGCCAGGCTTTTATTTATTTATTTTGGTTTTTCGAGGTAAGGTTTCACTCTGGCCCAGGCTGACCTGGAATTCACTCTGTAGTCTCAGGGTGGCCTCAAACTCATGTGATCCTCCTACCTCTGCCTCCCCAGTGCTGGGATTAAAGGTGTGTGCCACTATGCCCGGCTTGTATTTTTATTTTTTAAATTTTTTGAGGTAGGGTTTCACTCTAGCCCAGGCTGACCTGAAATTTACTATATAGTTTCGGGGTGGCCTTGAACTCACAGTGATCCCCCTTCTCTCTCTTTCTTCCTTGCTGTCTCCCTCTCTCAAATAAATAAATAAATAAATATTAAGCTGGGCGTGGTGGCACATGCCTTTAATCCCAGCACTCAGGAGGCAGAGATAGGAGGATTGCAGTGAGTTCGAGGCCACCCTGAGACTACATAGTGAATTCCAGGTCAGCCTGAGCTAGAGTGAGACCCTACCTCGGCAAACGAAACAAACAAACAATAAATAAATAAAAGATATATTTTTAAAAAAGTTAAGCCTAGCATGGTGGCACATGCCTTTGACCCCCCAGCATTTGGGAGGCTGAGATAGGAGGATAGAGGCCACCCTGAAGCAACAGAGTGAGTTCCAGATCAGCTTGGGCTATGGCAAGAGCTACCTATAGAAAAACAAAATGTAAGAACCAGTTCACAACACTTTCTGTATTTATCGGACCCACTGATTCTTCTTTGTGGTGATGGGGTCCTGAACCTCATACAAGCTAGGAAAGCCTTCTTCCACTGTGCCATACACGTAGACCCACTCGGTGCTTATTTCATTTATTTACTTGCAAGTAGAGGGAGGGAAGGAGGGAGGGAGGAGAGAGTGGCTTCTCCCCACCATTTTTCTTTGGAGCACAGAAAGCTGCTGGCTCTTCAGTGTCTCAGGTATTCATTCAGTGCAGGTTTGGTGAACGTCTGCTTGCTACGTGTGAAGCACTGCTCTGTTTGTTTGTTTGAGGTAGGGTGTCACTCTAGCCCAGGCTGACCTGGAATTCACTCTGTGGTGCCAGGCTGGCCTCAGACTCACTCAAGCCCAGAATTGACCTCGAATTCACTCTATACTTCCAGACTGGCCTTGAACTCAAGGCGATCCTCCTACCTCTGCCTCCCCAGGGCTGGGATTAAAGGTGTGAGCCACCACGCCAGGCCCTGTTCTTGATTCTAGGGACAGACAATCAAGACATAAAAGCCATCTTTTAAAAAATATTTTACTTTTATTCTTTTTCAGTTGTTCCTCCATCCCTCCTACTGTTTTTTATTTATTTTTATTTATTTTTATTTTTTTTAGTATTTTGTATTTTATTTATTTCAGAGAGAGAGAGAGGCAGATAGAAAAAGAATGGGCAGGGCTGGAGAGATGGCTTAGTGGTTAAGTGCTTGCCTGTGAAGCCTAAGGACTGTGGTTGGAGGCTCAATTCCCCAGGACCCACGTTAGCCAGATGCACAAGGGGGCGCATGCATCTGGAGTTCGTTTGCAGTGGCTGGAGGCCCTGGCGCTCTCTCTTTCTCTCTCTCTGTCTGTCTGTCTGCCTCTTTCTTTGTCTGTCACTCTCAAATAAATAAATAATAAAAATAAATAAATAAATAAATAAATAAAATTTTAAAAAAAGAAAAATAATGGGCACACTAGGGCCCTCCAGCCACTGCAAACAAATTTCAGATGCATGTGCCACCTTGTGCAGCTGGCTTACATGAGTACTGGGGAACTGAACCTGGGCCCTTAGTCTTCCCAGGCAAGCACCTTAATTGCTAAGCCATCTCTCCAACCCCAGACAAACTGTCCTAACAATGCTGACATCCTGCAAGACAGGCCTGCAGTTGAAACAACCTCTGGTGAACAGACCTGAGGGAAGCCATCTTAGGCCACCCAGCCATCTTGACATTCTCAAGGAGCCATAAAAGATTCAAGATTAGCACAGAGCATTAATTACAAGTACGAGGATGGATCCCAGCACTTGGAGGAGCCCTGTGAGTTCAAAGCCATCCTGAGACTACACAGTGAGTTCCAGGTCAGTCTGTGTTAGAGTAAAACCCTACTTTGAAAACTCAAAAAAAATGAGGATGAGTCCCAGTAAGGTATCTGGTGTTTGCTCTCGCCCTGAGGTCAACATGCCCTGATATTTGTTATCTGCTATTATACCTGGTGCTAACTGCAAAAATTCTGCTTTTGTAATCATGCTTGCTTGCTTGCTCTTGCTAAAGACAACTGTGTGTGGAGGGGGTGTCTGGGAGTAAAGGAATGTGGTTTTCGCCTTTTAAAACCCACTGTAAAGGTAGGATGGAGCTGCTCTCCTCCTTGCTGTGAGGGGATGGCTTAATAATGACTCTCCTTTTAAATGTTTTAAAATATATATATTTTATTTTTATTTATTTATTTGAGAGAGAAAGAAAGAATAGGTATGCTAGGGCCTCCAGCCACTGCAAAGGAACTCCAGACGTATGCGCCACCTTGTGCATCTGGCTAATGTGGGTCTTGGAGCATGGAACCTGGGTCCTTTGTCTTTGCAGGCAAGCGCCTTAACCAGTAAGCCATCTCTCCAGCCCCCCTTTTTAATTTTCATTCGGGTGGTCCTCTGTTCATTTTTGGTCTGGGGCTTGCTACGTCGTGATAGGGTAGAGGAGATGGGGTGGAAGAAAGGATGGTCAGGGAAGCATCTGTGGGAACATTTGAGCAGAGACCTGAGGGAAAATAATGAGGTGGGCAAAGACGTGGAAGAAAAACTTTGGAGAAAGAAGAAAAAGCTAGTGCCCAGGGCCCACATTAAGACTAGCCCCAACATGCCCACGGACTAGATGGAAGACTAGAGAGATGGCTCAGTTTATTCAAGGCACTGGCTTGCAAAGCATGATGTCCCCCCCCCCCCGCACTGGCTTCGATTCCCTAGTCCCCACTCAAAGCCAGATGGGCAGAGCGGCTCGTGCCCGAGGCCCTGGAGCACCCATTCTCTCTCTTCATCTGCTTCTTGCTCTCACCAATAAGTAAATTATATATAATATATATATATATATATATATATTTATTTATTTATTTATATTTATACAGATCATAAAGAGCCAGGAGTGGTGGTGCATGCTTTTCATCCCAGCACACTCAGAAAGCAGAGGTAGGAGGATCACCGTGAGTTCAAGGCCACCCTGAAACTACGTAGTGAATTCCAGGTCAGCCTAGGCTAGAGTGAGACCCTACCTAGGGGGGAAAAAAAAGAACTAAATGGAAGACCATGGCAAGATATGATAGAAAAGATCCCTTAGAGCTGGACAGATGGCTTAGCAGATTGCCTGGGAAGCCTAAGGACCCAGGTTCAATTCCCCAGAACCCATGTAAGCCAGTTGCACATGGTGGTGCATGCACCTGGAGTTGTTTGAAGTGTCTAGAGGCCCTGGCATACCCATTCTCTCTCTCCTCTTTCTCTAAAAAATAAATAAAAATAAAATATTTTTTAAAAAGATCCCCTAATCACAAGCATGGTCCTTCCTATCTTGAGGCACACTCACTACTGTTCCTGGGACAACCTGACCCCAGCAGGCCTAATTAAATGCACAACGCTGGGGAGATGCCTTAGCAGTTCAGGCACTTGCGTGGGAAGCCTAAGGACCCAGGTTCTATTCCCCAGGACCCAAGTAAGCCAGATGCACAAGGTGGCGCATGCGTCTGGAGGCCCTGACATGCCTGATTTCTCTCTCTCTCTCTCTCTCTCCATGCCTCTTTCTCTCAAGTAAAAAATTAAAATAAAAATTAGAAAAAAAAATCATTCAACCAGCCAGACGAGTGGTGCACGCCTTTAATTCCAGCACTCAGGAGGCAGAGGTAGGAGGATTGCCATGAGGTCGAGGCCACCCTGAGACTACACAGTGAATTCCAGGTCAGCCTGGGCTAGAGGGAGACCCTACCTCGAAAATCAAAAACAAACAAACAAACAAAAATAAACATTCAATGTTCTAAACTATTCCTATTTTAAGCACTTCCTTATGGCTTAGCAGTTAAGGCATTTGCCTGCAAAGCCAAAGGACCCAGGTTTGATTCCCCAATACCCACGTTAGCCAGATGCACAAAGGGATGCACACATCTGGAGTTCATCTGCAGTGGCTGGAGGCCCTGGCACACCCATTCTCTCTCTCTCTCTTTCTCTCTCTCTCTCCCTCCCTCTTTCTCTATCAAATAAATAAAAATAAAATATTTTTTAAAAAATATCTTAAACACTTCCCATTGAATATTTTATTTAATCTCAAGAACTTTTTCCTTTTATGGACGAGGGCAGGGAGACTCAGAAAGATGACATGACTCTCCCGTGGTCACACAACTAGAAAATGGCAGAGTCAGGCTAGAGAGGGCTCAGCAGTGAAGGCTCCTGCCTGCAAAGCCTAACCACAGGGGTTCTACTTCCCAAGGTGGCACATGCATCTGGAGTGCCCTGATGTGCCTATTTCTTTTCTCTTCTCTCTCTCTCCCCTTGTAAATAAATAAAATACATACATAAATTTAAAAAATTTAAAAATGCACATGCCTTTAATCCCAGAGGTAGGCAGAGGTAGGAGGATCGCCGTGAGTTCCCGGTCACCCTGAGGCTACATAATGAACTCCAGGTCAGCCTGGGCTAGAGTGATACCCTACCTTGAAAACCTAAATAAATAAAAATTAAAAATAAAATAAGATAAAAATGGCAGAGTTGAGTGCCAGCGGGTTACTCAGGAGGACATTCTAGCAATTTCCATGGCTCCCTGGCCTGGCCAGACCTTGAGGAATGTCAGGCTGGGGACACGCCTACGTAAAGGACTTTTATGGGCACTACGTGGTCATTCAGGCACTGGGCAGGATACTTGAGCTGCCACTTCCTTGTATCAGAATAGGTTAGGGCAACCCGGGACAACTCAGGCCAGGGAGAGGAGGGAGGGAGCCCGGGGCATCCGTTGAGAATCTGAATCACCCGACGGTGGGCGAAGGGTGCTGGGGTGCTATGCAAATAACTTGTGTTTTATTGGACACCAGCTCACTGAGCCTATAGTTCTGCCCCTGTCCTTTCTCTAGAAACGGCCAGACCTTCTGCAAACAGTGTGAGGAGTGAGATAGACCGAGAGATTTTGAAACTGCTTCCTGGGGAGGAGCTCGGGCTCTTGGTGTAATTGAAGAATAGCGACATTTTTATTTATTTATTTATTTATTTATTTATTTATTTAATTTTTGGTTTTTCGAGGTAGGGTCTCACTCTAGCCCAGGCTGACATGGAACCCACTACAGAGTCTCAGGGTGGCCTCGCACTCGCAGCGATCCTCCTACCTCTACCTCCAGAGTGCTGGGATTAAAGGCGTGCGCCACCACACCCGGCTTGAGTAGCGACATTTTTAAAAAGAAGTCCAGGGCTAGAGAGATGGTTCAGTGGTTAAGGTGTTTGCCTGCAAACCCTGTCGAACGTAACGACCTGGGTTGGATTCCCCAGGACCCACGTAAAGCCAGATGCACGAAATGGACACACGCATCTGGAGTTCGTTTGCAGCGGCTGGAGGCCCTGGAGCGCCCATTCTCTCTGTCTCTCTTTCTCTCTCTGCTTGCAAATAAATAAGTAAATAATTTTTTTTTTAAAAGAAGTCCAGTGTGATGGTGCACGCTGCAGCACTTGGGAGGTGGAGGGAGGGGCTGGTATCAAGAGTTCAGGGTCGGGCTAGAGAGATTGCTCAGTAGTTAAAGGCACTTGCTTGCAAAGCCCGATGGCCCAAGTTCGAGTCCCCGGTGCCCACACAAAGTAAGCTTCACAAAGTGTTAGCACATGCATCTGGAGTTCATTCGCAGCAGCAAGAGGTCCTGGCATGCCAATTCTCTCTCACACACACAAATAATAAATAAATTTTAGTCTAGCTCTTCTGGCCCATGCTTGGAATCAAACCTGGGGCCTTTGGTTTTGTAGGCGAGCACTTTAACCACCAAGCCATCTCGCCAGCCCTGTCTTAACTTTCTTCTTCTTTTTTTTTTTTTTTTTGGTTTTTCGAGGTAGGGTCTTACTCTAGCCCAGGCTGACCTGGAATTCACTATGTAGTCTCAGGGTGGCCTCGAACTCACAGTGATCCTCCTACCTCTGCCTCCCGAGTGCTGGGATTAAAGGCGTGTGCCACCACGCCCGGCTTGTCTTAGGTTTCTTGAGAAGGCTTGAGTCCCCGTGTCTTGGGTGTGTATTGACTGTCCTTTTCCTTTGTGCCTGTCTCCCTTCATGATCCCGTTTAGCTCCATGTCAAGCCTTTTCTTTTAAAACATGTTCTTGGGCTGCAGAGATGGCCCAATGGCTAAGGCACTTGCCTGCAGAGCCTAATGACCTGGGTTCGATTCCCTAGCATCCACATAAAGGCCAGATGCATAAAATGCCACATGCATCTGGAGTTTGTTTGCAGTGGCTAGAGGCCCTGGCACACCCATTCTCTCTCACTCTTTCTCTCCTTGCAAACTTGCAAATAAATTTTTTTTAAAAATTGTTATTTATGGGCTGGAGAGATGGCTTAGCAGTTAAGCGCTTGCCTGTGAAGCCTAAGGACCCCGGTTCGAGGCTCAACTCCCCAGGACCCGCGTTAGCCAGATGCACAAGGGGGCACACGCGTCTGGAGTTCGTTTGCAGTGGCTGGAGGCCCTGGCGCGCCCATTCTCTCTCCCTCTCTCTATCTGCCTCTTTCTCTCTCTGTCGCTCTCAAATAAATAAATAAAAATAACAAAAAAATTAAAATTGTTATTTATGAGAGAGAAAGAGACTGAGAGAATAAACACACCAGGTCCTCCTGAATCATCCTGAAATTATTTTTGGTGGGAAGTTAACAATCCCAGCTTCAGGGCTGGAGAGATGGCTTAGTGGTTAAGGGGCTTGCCTGCAAAGCCTAAGGACCCAGGTTCCATTCCGCAGGACCCATATAAACCATATGCACAAGGTGATACATGCGTCTGGAGTTCGTTTGCAGTGGCTAGTGCATCCATTCTCTCTCTCTCAAATAAATAAATAAAATAAAAAGGAGAAAGTTAAAAAAAAAAAAGAATCCCAACTTCAAGTAATGTATTTATCTTCCCTGATCAAAAAAAAAAAAAAGTGAGTGGCTGGAGAGATGGCTCAGTAGTTAAAACACTTGCTTGCAAAGCCTAAGGACCAGGGTTTGATTCCCTAGTACCCACATAAAGCCAGATCCACAAGGCTGTGCATGCATCTGGAGTTCTTTTGCAGAGACTAGAGGCTCTGGTATGCCCATTCGCTCTCTGTCTGCCTCTCTGACCCAGCACCTGCACCCCTTTTTGCATCTGGCTTCAAGTGAGCATTGAGGAACCGAAGCTGGGACAGCAGGCTCTGCAAGAAATTGCCTCTAACCACTGAGCAATCTCCCTAGCCCTGTAGTTCATTAATTAAGAAGAGATTTCTAGGCCGGGCATGGTGGCACACACCTTTAATCCCAGCACTTGGTAGTTGGATCACTGTGAGTTCGAGGCCACCCTGAGACTACATAGTGAATTCCAGGTCAGACTGGGCTAGAGTGAGACTACCTCAAAAATGAAAAATAAAATAAATAAAAAAGAAAAGAGATTTCTAGGCTGGGCCTGGTGACACATACCTATAATTCCAGCATTTGGGGTGTAGGGGGGGTGGCAAAGATAGGACCATCCCGGTGAATTTGAGGCCACTCTGAGACTACATAGTAAATTATTGGTCAGCCTGGACTAATCCTAAAAAAAAAAAGAGAGAGAGAGAGAAAACCCACCACCACAACAACAACAAAAAGTGAGATTTCTAGTGCTGAACACATGGCTTAGCAGTTAAAGCACTTGCCTGCAAAGCCAAAAGATTCAGGTTTGACTCCCCCAGGACCCACATAAGCCAGATGAATAAAGTGCTGCATGAATCTGGCGTTCATTTGCAGCAACTGAAGGCCCCGGTATGCCCATTCTTTCTTTCTCTCTCTCTCTGTCTCTTTATCTCAAATCAATGAATCAATCAACCAATCAATATATTTTTCAAAAGAAGAGATTTCTAGCTGGGTGTGGTGGTACAGCCCTTTAATTCCAGCACTCTGAAGGCTGATTTTGATGCCAGCCTTGGCTACACTGTGAGTTTCAGAGTTTGGCCTAGAGTGAGAACCTGCCTCAAAACGTGGGGGTGGGGGAAGGGTGGCTCATCTCATCCACTTTCCCTAACAGCGTCCTCAATCCCACGGTACTGAGGAGCTATCAAAATAAAGGCATGACTTCCCGGAGCCGCAGAAAAAAATAGGGTGCAAGCCAGAAATCCTTCCTGCCCTGCACCTCAGCTTGTTGAAAAGTCAGATTTGAAGGCATCTCCCAGTTTGAACAAAAGAAATTTGCCTGGTTTTGTGCTGGAGAACTTTCACTATGAAGTATCAAATAAAATAGAAACGGGGCTGGAGAGGTGGTTTAGCAGTTGAAGCGCTGGCTTCAAAGCCTAGTGACGCAGGTTTGAATCCCCAGTACCCATATAAAGCCAGAGGCACAGTGGCACATGCACCTGGAGTTCCCTTCCAGTGGCTGGAGGCCCTGGAGCAGTGAGTGTATCATCTCTCTAACTCCAGCGGCTTGGAAATAAATAATAATAATATATATTATTAATATTTTATTTGTATATTGGAGAGACAGACAGACAGACAGACACACAGAGAGAGAATGGGCACCCAAGGGTTTCCATGGAGCCACTGCAAACAAATACCAGACGCATGCACAAAACATGTGCATCCTGTTTATGTGGGTACTAGGGAATGGAACATGGGCCCTTGGGCTTTGCAGACATGCACGTTAACCGCTAAGCCATATATCTGGGTATTTTTGTTATTTTTGAGATAGAGTGACACCCTAGCCCCAGCTGACCTACAATTCACTATGTAGTCTCAGCGTGGCCTTGAACTCGAAGCGATACTCTCAACTCTGCCTCCGAAATGCTAGAATTAAAGGCATGGGCCACCACACACTGCCTAAAAATATCTTTAAAGAAAAGGTACTGGAAACTAATCTGACACATAATCAGTCGGAATGCAAGGTATTCCTCATAAAACAGCACACCGGTTCAAAACCACTGAACAGAGGCTTTGTATGTGACACCCCGGGATGAGGGCACTGGATTTGAAGGAGAGCATCATGAACAGAGAGAAAGTACTTAAAACGCCACACACTGTGGTGCTGACCACGTAGGCAACCCAGTCACAAGAGCAAGACACGCGATGATGACAATTTAGATAAGGGCCAAATGCTGAGGCAAACAAGAGGAAGAAGCAGAGGTCCTCACTGCTCCCTTCAGTACCACAGACAGAGAAGAGCAGAAGGAGAGGAAGAAGCAGAGGTCCTCACTGCTCCCTTCAGTACCACAGACAGAGAAGAGCAGAAGGAGAGGAAGAAGCAGAGGTCCTCACTGCTCCCTTCAGTACCACAGACAGAGAAGAGCAGAAGGAGAGGAAGAAGCAGAGGTCCTCACTGCTCCTTCAGTACCACAGACAGATAAGAGCAGAAGGAGAGGAAGAAGCAGAGGTCCTCACTGCTCCTTCAGGACCACAGACAGAGAAGAGCAGAAGGAGAGGAAGAAGCAGAGGTCCTCACTGCTCCTTCAGGACCACAGACAGAGAAGAGCAGAAGGAGAGGAAGAAGCAGAGGTCCTCACTGCTCCTTCAGTACCACAGACAGAGAAGAGCAGAAGGAGAGGAAGAAGCAGAGGTCCTCACTGCTCCCTTCAGGACCACAGACAGAGAAGAGCAGAAGGAGAGGAAGAAGCAGAGGTCCTCACTGCTCCCTTCAGGACCACAGACAGAGAAGAGCAGAAGGAGAGGAAGAAGCAGAGGCCCTCACTGCTCCCTTCAGGACCACAGACAGAGAAGAGCAGAAGGAGAGGAAGAAGCAGAGGCCCTCACTGCTCCCTTCAGTACCACAGACAGAGAAGAGCAGAAGGAGAGGAAGAAAGCAGAGGTCCCTCACTGCTCCCTTCAGGACCACAGACAGAGAAGAGCAGAAGGAGAGGAAGAAGCAGAGGCCCTCACTGCTCCCTTCAGGACCACAGACAGAGAAGAGCAGAAGGAGAGGAAGAAGCAGAGGCCCTCACTGCTCCCTTCAGTAACCACAGACAGAGAAGAGCAGAAGGAGAGGAAGAAGCTGAGGACCTCACATCGCCTCCATTCAGTTACCACAGACCAGAGGAAGAGCAGAAGGAGAGGAAGAAGCAGAGGTCCTCACTGCTCCATTCAGTACCACATGACAGAGAAAGACATAAGGAGAGGAAGAAGCAGAGGTCCTCACTGCTCCCTTCAGGACCACAGACAGAGAAGAGCAGAAGGAGAGGAAGAGCAGAGGTCTCACATGCTCCTTCAGGACCACAGACAGAGAAGAGCAAGAGGAGAGGATGAAGCAGAGACCTCCTGCTCCCTTCATGCCCCAGGACAGAGAAGAGCAGAGGAGAGGAAGAAGCAGAGGTCCTCACTGCTCCCTTCAGTACCACAGACAGAGGAGAAGAGCAGAAGGGATGAGGAAGGAAGCAGAGGTCTCACTGCTCCCTTCAGTACCACAGACCAGAGAAGAGCAGGAAGGAGAGGAAGAAGACGCAGAGGTCCTCACTGCTCCCTTCAGTACCACAGACAGAGAAGAGCAGAAGGAGAGGAAGAAGCAGGAGGTCCTCCACTGCTCCCTTCAGTACCCACAGACAGAGAAGAGCAGAAGGAAGAGGAGACAGAAGCAGAGGTCCTTCAGTACCACAGACAGAGAAGAGCAGAAGAGAGAGGAAGAAGCAGAGGTCCTGCCTTCAGCACGAGGAAAAAAGGAGAGAAAAGCAGGGCCATCCTTCATACCACGACAGGAGGAAGAGAGAAGAAGAGAGCTCGCTCTTCACCAAACAAAGAGAAGAGAGAAGCGAGGCCACCCTCGACAGCAGAAAGAGCAAGAAGAAGAGAGGCTCCTCAGCAAGCAGAGAAGCAAGAAGAAGCAGAGGCCATGTCCTCAGCCAGACGAGGAGAAGGAGAGAGAAAAGTCATCTCCTACGACAGGAAGAGCAGGAAGAGACGAGCCTCACTCCTTCAGACCACGCAGAAAGAGCGAAGGAGAGGAAGAACAAGGTCCTCCTTCAGACCACGACAGAGAAGCAGAAGGAGAGAAGAACAGAGGCCTCACTGCTCTTCTACACAGACAGAGAAGACAGAAGGGAGGAGAAGCAGAGCCTCACTGTCCTTCAGACACGACAGAAGACAGAGGAGAGGAAGAAGCAGAGGCCTCACTCCCTTCAGACCACAGACAAGAAGAGCAGAAGGAGGAGAAGAAGCAGAGGTCCTCACTGCTCCCTTCAGTACCACAGACAGAGAAGAGCAGAAGGAGAGGAAGAAGCAGAGGTCCCTCACTGCTCCCTTCAGTACCACAGACAGAGAAGAGCAGAAGGAGAGGAAGAAGCAGAGGTCCTCACTGCTCCCTTCAGTACCACAGACAGAGAAGAGCAGAAGGAGAGGAAGAAGCAGAGGTCCTCACTGCTCCCTTCAGTAACACAGACAGAGAAGAGCAGAAGAAGAGGAAGAAGCAGAGGTCCTCACTGCTCCCTTCAGTACCACAGACAGAGAAGAGCAGAAGGAGAGGAAGAAGCAGAGGTCCTCACTGCTCCCTTCAGTACCACAGACAGAGAAGAGCAGAAGGAGAGGAAGAAGCAGAGGCCTCACTGCTCCCTTCAGTACCACAGACAGAGAAGAGCAGAAGAGAGGAAGAAGCAGAGGCCCTCACTGCTCCCTTCAGTACCACAGACAGAGAAGAGCAGAAGAGAAGAAGCAGAGGTCCCTCACTGCTCCCTTCAGTACCACAGACAGAGAAGAGCAGAAGGAGAGGAAGAAGCAGAGGTCCTCACTGCTCCCTTCAGTACCACAGACAGAGAAGAGCAGAAGGAGAGGAAGAAGCAGAGGTCCTCACTGCTCCCTTCAGTACCCACAGACAGAGAAGAGCAGAAGGAGAGGAAGAAGCAGAGGTCCCTCACTGCTCCCTTCAGTACCACACAGACAGAGAAGAGCAGAAGGAGAGGAAGAAGCAGAGGCCCTCACTGCTCCCTTCAGTACCACACAGACAGAGAAGAGCAGAAGGAGAGGAAGAAGCAGAGGTCCTCACTGCTCCCTTCAGGACCACAGACAGAGAAGAGCAGAAGGAGAGGAAGAAGCAGAGGTCCCTCACTGCTCCCTTCAGGACCACAGACAGAGAAGAGCAGAAGGAGAGGAAGAAGCAGAGGTCCTCACTGCTCCCTTCAGGACCACAGACAGAGAAGAGCAGAAGGAGAGGAAGAAGCAGAGGTCCTCACTGCTCCCTTCAGTACCACACAGACAGAGAAGAGCAGAAGGAGAGGAAGAAGCAGAGGTCCTCACTGCTCCCTTCAGTACCACAGACAGAGAAGAGCAGAAGGAGAGGAAGAAGCAGAGGCCCTCACTGCTCCCTTCAGTACCACAGACAGAGAAGAGCAGAAGGAGAGGAAGAAGCAGAGGCCCTCACTGCTCCCTTCAGGACCACACAGACAGAGAAGAGCAGAAGGAGAGGAAGAAGCAGAGGTCCTCACTGCTCCCTTCAGTACCACAGACAGAGAAGAGCAGAAGGAGAGGAAGAAGCAGAGGTCCTCACTGCTCCCTTCAGGACCACAGACAGAGAAGAGCAGAAGGAGAGGAAGAAGCAGAGGTCCTCACTGCTCCCTTCAGGACCACAGACAGAGAAGAGCAGAAGGAGAGGAAGAAGCAGAGGTCCTCACTGCTCCCTTCAGTACCACAGACAGAGAAGAGCAGAAGGAGAGGAAGAAGCAGAGGTCCTCACTGCTCCCTTCAGTACCACAGACAGAGAAGAGCAGAAGGAGAGGAAGAAGCAGAGGCCCTCACTGCTCCCTTCAGTACCACAGACAGAGAAGAGCAGAAGGAGAGGAAGAAGCAGAGGTCCTCACTGCTCCCTTCAGGACCACAGACAGAGAAGAGCAGAAGGAGAGGAAGAAGCAGAGGTCCTCACTGCTCCCTTCAGTACCACAGACAGAGAAGAGCAGAAGGAGAGGAAGAAGCAGAGGCCTCACTGCTCCCTTCAGTACCACAGACAGAGAAGAGCAGAAGGAGAGGAAGAAGCAGAGGTCCTCACTGCTCCCTTCAGTACCACAGACAGAGAAGAGCAGAAGGAGAGGAAGAAGCAGAGGTCCTCACTGCTCCCTTCAGGACCACAGACAGAGAAGAGCAGAAGGAGAGGAAGAAGCAGAGGTCCTCACTGCTCCCTTCAGTACCACAGACAGAGAAGAGCAGAAGGAGAGGAAGAAGCAGAGGTCCTCACTGCTCCCTTCAGTACCACAGACAGAGAAGAGCAGAAGGAGAGGAAGAAGCAGAGGTCCTCACTGCTCCTTCAGTACCACAGACAGAGAAGAGCAGAAGGAGAGGAAGAAGCAGAGGTCCTCACTGCTCCCTTCAGTACCACAGACAGAGAAGAGCAGAAGGAGAGGAAGAAGCAGAGGTCCTCACTGCTCCCTTCAGTACCACAGACAGAGAAGAGCAGAAGGAGAGGAAGAAGCAGAGGTCCTCACTGCTCCCTTCAGTACCACAGACAGAGAAGAGCAGAAGGAGAGGAAGAAGCAGAGGTCCTCACTGCTCCCTTCAGTACCACAGACAGAGAAGAGCAGAAGGAGAGGAAGAAGCAGAGGTCCTCACTGCTCCCTTCAGTACCACAGACAGAGAAGAGCAGAAGGAGAGGAAGAAGCAGAGGCCCTCACTGCTCCCTTCAGGACCACAGACAGAGAAGAGCAGAAGGAGAGGAAGAAGCAGAGGCCCTCACTGCTCCCTTCAGTACCACAGACAGAGAAGAGCAGAAGGAGAGGAAGAAGCAGAGGCCCTCACTGCTCCCTTCAGGACCACAGACAGAGAAGAGCAGAAGGAGAGGAAGAAGCAGAGGTCCTCACTGCTCCCTTCAGTACCACAGACAGAGAAGAGCAGAAGGAGAGGAAGAAGCAGAGGCCCTCACTGCTCCCTTCAGTACCACAGACAGAGAAGAGCAGAAGGAGAGGAAGAAGCAGAGGTCCTCACTGCTCCCTTCAGTACCACAGACAGAGAAGAGCAGAAGGAGAGGAAGAAGCAGAGGTCCTCACTGCTCCCTTCAGGACCACAGACAGAGAAGAGCAGAAGGAGAGGAAGAAGCAGAGGTCCTCACTGCTCCCTTCAGGACCACAGACAGAGAAGAGCAGAAGGAGAGGAAGAAGCAGAGGCCCTCACTGCTCCCTTCAGTACCACAGACAGAGAAGAGCAGAAGGAGAGGAAGAAGCAGAGGTCCTCACTGCTCCCTTCAGTACCACAGACAGAGAAGAGCAGAAGGAGAGGAAGAAGCAGAGGTCCTCACTGCTCCCTTCAGGACCACAGACAGAGAAGAGCAGAAGGAGAGGAAGAAGCAGAGGTCCTCACTGCTCCCTTCAGTACCACAGACAGAGAAGAGCAGAAGGAGAGGAAGAAGCAGAGGTCCTCACTGCTCCCTTCAGTACCACAGACAGAGAAGAGCAGAAGGAGAGGAAGAAGCAGAGGTCCTCACTGCTCCCTTCAGTACCACAGACAGAGAAGAGCAGAAGGAGAGGAAGAAGCAGAGGTCCTCACTGCTCCCTTCAGTACCACACAGACAGAGAAGAGCAGAAGGAGAGGAAGAAGCAGAGGTCCCTCACTGCTCCCTTCAGGACCACAGACAGAGAAGAGCAGAAGGAGAGGAAGAAGCAGAGGTCCTCACTGCTCCCTTCAGTACCACAGACAGAGAAGAGCAGAAGGAGAGGAAGAAGCAGAGGCCCTCACTGCTCCCTTCAGTACCACAGACAGAGAAGAGCAGAAGGAGAGGAAGAAGCAGAGGTCCTCACTGCTCCCTTCAGGACCACAGACAGAGAAGAGCAGAAGGAGAGGAAGAAGCAGAGATCCTCACTGCTCCCTTCAGGACCACAGACAGAGAAGAGCAGAAGGAGAGGAAGAAGCAGAGGTCCTCACTGCTCCCTTCAGGACCACAGACAGAGAAGAGCAGAGAAGAAGAAGCAGAGGTCCTCACTGCTCCCTTCAGGACCACACAGACAGAGAAGAGCAGAGAAGAAGAAGCAGACCTCCACCTACCTTGGCAACATTTTTTTTTTTAATATTGGCAATAGACTCTCAGGATGTAAAGTTCTAAATATATAAGATACCATGTAGTAAAACATCATCCTTCCAGCACACCCTTCACAGGTAGCTAGTGTTTTGTGTCCAAGGGCAATTATCCTTCTCTTTTGTAAAAAATTTTTTCATGTAGCTGGGCGTGGTGGTGCACACCTTTCATCCCATCACTTAGGAGGCAGAAGTAGGGGCATCGCCGTGGGTTTGATGCCACCCTGAGACTACATAGTAAGTTTCATGTCAGCGTGGGCTACCATGAACCCCTACATCAAAAAGAAAAAGAAAAAATTTATTTTAGTGAGAGAGAAAAAATACATGTATGGATAGACATAAGAGAGATAAGAGAAAATGTTCATGCCAGGCAGGGCCCCCAGCCAGTGCAAATGAGGCTCTAGACACATGTGCCACCTTGTTCATCTGGCTTTATGTGGATACTATGTTATCAAGCCTGAGTCTTTTTTTTTTTTAGTTTTGTATATTTGAGTCTCACTCTAGCCCAGGCTCACCTGCAACTCATCCTGTAGTGTCCGGCTGACCAGGAACTCCTGACAATCTTCTTACTTCAGCCTCCCATGTATTTGCAGGGATTAAAGGTATGCACCACCGTGCCTGGAGGAAGGCCGTATTTGTTTTAATGGCCGTGTGTGTACATTTGTGTTTGTATGTGGGAAGGGCACTGTGTGGAGGTCTGAGCACAGTCTCGGGGTCATCCTCAGGGTGCTGGACCAGCGCTGGGATCACACGTGTCCACCACCGTGCTTGGCTGAGCCATGCTCCCGAGTAGCCTGTATTCCAAAAGCAGTCCTTAGCAGTGTGCAGAACTAGCACTTTGGCTTTGTCCTTGCTTGGGGGGGGGGGGTCTGCGCTGGGCCCGGACTGTCCAGCTTCTGTGGAAGGAGATGCTTGGAAACTAAGGACACCCCTCACCAGTGCAGGCCCACTCCTGACCACCACGGGTCCACCCTGTCACTTGGGTCAGGCCTGAGGCGGCCTTGTTGTGACGCGGCTGAGGACCGCTCCCTTGGTCCTGCGCGACTGCTCGCAGCCGCTGCGTCTGCTCCTCGCGCCGGGCGCCCCGCTGCCTCTCCTGGGGGAGGCAGGGCCAGGCTCGGGGGTCACCCGGAGCAGCATAGGATGAGTGCAGCCCATCCGAAGCTGCCTATGGGCACCTGCAATGACTGCCCAGCGCCCCCTACATGGACCATATTTCCCTGTCCCGACCCCAACTGGGGGACACGTAGATGGCCTCCCACTCAACCAGTGCAGGTCTAGGTGTCCTCTTGCCGGGAGGGGATACCCAAGGTAAGGTTTGGAGACAGGGTTTCAAGTACTCCAGGCTGGCCACGAACTTGCTGTGTAAAGGATGATCTTAAACTGGTAGCTCCAGACTCCACCTCCTGAGTGCAGGGGCTCACAGGGCTGCACCTCTAGGACTAGCTCCAAGATGAGGTTATTTTGTTTGTTTGTTTGTTTGTTTTTTAGGTTATATAGTGTCAGGCATGGCCTCACAGTGATCCTCCTACCTCTGCCTCACATGTGTTGGGGTTAAAGGTGTCCTAGTAATTTTATTTTATTTTAGAGAGAGGAGAGGAGAGGGGAGGGGAGGTTGGGAGGGAGGGAGAGAGAGAGGCGAGAGAATTGGCACACCAGGGCCTCAGCCTCTGCAATCTAACTCCAGACACTTGGGCCACCTAGTGGGCATGTGTGCTAAGCGGGTCCCAGGGAAATCGAACCTGGGTCCTTAGGCTTCAGAGGGAAGCGCCATAACCTCTAAGGCATGGTGGCGCATGTCTTTAATCCCAGAACTGGGGAGGCAGAGGTAGGAGAACTGCCATAAGTTCGAGGTTACCCTGAGACTACACAGTGAATTCCAGGTCAGCCTGGGCTACAGCGAGAACCTACCTCGAAAAATAAAAAATAAAATGAACTTTATCGTTTTATTTATTTACTAGATACAGAGGACAAAAGGAGAGAGAGAATGGGCACACCAGGACCTCCAGCCACTGCAAACGAACTCCAGATGCATGTGCCATGACGTGCGTCTGGCTTATGTGGGACCTGGGGAATTGAGCCTGGGTCCTTAGGCTTCACAGGCAAGTGCCTTGACAGCTAAGCCATCTCTCCGGCCATAGACCATATCTTCATGAACAGAGTCTCAGGCCTGGTCACCGAGCTTACGCATTCCACCAGACGTCCGGCTCTGCGGTGCCCTGGCTCTGCTTCCCTGACGTCGGGCGCACAGCTCAGGGAGGACTGAGAGCAAACCCACCTGCGCATGCGCGGCAGCCATGCTGAGTCACGTGGACACGTGATTGGCAGGTGGCTTTGCGCAAGACACGGGCCTCGGAGGTCACGTGACATGCGCAGAGCGGACCTGCTGACAGGACTGCGCTGCCCTAGGGCTGATGGATGAAGCCTCCTCCTCTGGTCGTCAGGACCTGCGGAGCCGCCTGCGAGCAGCCCCTGAGCCAGGGGTGGCGGGAGGAAGCCAGGGCTGGCCTGGCACAGAGAGGCCTAGGAGCGCCATGGCCATGCGGGGAGGCCGGAAGTCAGGAACCCGCTTCCGGTGCCAGAGCCAGAGCCACTGATCTCTTCCTGCTGAGCCCTAAAGCAGACACTGCGGGGACGTGGTGACGTCAGCATGGGGAACCAGGGGCCTCGAACCAGGGGCTATGGGCGCGGGCACGTGGCGAGACGCTGGGCCCTTGGCTGCTTGCTTCTCTTTCATTTTGTGGTTTTGGATTTTCGAGGTCGGGTCTTGCTGTAATCCAGGCTGACCTGGAATTCACTCGGTAGTCTCAAGCTGGCCTTGAACTCAAGCAATCCTCCTGCCTCTGCCTCACAATTCCTGGGATTTAAGGGTGTTCACTGCTATGGCATGGCTCATTATTTTTTTTCTAATTTTTTTTTTTTTTTGCAAGAAAGCAAAAGTGAAAGAGAGAATTGGCACACCTCAGCCTCCAGCCACTGTTATCGAATTCCAGATGTGCCCGCCACCTTGTGCACACCTGCGATCTTGCGTGCTTGGGTCACCTTGTGCACGTGGCTTATGTTATGCCTAGTTCTCAGCGCCCCCCCCGGTGACCACCAAGGAGAACCAAACACACATGCAAAGGCAAAGAGCTTTATTTTGGGCTTAAGCTCAGACTCTTGACTTCACCAGCACAGTGGATCGTGCAAGAGCCCTGAGTAGAGGGAGAGCAGGGTTTTTATAAGGATTTGAACAAAGAAGTAGGGGGCAGTTACATGATTGGTTGGTTTAAACAGTAACTGTACTTGTATTCTTTTGATTGGCTGGAGTAGAGAGGCAGAAGGGACAAGTCTTGGGCAAGTCCTTGAAATGCCTGGACGTGTCTAGGGGCTGACTCTGGTCCTCTGCCTAAGTGGGAATTTGATACTCAGGCCTAGCCAGAGCAGCGCCTTACTGAAGCCTGTCATGGCTCCAGTCTGGTTTCTGGGTCCTTCATTCCCCCCTCTACTTGTAACTTAAGAGGACCCAATCTTGGGTCTTTATTAGGGGAAGAGGTTGTAAAGGATGGTTCTGGGTTCTTAGCACCATGAGTTGTACTGCGTTAATTCATTCCCTGACAAAAGAGATTAGTTTATTGATTATGCAGGGTCCAAGGGTTAGTAACAACAATAATAGAATCATGGGTCCAGCTAGGGCTGAAAGCAAGGTTGTTAGCCATGGGGACCAATCAAACATGGATTCGTACCAATTTTGATTCTGTTGTCTAGCTTTAGTTCTTTCCTCTAGTTTCTTGTGGACCATGGCTAAGCTATCACTAACGATACCTGAATTGTTGGTATAAAAACAACATTGCTCTCTGGGGGCTTGGCATAGTCCTCCTTGTTGTAGGAAGAGTAGATCTAATCCACTTCTGTTTTGTAATACCACTTCAGCCAGTGAATCTCTTGACCGGTCTAAGTGACAAATGGACTTTTCTAATTGAGCAAGATCTGAGTCTATAAGGTTACTCAGGGCCTGGAAGTTCTGATTTGCCCTAATTAAGGCCGTGTTCCAGTGCCGATTCCTGCAGCTATGCTAGACCCAATTAACATTGAAAGAAGGCTTGCTGAAGCCCCAACATCTCGTTTGTATCTGTGATGGCCCAGGGCTGTTTCCATATACAAGCTGAAAGGAAGGTAATAAACTTGAGGGAATCGTGTAACTAAAACACACATGCTGGAGTCCTGAAGAATTCGTGGGTGGATGCAAGGGGTCAAGCCTATGGTGCAAGCAAACCAAGTTCCATTAGGAGGCACTAAATAGGAATTACTATCATTTGTGACAATAGTGTGGTTACAAAGGTGTTTAAGGTGAAGGAAATTATTTAGATTTCCCCCTTTCCCTATTACACATAGTCCTTTCCCTGTTACAGCTTGAAGGGATAAGGATGGGAGATTCTCCCCAAGAACACCTCAGCGGGCTTTCTGGAGGAGATGACAAGTTTCCGACAGTAGCCCAACCAGTATAGTATGGGGGCCTGGGATCTAAGCAAAGCCAACAATCTTCTCTGGTGAGGTTAGTAGTAGATTTAAGGAAATTAAAGGTGAGATTAAGTAATCTGAATAAATTGCATGCACCAGGGACCTCAGAGGGATACTTGGTTATTGAGATTGTAATCCAACTCATGGGGTAGATGGTGCTCCAGACTGAGGTTGGAACTATAGGCTTTAGAACAGACAAGGCAGGAGCTGCTGGTCCTATAGCTACAGGGGGAGGCCCTGCCAGAACAACCTGTCTCTGGATCTGAAAGAGGAGCCCCCTGTCCTGACTAATTGTATTTTCATATAACCTCAGACCCCCAATTTTTCCGGCTTCCCATCCTCTGCTTGTTTATCCCTTTTCTGTTAAAGAGATGGAGATGGGGTTTCTCCTTTTTAGTAATGTCCGATTGTTTGTTCTACCAATCTGTATAAGGTCCCGATTTTTACCTTTTACCCAAGGAGCATTAGTTTCACAACCCCATTTATAACAAAAGAAATTATCTGTCCTACCACAAGTTCCATAATCATTTGTCCCTGGAAAAGATAAAATTTGATAGTTGCAAGCTCTTGTTCCTGGCAGTCGCTACTACAATTAGCATTGCTCTCTCCAACTTGATATGATGGATAATTCTTATTTTTGTACCCTGGAACTGGGTCTAGGGTGTTCCCATATGGAGCTGGCTAGGGCACAAAGATCTTGGTGAAAGACGGGGAAGGTGGTACTCGCCAGGCCGGTTAGTACCAGTGTCTGTACCTCTCTCCCTAAGTCTTGTGGGGAAGTCTTAGGGCCTCGGAGTATCCATTTGGTGGTGACAGCCCGGTGTGGGCTGGGAGAACATACAGTTAGAAGCATGGTTAGGATCAAGAGCATTTGAATCTGAGCTTGAGTGGGGTGCTGCGTTCCTGATCGATTTTCCATTGTGGCTTGTAGTCTTTGGGTTGAGCCAGGGGATCTGCAGGCCGGATGTGGGTGTGATGGATCCAAGTGGCAATTCCGTCCAACTTCACGGCTGTAGGTGTGGTTAGGATGACAATGTAGGGTCCTTTCCAACGGGGTTCAAGGTTTCTCGCGACGGTAGTGGCAAACAAACACCCAGTCTCCCGGATTATAACCATGAGTCAGTGGGGAAGGTCCAGTCTCATATATGGCCTTCAGTCGTGGCCATACCACTTTATGAATTCTAGCAAGAGATTGAAGAGATTCATGAAACTGTTGATTATTAAATTCAGCAATCAACTCTGCTTTTACGTCAGGCAGAATTGGGGGTGGTCTCCCAAACACTATTTCATAGGGTGTTAGGCCTATCATGTAGGGTGTATTTCACACCCTGTAGAGGGCAAAGGGGAGGAGAGATACCCAGTGTCCGCTGGTCTGCATGGTTAATTTAGTAAGGGTCTCCTTTAGAGTCCTATTCATTCTTTCTACCTGTCCTGAGCTTTGGGGTCTATATGCAAAATGTAATTTCCAGTTTGCCCCCAAATCTTAACAACTTCCTGTGTTACCTGAGAGATAAAGGCTGGTCCATTGTCTGAGCTCAAAAGAGCAGGCATTCCATAGCTGGGAAGGATATCCTCTAGGATTTTCTTAGTTACCATTTGAACTGTTTCATTCTTGGTGGGGAAAGCCTCTGTCCATCCTGAAAAAGTATCTACAAAAACTAAAAGATATCTGTAACCATATTTACCAGGGTTTACCTCAGTAAAGTCCAATTCCCAATGGGCTCCAGGCTTGGAACCTCGCAAACGTGTTCCATCTCATTTAGGATGATTGTTTACGTTAGTCATTTTACAACTTAGACATGTATTGGCAATTTCTTCAATTTGAGATCTTAAATTGAGTATTTCAAGGTGACTGTGTCTTATCAGTTCTTCGGTCCGCTTTGTGCCCAGATGTGTAGACCGGTGCAAATGTTGGAGAAGTTGTTGAGCCAGGTGTGTGGGAAGGATCAACTTATCATCCCCACTTTTGATTCAACCCCCATTGCCCTCTTGTGTTAAAGGCAATTTATTAATCTGTTTGGTGTCCTCCTTTGCATATTCCAGAGTGTCAGGTAAAGTTGGAGGTCTGGGAGTAGAGTCAATACCAGTTCAGTATCTAGGGCAGCCCTCTTAGCAACTTCATCTGCCCTCATATTTCCCCTGGCCACCGGAGTACCATATCTTTGGTGGCCAGGGCAATGCATAATGGCCAGTTTAGAGGGCAACCATAAGGCAGCCAACAAGTCCAGAATTTGCTCTTTGTTTTTGATTGTCTTTCCTTCTGCTCTGAAGAGGCCTCTCTCTTGATAAATAGCCCCATGTACATGGGTGGTCGCAAAGGCATAACGGCTGTCTGTATACACATTCAGCTTCCTGCCTTTGCCCAATTGCAAAGCCTTTGTCAGAGCAATAAGTTCTGCCCGCTGTTCAGAAGTCCCTCTAGGTAATGCTGCCGCCCAGACCGTCTCTGTCTCACTCACCACAGCAGCCCCGCATACCTTCGTCCATTTTTCATGAAGCTGCTGCCATCAGTATACCAAGTAACTTCAGCGTCTGGCAAGGGCTGGTCAGTCAGGTCTTCTCTGATGCTGTAAACTCGACTCAGGATCTCAGCACAATCATGGAGGGGTCCCTCCAGATCTGGGTTTGGCAACAAGGTGGCAGGGTTCAAGGCTGTGCTTGGAGAGGAACTGTATCTGCGGCGGGTTTAAAAGCAAGCTTTGATAATGAGTTATGTGAGTTATCCACTGGTCAGGGGGTTATTTGAGAGCTCCCTCTATGGTGTGGGGAGTGACCACCTGCAGTTCCTGCCCTAATGTTAATTTATTGCCACCTTTCACCAGCTGGGCTGTTGCTGCTATTATCCTTATACATGGTGGCCATCCTGCTGCTACAGGATCCAATTTTTTTTTTTTTTTTGGTTTTTTTTTTTTGGTTTTTCGAGGTAGGGTTTCACTCTAGCCCAGGCTGACCTGGAATTCACTATGTAGTCTCAGGGTGGCCTTGAACTCATGGCGATCCTCCTACCTCTGCCTCCCGAGTGCTGGGATTAAAGGCGTGTGCCACCACACCTGGCTCCAATTTTTTTTTTATAAGTAAGCAACTGGCAGATTCTAAGGTCCCAATGTCTGAGTCAAAACTCCTTTAGCAACTCCATTTCCTTCATCTACATAAAGGCGGAAGGCCTTGCTAATGCCAGGCAGTGCCAGTGCAGGTGCAGTCATAGCACTTGTTTTATTTCATTGAATGCCTGATCCTGGGCTGGGGTCCGTTGGAAGGGACTCCCTTCTTTGGTCAGTTCATATAGAGGTTTATCTTTCTCAGCAAACCTGGGGACCCACAAGCGACAAAACCCCGCGGATCCCAAGAATTCGCGGACTGCTCTGCGAGTGGTAGGAGTTGGTATATATTTAATACAGTCTCTTTCCTGGCCTGAGATGACCGTCTCTGTCTATCCTTAAGAATATATCCCAAGTATGTTACTTTTCTTAAACAAATTTGGGCCTTTCTAGCAGAAGCATGATACCCTAAGTCTCCCAAAGCTGTTAATAGGTCCTCCATACCTGCTTGGCAAGCCTGCGCTGTGTCTGCAGCTATTAAAATGTCATCAACGGGCTGGAGATATGGATTAGCGGTTAAGCACTTGCCTGTGAAGCCTAAGGACCCCCGTTCCGAGGCTCAATTCCCCAGGACCCACGTTAGCCAGATGCACAAGGGGGCGCACGTATCTGGAGTTCGTTTACAGAGGCTGGAAGCTCTGGCACGCCCATTCTCTCTCTCTCTCTCTCTCTCTCTCTCTCTCTCTCTCTCCGCCTCCTTCTCTCTGTTGCTCTCAAATAAATATATAAACAAAAAAATTTTTTTAATGCCATCAACATATTGCAACAAAGTCAAATGTGGGTGCAGTTGGCGGTACTCACCCAGATCTTCATGGAGAGCCTCGTCAAACAGGGTAGGACAGTTTTTGAATCCTTGGGGTAGCCGCGTCCAGGCTAATTGTCCATTAAACCCTTGTTCTGGGTCATGCCATTCAAAGACAAATAGTGGTTGGCTTTGTGCTGCCAACGGCAGGCTAAAGAAGGCATCTTTTAAGTCCAAAACAGTATACCATACTCTGGAGGGAGGCAAGGAGCTCAAGAGCGTGTAGGGGTTTGGTACCATTGGGTGGATATCTATCACCCATTTGTTTACCTCCCTTAGGTCCTGGACTGGCTTATAATCCCTGGTATGTGGTTTCTTTACCAGTAAGAGCAGAGTATTCCACATGGAGTGGCAGGGGACAAGCATCCCAAGGTCTTGCAGTCACCCAATATGGGGGGTTGTTCCCATACAGGCTTCTCTTGACATGGGGTATTGTCTCACCCTGATGGGAGTTGCTCCGGGCCTTAATTCCACCCAAATGGGTGGGCAGTGGGAGGCCAGTCCTATCCCTTCTGTTTTTGTCCAGGCCTCAGGGAACTTTGTAACCATTCAGCAATGTCCATCAGGGGACTTGCTTGTTGGTGGAGCCTATATTCATCTTCTAGTTGCATAGTTAATATTTGCATCGGGTGCCCATTTCCATCAGTAATATGAGGCCCATCTGGGTCAAAAGAAATTTGAGCTCCTATTTTGGTTAATAAGTCTCTCCCCAGTAAAGAGTAGGGGCATTATGGTATGACTAACCTGGCCCATGCCAAGGTCCACAGTTCTTCACGTAGTCCATGAATACTGGTTCCTACCAGTGGCCCCTTGCACCCAAGACTTTTTACCTGACAGTTTCCCTTGGGGCTTTGTTAACACTGAATATTGTTCCCCAGTATCTACTAAAAAATTAATAGGTGTCCCCTCCACTCTTAAAGTTACCCTGGGTTCGGGGAGGGGATCCGAACCCCATCTCCCTCAGTCATCAAGTCCTTCTAATTCCAGAACACACACTCGCTCTGTGTGGCTGGTTTTCTGAGGAGGCCTTTTAGGGTATTCTTTTATCCAATGTCCCATCTCTTTACAATAGGCACATTGGTCACGTTGGAGTTTGGGCCTAACTCGTAGAGGTCCCCTCTTACCTTGCTCTCCTGCAAGTTTCTTATATTGCCGGCGTTGGGCATCAGGGGACTGTGCAGTGGCTGCCAGGAGAATCTTGGCCAAACTGCGGGTACTTTTTTCATTTGCTGAGGCAATGGCTCGGGCTTGGTGTTTCTCGGGACTCTCTCTGTATTATATACTCATTCTGCCAGTGCCACTAGCTCCTGTAAACTCTTATCTTCTAGTCTGTCCAATTTTTGAATTTTCCTCCTAATGTCTGGGGCTGCCTGGTTAACAAAACTGAGGATAACTGCTGTCTTATTTTCTGGAAGCTCTGGGTCCATAGGAGTGTATGTACGATATGCCTCCATGAGTCTTTCCAGAAAAGCACAGGAGTCTCATCTTTACCTTGCTGCACATCACTAACCTTAGCCAAATTAGTGGGATGCCTAGTGGTGGCCCTGAGACCCCATTAGAGTCCGGTGGTACACCTGGAGTCTCTCCTTATCTGCTGCCATGTTGAAATCCCAGTCTGGTCTAGTCAAAGGGAAGAAGGTATCAATGATAACCTGATTATTGGTGGGATTCCCATCAGCGCCCGGAACCAATTTTCAGGCTTCAGTCTGGATTCTCTCTCTTTCCTCTGTAGTAAAGAGAAACTGTAGCAATTGTTGACAATAATCCCAAGATGGCAGGTGGGTGAAAATAATAGAATCCAAAAGATCAATAAGTCCCTATGGCTTTTCAGAAAATTTAGAGGAGTTTGCATTTTCCAATTATAAAGATCACTATTGGTGAATGGCCAGTATTGATGTGGCTGATTACCATCTTGGTCTGGGGGCCCCATAACCCGGAGGGGGAATACTGTGGCCTCTGGATCCGGGGCTTGACTCTGCAGGCCCTACTACAAGTGTGGGGAGGGCTTTGTATGGATGGAGGCTGGGCTGCTTGTGGAGGGTCTTGAGGATGTGGCCCAGAAGGTGGAGACAGGTTTATAGGTGGAGGAGGGTAGGAAGGAGGGAAGATCAATTCTTCTTCCTGCAAGTTCGGGAGTACAAGATACAGAGGAGTGGAGGGGGAAGAAGAGGAGGAGTCATCTGGTTTATCTTTCTTCTTCTTTTCTTTCTTTTTTTCTTTATTAGTTAGTTTTGTATTCAGCAAATACAGTCAGTTTGGTACCATTATTAGGCTCATCCATGACCTACCCCCTCCCCTTGGCCCCTCCTTGTTGAGGTATATGGGTCATGCATTGTGGAGTTAGCCCACAGTTATGTGTAAGATAAATGTCTCTGCATATCATGACCCAACATGTGGCTCTGACATTCTTTCTGCCCCTCTTCCGCAAAATTTCCCTGAGCCATGTTGGGTTCATTTTTGGTCTGCTTCAGTGGTGAGGTGTTGGGGACCTCTGAGGCTCTGGCTCTCTGATTTGGTAGGAGTTGATTTTTCTCTGTGTTGATCTCCTTCCCCCTTCTGCTGGTATCCGGTTCATCAGGAAAATAGCACCCTTGCTTGTTTCACCAATTTTTCTTAGTTTCAGCCGGGGCCCTTTGGAGGTATGATGGGGTGGCTCTCTCCTTAGGATCTACATCTATCTTTCTTTCCCTGGGATTTGCAATGCAGCTAGGCGGTTGCCATCTTGGCCCTATCTTTCTTCTTAATTACCATAATAGTGGTAGTCTCCTGTGGAGGGGGAAGAAAAGGTTTAACCCAAGAGGGAGGGTCATCCACCTGGTCCCGCCAGACCAGAATATAGGGGATTTGGTCTGGGTGGCCAGGAGGTCCCTGAAAGATGCTTTCCTGGACTTGCTGTATGATCGGAAAGTGGAAGGTGCCCTCTAGTGGCCAGCCCACATTGAAGGTGGGCCATTTGCTCCTGTAAACAGTGATAAGTTTAGTTTTCTTTATTTCTACACTGAGGTTATGAGCCCTACCTTTAGCATCCTGAAAGTGGTCCATCAGTAAAGAAAGCAGAGTAGTCTGTGTCTGTCCCATCTGTCCAATCACACAAATAGTAATTCCAACAAGGAAAAGGAAAAAGAGACAACAAAAAAGTTCAGCTGACCAGCGACTACAAAACCGAAACTGAGACAGTGGCTTCTCACTGTTCCGTGGTAGTGACCCGCATTGCCTCTGCAAATCTACCAGGGGAATGAAATCCCCCTTGGGTGGGCCTGGGGCACCCAGGACCCACCATCCAGACAGAGTGGCCTCCAGGGGCACATCCACTCAACCACAATTTTCTGATGAAAGGAAGGATGAAGGACAGGTTTTCAGAAAAGACAAAACACAGAAGCACACTTACCAGCCGGTGACCTGAGCTCCACGTGTTGGTGGTCCTCAGAGGTCTCTGAGGGGGATCCCGGACAAGCCCCCAAGTGTTATGCCCAGTTCCCGGCGACCCCAGTGATCACCAAGGAGAACCAAACATGCATGCAAAGGCAAAGAGCTTTATTTTGGGATTAAGCTCGGACTCTTGACTTCACCAGCACAGTGGATCCGTGCAAGAGCCCTGAGTAGTGGGAGGGCATGGTTTTTATAGGGATTTGAACAAAGAAATAGGGGGCAGTTAAATGATTGGTTGGTTTAAACTATACTTGTATTCTTTTGATTGGCTGGAGCAGAGAGGCAGAAGAGATGAGTCTTGGGCAAGTCCTGCGCATGTCTGGACATGTCTAAGGGCTGACTCTGGTCCTCTGCCTAAGTGGGAATTTAAAACTTAGGCCTAGCCGGGGCAGTGCCTTACTGAAGCCTGTCATGGCGCCAGTCTGGTTTCCAGGTCTTTCAACTTACTTGGGACCTGGAGAGTCAAACATGAGGGCTTACCTTCACAAATAAGCACCTTACTCTGTAAGCTGTTTCTCCAGGCCTGTCTAATTATTTTGTTAATGAAATTTACATGATCTAGTCTCAAGATTACAGTCTGCTCAATTTAAAAGAGATAACCATTGTAGTTAGAGAGAAACAGAATGGATGGCTAGGTCTGAACAAGTAACTCCTCACACATAACAGTGGGCTTTCTGAGCATTTCGCTACACATGTAGAACCATGATTTTCTACACAGCAGTCAATTCACTCAAGGGACATTATGAGTGTCTTCCCTCCTAGATCCCCCCCCCCCTAGATTTCCCCACCTGTTTGGAGTACTAAAAATGTGCCTCAAAGACATTTACACTTGCAGATTTTATTTGAAGGAAATAATCAGAAATAAATTTTGAAGTATAACATCAGGTACTACTGAGAAATGCACAAGTGAAAATTTACCCTATGTACAGGGTGGAACTGCTTCTGCTTAGAAGAGGAACAGTCAGAACCTAGAGAGTTCCTTTTGATTCCCAAGAAAAATGAAATTATAGGAAGAAGGGAGGAGAGGAGAACTTAGACACTTCAACACACTTTAGGTTTCAGCCAAAGGTTTTATTTTTTATTTTATTAATATTAATACTTATTTTTCTTTCTTTCTTTCTTCCTTTTTGAGGTAGAGTTTCTTTCTAGCCCAGGCTGACCTGAAATTTACCCTATAGTCTCAGGGAGACCTCGTACTCATGGTAATCCTCCCACCTCTGCCCCTTGAGTGCTGGAATTAAAGGTGTGCACCATCAAGTCTGGCTGTCTTTACATTTGTTTTAGCCTTTTTAAAATCCTGTCCGTTGACAAGCAGAGGTTCTTTTTTATAATACTTTTATTTTTGAGACAAAGAGAATGAGTGTGCCACAGCCTTGAAGCAATTGTGAACAAACTCCAGGACACCTGCTCCCCTCGTGGCACATGTGCAACAATGGCGCAGTTAAATCACTGTGCGTCTGGCTATGTGGGACCTGAAGGTTCAAACATGTCTTCCTAGGGTTTGCAGGTAAGCGCCTTAATGGCTAAGCCATCCCTCCAGCCCCTCAGCCAAAGCCTTATTACAGATTGTTGTGCAGCAGATTCCTGTGAACTGAAGTGAGAAAGGAGGGTCTAGGCATTCAGGAAGTGAAGGAGAGGAGAGCTCAATCTTAAAGGTCATACATCCACTCACCAAGGTTATGCTAGCTAGAAACTGAAACCTCCCTTCCTGCGGGGTGGGCAGGAGGAAATTCCAGAGAGCCTTGGGAGGCATTGCAAGGCCCTGCCCTAAGGCTGCCCACAGGGAAGCAATGTCTTGGCCAGGGCGTTTCCCATGGAGCAGCCTGCTAGTGGTGCAGTGTGCTCCAGAGATGCGGCTTCCCGGAGTCCTCACCCAGGCTGAGGTGGGTGCTCTGGTGATGCAGCGGCCTTTGAGTAGACTCAGCTCTGGGAGGTCGTCACCAGAATGGGATGAGACTTCTGCGGTGCGGCTGGGTTCGAGTCGTCTGTTGCTCCCGTTAGCAGCCCCTCACCCATTTTGGCCCTTAAACCCTCTGCTGGCATGGGCATCGTGATACTATGCAAAGATTCCCAGTGTGTGTCACTCCACTGCAGGGCCTTCCTAGCTCAGACACAGCAGTAGTCTTCCTTTGTTGCTGCAGACTACCAATACAGAGGCCACAGCTGTCCCTGACTGCTGACCCCTCTCCCTGAGCCCTTCAGACCTCCCCAAGGCTCCACTCTCTCTCATGTCTCAGTGACAGCTTGTTCTCCTAAGATTTGCTGTCACATGGCAAGATAGTGACTCTATTCTCCCCTGTGTGGGCCTTCTTTTATCAGTCATAAACAGTGGCCACATAACCTGTTCTTTGTGACACTAGATAGAGCTAGTAGAACCTGCCTATGGACTCCATGCCTCCCCTAGGACCCACCCACAGTCCACTCCCACAGGATCGTCTTCTCAAGAAAAAAAGTGTCCATGTTAAATTCAAACCACAAGCACCTGTTGCCCTGTTAGGATATATTGTCTATATTGCCAATAGGGAAACATTGGCTCACAAGCAAGTACTCATGTAAATTAAAAAACATCAAATTAAGTCCCCATCAATTTGAAGTATAACTAAAATATTTTTTTAAAAAAACAATGTCTCTTCCTAATCTTGTGTCGAGTTCTTTGTCAAGTCTTAACACTGGCCAGCCACATGCGCAGATATGCAGTATGTCATGTCATATATTCTGTGTTACATATAGTCTGTGTTCATGTGCTGCTAAATTATGGTCAGTAATTGCTCTAGTAATTATGGTGAGTAAGTGTTCCGATACTCATCAATATCTTTTGTGATGATGTTAAATTGCTAAAAACAGGTATATAATATATTAAAAATAACCTCGGGACTATTGGCTTTATGCTTATTCATGCTTACTATGACATTAGACATTATTTAATTTTTAATTTTATTCATTTAGGAGAGAGAGAGGGAGAATGGGTATGCCAGGGCTTGTAGCCACTGCAAATAAATTCCAGATGCCTGTACCACCTTGTGCATCTGGCTTACATGGATACTGGGGAATCAAACCTGGGCTGAGAGTAATCTAGGACTACTATGTCCTCCTACTCATGTAAAGATATGAAAAATTATATTTGGTAAATAGACAAAAACAGAAATTGACATTGTTATGGCCTGTGTAATTACAAATACCTATTTCAGTTATGTATGTGATTTTTTTTTTTTTTTTTTTTTTTAGCGTTTTGAGCAGGGTTTCACTCTATCCCAGGCTGTCCTGGAATTCATTGTGTAGTCTCAGGGTGGCCTCAAACTCATGGCAATCCTCCTACCTCTGCGTCCCGAGTGCTGGGATTAAAGGCGTGCTCCACCACGCCCATCTGTTATGTGACTTTTTCATTTAGGAACCTGAGTGAGCCTAGACATGGCCATGAACAACAGAACTAAAATATGCAGTGGTGACTGACCAGTTTGGCCTACGGAAAGAAAGAAGGGATGCAAAGAACACCCTGGACCACTTTTAAAAAGTTTCAACAGGAGACTCAGAAAAGAGAGACAGGAAATGACCTCACTTCATTGATTACAGAACTAAGAGGACTTGGAATGCTGATAGTTACCTGAACTCAGCAGTTCGCACTGCTCAGCTGTGCTAGCCTGAGCAAGATGCTGTGCTGCTTTAGGGCACAGAGCAGCAATGAGGATTCAGAAAGGCCAGGCTGTCTGGCCTGGCTTGGCGGCGCTTCCTGCGCCCTAGATGGCGGCAGGCGCAGACAGCGACAGGTAAGCACTCTCCTCCAAGGCTCTGCCGGCTTTCCTTTTGAATGTTTTGGGGCACTTATCTCAGAAGAAAGTCAAGATAACCATGAGACTCGAGCAGTGGACCGCTATTTCCCTGCCCCAGACATCCTCTCTTGTCCTTTCCCTGATCCTAAGCACAGGTGCCCTAAGCAGGGAGGCGACACACTTGGGCATGCCTGTGCAGCCATGGGTGAAGCCAAGTCCCAAGGTAGAAATAATCCCTTTGTGTGTGTGTGTGTGTGTGTGAGAGAGAGAGAGAGAGAGAGAGAGAGAGAGAAATAGGGAATATAGTGAAGAGGATGATTTGTGTAGTTGGGGCAGAGTGCGTGGGAGTCAAGAGACTGTTGGTTCCGTCTATCCTCTGATCATTACCTCCACGTTTGTGTCTAGGGCCATGAGGAGGAGGTCAGGGCACCACCACAATGGCCAGAAGGAGACAGTGAGCTGGCTAGCATAGCTGAAAGCATGGGCCAGGTACCCATGCACCTCCTCCAAGGTCTCCACCAACTCTCGTCCTGGATGTGTGTGGGTGTGACTGTCCAGAGAACCTCCAAAGGAGCATGAGACACACACCCCAAAAGAAAACCTTCAGTTAGGACAAGAGTTTTGTTTGTTTTGTGTGTTTCTGTGAGAGAGAGAGATGTACTTTCTTTTCCTCAACAAGCCAGACAACCACCAGTGTTCTCCCAGGTCTCCAATGATTCTTTTGCTGGAAGTGTGAGGGGGTGACTATCCAGGATCCCATGGAAAGAGCATGAGACAAGGAGAGGTTTACTCACCACCATTTTCCTGTGTGTGAGACTTCCTTTCTTGTTTCTGCCCTACATAGAGGGTGTTTCTGCTTAAGCGTGAAGAATGAAGATTATCTGCGTAATTCTAGTGCAGTGCTTGCAAGTCAGTAGAGAGTTGATACCATTTCCCCTACTGAACTTTGCACCTGTATTCCTCTGTAGGCCCATCTGGCATTCAGCAAGGCTCCCTGGCCACTGGAAGAAGAGCCCAGGCAACAGTACGTAAAACGTACTGCTACAGGTGGTGCCTCAAACCAAGTAAGCAACCATCCCCTCCCACGTTTCCAATAGCTCTTGTTGAGAATGCATGTTCATGTGAATGTCCATCCCACGTCAGAGTGAGCAGGGCCGAGCATCAGTTTCCCTCATCACCATTTCATGAGACTTCCATTCTTTCCCCTCCTCACCTGGCAGTGTTTTTGTTTGTGTTTCAGTGTGAATATTAAAGAGGATCATCTGTGTAGTTGAGGTGGAGTGCTGGGGACTAAAGGGATGGTTCACTACATTGCCCCCGAGTAAACGTTCCATCCTTATTCCCCAGAAGAGCTATGTGAATGTGTCCAAAGCTCCTTGCTAGAGGCTGCTACCAGTGAGTGCCTAGATAACATGACAAGCCATGTAACCAGCATTCCCCTCCAACGTCTCCACATACTCTTCCCTTGGATGTGTGTGGGTGTAAAGGTCCTGGGTGTGTCAGATAGAGCAAGAGTCAAAGATCAGTGTATTTCACCTCCATATTTTTTGGCATCACATTCTCTTGATACCCCACACACACACACACACACAAGCCTATTTTCTTTATTTAAAGTGATTACTGAACGGGATGACATATATAAATCTAGCAGTGTGCAGGGGAGTACAATCTCCATGACTGAGCTTCTCCTCTTTTACCACCTTAGAGCGACTGTGTGGTAGGGAAAGCTCAATGGCAGCAGGGGGCAAGTGCCAACACCATTCTACAGGCAATATTTTCTTTAAAATCTATTTATTTTTATATTTATTTATTTGAGTTATAGAGAATGAGAAGGAGAAAGACACACAGAGAGAATGAAAATGGCCATGCCAGGGCCTACAACCAGTGCAAATGAACTCCAGATGCATGTGCCACCTTGTGCACCTGTTTGTGTGGGTCCTAGGGAATCTAACCTGGGACCTCTGCGTTTGCAAGCAAGCGCCTTAAACAATAAGCCATCTCGCCAGCCCTCTACATGCAATCTTGATGTTGAAATATGCCAGGAGAGATAAAGAACCTCACTGTGTAGATGAGTGTATTACTGTGTGAGTGTAATGATTGAAAATGATCATATGCATAGTGGTGGCAGTGAGCATGAGAGCCAAGACAGAGTTTGATAGAATCTCAATGGGCTACTACTTTTCTTCTAACCGAGAGCTGCTGACAGGTGGACAATACTCAGACCCAGAAGGTGGGCAAGTACCACCATGACTCTACATAGCGTATGACACGGGGGTCATCCTGAACCAGGGAAGATTCATCTATAGGATCATGACCACCTACTGACTCGAGGTTTTAGTAGGGCAGTAACATCATTTCCTACAGTATCTCTACCATACATGGTTCAGATATGGGTTTTGTGCATATACTGACTTTCTCTTGTATCACATACATCAAAGAGCAATTGCCTTCTCCACCACATTTTTTTCTGTGTGCATGTGTACATGTGTGTGCACCGCTTTCTTGTCCTCAGATATGAGGGTGCATGGTTTTCTGCTCCCTTATTCCTACGGTTATATACGCAGGGCGGTCAGTGTGTCTGTGAGACTAGAAGGAGTTTCATAGACACTCTGTGTCTGATCTTGACCTCATTGTTCCACCTAGAGCCTGCACGACACTTCAGGATCTGCTTGCCAGCTGGTGGGCAGTTTATCTCAGACTTTCTTCCATGTGGGTCTGAAAGATTCCACCCAACAAGTGAGCAACTAGGGCCCCAATCTTTTCTGCTATTCTTAGTATGGATGTATGTGGGTTTGAGTGAACTAATTCACAAGATATCTCAATCAGGAAAAAAACTGTCTTTCATCACCACTATGTGTGTGTGATATTTTCTTGTCTCTTACCATATAAATGATTATGTTTTTGTCTTTGATTGTGATTATTGAATAGGAGCATGTGTATAGTTTGGGTGTCACCATGGGAGACAGCAGTTTGCTTCAGTGTCCTGAACTTCACCTTTTGCTTTCAACCTAGACCCACCTAATAGAGGAAATCACCGGATCCAGCTTCATTGGTGATTACAATCAGGCATCTAACTACACCTGCGGATCAGGTGACAGTTGGCGCCAGGTAACATATTTCCTATAGTAACTCCACCTTAACTTTTCAGGATGTGTGTTTGTGTGTACTTACTCTTGTATCATATACATCAAATACAACTTTCCTTCCTTACCATATTTTTTTCTGTCTGTGACCACCACTTGCTTGTCCTCATATGTCTTGGGACATGGTTTTGTGCTCCCTGATTCCTATGATTATATAAACAGTGTGGTCACTGTGTCTGTGAGACAAGAGGGAGTTTTGTACACACTCTGTGCCTCATCTGGACCTCCCTGTTCCACCTAGAGCCCGCAGGACAATTCAGCATCTGCTGGCCAGCTGGTGGGCAGTTGCACTCAATCTTTTCTCCATGTGGGTCTGGAAGTTACCACCCAACAGGTGAGCAACCAGGCCCCCAATCTCTTCTGGTATTTTTCCTATGGGTATACGTAGGTATCAGTGAGCTATTTCTGGAGATACCAGAATCAGGAAAGACCACAGTCTGGCATCACCACTGTGTCAGTGTGATATTTTCTTGTCTCTCACCATAGATTATTGAATAGGAGCATGTGTATACCTTGGGCATTGAGCATGGGAGATAGCAATTTGCTTCAGTGTCCCTGAACTTAATTTTCTTGTTTTCAACCGAGACCCATGCAGCAGAAGAAATCACTGGATCCAGCTTCATTGGTGATTACAAGGAGGCATCGAACTATACCTGCGGATCCAGTGGTATTTGGGGATAGGTGCATAACATTTCCTAAAGTACCTCCACCATAACTGGTTGGGATGTGTGTTTTTGTGTTTGTACTGGGTTTCTCTTGTATCACTAACATCAAAGAGCAGTTTCCTTCCCCACCATGTGTTTTCTGTGTGTGTGTGTGTGTGTGTGTGTGCTCTTGTGCACGCTCGTGCACACCACGTTCTTGTCCTCCTATATAATAGTGCACAGTACAGTGCACTCTTACTCCTGTGACTACATAAGCAGTGTGGTCAGTGGGTCTTTAAGACCAGAGGGAGTTTCATACACACTCTGTGCCTCATCTTTTTTTTTTTTATTTTTTTTTATTTTTTTTGGTTTTTCGAGGTAGGGTGTCACTCTAGCCCAGGCTGACCTGGAATTCACTATGGAGTCTCAGGGTGGCCTCGAACTCACGGCGATCCTCCTACCTCTGCCTCCCGAGTGCTGGGATTAAAGGCGTGCGCCACCACGCCCGGCTTCTGTGCCTCATCTTGACCTCCTTGTTCCACATAGAGCCCTCAGGACCTGGCAGAGTCTTCTTGCCAGCGAGTGAGCACTTGCAGTCACTGTTTCTACGATGTAGGTCTGGTGGATACCACCCAAAAGGTGAGTAACCATGCCCCAGTCTCTTCTCCTATTCTTCCTATGGATAGGTTTGGGTTTGAGTGACCTAATTCACAAGGTATCTCAAGAGGGAAAGACCCCAGTCTGTCATCACCACTATGTGTGTGATATTTTCTTGTCTCTCACTGCGGTGAGCCCCCTGACCCGCAGGGAAGAACGACCACAAGACGAGGATCCTTCTTGATCACACTTTTATTGGAGAGCTCTTGGTTAACAGGAAGGTTGATGGCGAGGGGCAAGGAGGCGGAATGTGCAGCTGCTTTTATAGAGGGAAGTGCAATGAGGCGCCCACTGATTGGTTGTTACCAGCTTGCCACCACCAGGCGCCACGGGATAGGCTCGGGACAGGTTGAGTCAAGGCACTGTCTAATATGGAGTTGTTTATGACAGAGGAAGCACTCACCATCCGGGGGGTGGAAGGCGGAAGCTTTAGCCATATATGGAGTTGTTTACCTCAACACAGACAGGAAGCCAGCGCCATCTTGTAATGGCGACTGCTTGCAGCTCCCTGCATCTCACCATATAAATGATTGTGTTTTTGTGTTTTAGTGAGATTACTGAATAGGAGCATGTGTATAGCTTGATTACTGAGCATGGGAGACAGAAGTTTCCTTCAATGTCCCTGAACTTCCCTTTTTGCTTTCAACCCAGGCCCAGTTAATGGGAGAGATCACCAGATCCAGCTTCATTAGTGATTACAACCAGGCATGTAACTACACCTGTGGATCCGGTGATATTTGGGGCCAGGTAACATAACATTTCCTAAAGTAACTCCACCTTTACTTTTTGGGATGTGTGTTTGTGTGTACTTACTTGTTTCTTTTGTACCATACATATCAAATAGCAGTTTCCTTCCTTACCTTTTTTTTTTCTCTCTGTGTGACCACCACTTCCTTGTCCTCACATCACTGGACATGGTTTTGTGCTCCCTGATTCCTATGATTATATACACACTGTGGTCAGTGTGTCTTTGAGAGCAGAGGGAGTTTTGTAAATATTCTGTGTCTAATGTTGACCTCCCTGTTCCACCTAGAGCCCGCACGACAATTCAGCATCTGCTGGCCGGCTGGTGGGCAGTTGCACTCAATCCTTTCTCCTTGTGGGTCTGGAAGTTACCACCCAACAGGTGAGCAACCAGGCCCCCAATCTCTTCTGCTATTTTTCCTATGGATGTATATGGGACTGAGGGACCTAATTCAGGAGATGTCACCATCAGTAAAGACCACAGTCTGGCATCACCACTATGTGTGTGTGATATTTTCTTGTCTCTTACCATATAAATGGTTATGATTTTGTGTTTGAGTGTGATTACTGAATGGGAGCATGTGTATAGCTTGGGCATTGAGGTAGGAGATAGCAGTTTGCTTCAATGTCCCTTACTTCCCATCTTGATTTCAACCTAGACCCACCTAACAAAGGTAATCACCAGATCCACTTTCATTGGTGATTACAAGGAGGCATCTAACTACACCTGCGGATTTGGTGGTATTTGGGGCCAGGTAACATACCATTTCCTAAAGCACCTCCACCATAACTCATTGGGATGTGTGTACATGTGTACGTACTGGGTTTCTCTTGTATCACTAACATCAAAGAGAAGTTTCCCTCCCCACCATGTGTCTTCTGTCTGTGTGTGTGTGCACATGCGCACGCGTGCACACCACGTTCTTGCCCTCATGTAATACAGTGCACGGTACAGTGCACTCTTACTCCTGTGACTACATAAGCAGTGTGGTCAGTGGGTCTTTAAGACCAGAGGGAGTTTCATACACATTCTGCCTCATCTTGACCTCCTTGTTCCACATAGAGCCCTCAGGACCTGGCAGAGTCTTCTTGCCAGCGAGTGAGCACTTGCAGTCACTCTTTCTACGATGTGGGTCTGGTGGATACCACCCAAAAGGTGAGCAACCATGCCCCAGTCTCTTCTCCTATTCTTCCTGTGGATAGGTTTGGGTTTGAGTGACCTAATTCACAAGGTATCTCAAGAGGGAAAGACCCCAGTCTGTCATCACCACTATGTGTGTGTGATATTTTCTTGTCTCTCCCCATATAAATGATTGTGTTTTTGTGTTTGAGTGAGATTACTGAATAGGAGCATGTGTAGAGCTTGAGTAGTGAGCATGGGAGACAGCTGTTTCCTTCAATGTCCCTGAACTTCTCTTCTTGCTTTCCACCTAGACCCACCTAACAGAGGTAGTCACCGGGTCCCCCTTCATTCGTGATTACAAAAGGGCACCTAATGACACCTGTGGATCCAGTGGCATTTCAGGCCAGGTAATACAACGTTTTTCAAAGTAACTCCACCTTACCTATCATCACCAGTTTCTTGCATGTAATACACTCTTGTTTCTTACCACATAAATGAGCACCTTATTTCGGTGAGTGTGAATATTTCATATGAATATATGTCTCCTACTACATCTACTACTTCAGTATATCTAATAGTTCTCTTGTGTATATGTGTTTGTATGTGCCATGTTCCTCAGTTATAACAGTAAAAGAAGAATTTGTTTCCCTCACTTTTTTTAACTCTCAAAAAAAATCATTTTAAAGTGGGGCATGGTGGCACTTGCCTTCAATCCCAGCATTAGGGAGGCAGAGATAGGAGAATCTCCATGAGTTCAAGGCCACCCTGAGACTACATAGTCAGGTCAGCCTGTGCCAGAGTGAGACTGTACCATGAAAAAAAAAAAATACCACCATTTTATTGATCTTTACCGTACAAAATTTTTTCAGATTACACCCATTTGAAGTAGTAAGATCACAGATAGAACCGGTCACCTTGTAGCTAATATATTTACAAAATCAGTCATAAATTCTTTTTTTCTCTATTTTTTATATTACATTACATTATTTTATGTTTTTTTAAAGATTTTATTTTTATTTATTTATTAGAGACAGAATGAGGGAGAGAGAGTGAGAGAGTGAGACTGGGCATGCCAGGGCATCTAGCCACTGCAAACGAACTCCAGACACATGCGCCACCATGTGCATCTGGCTTACATATGATCTGGAGAATTGAACCCAGGTGCTAAGGCTTCACAGGCATGTTTCTTCACTGTGAAGCCATCTCTCCAGGCCCATATTTTATATTTTTTAAACTAGCATACAACCCAAAGCTAACCTAAGTAGTAGTTGGTTTACTTTCAATCTTGGGAGAAATACTTCCTTTTTACAAGATCATGTACCCGCAGGAAAAGAAGTTCCCACACCCTGACAACTGCCACCTGACTTCCTCTGCGAGGCGTTCTCCTTCAGTCCCTTCTTCCCAGACACACACGTTGTCATGCACACACTGAGTTCTTACTTCGTTTTTCTGAAGCTAAAGTTTTCAATACTACTATTCTCTTTACAGATGGAAACATACGACAAGGAGATGAAAACGAGGAACCACAACGAAAGACAAAAACAGTAGAACACTTACAAATTACAGGCCGTCTAGAAAACCTTCTGACAGTGTTCACAAGTTAATTGCTATCTCTGTATAAAATTGGTACTTAATGCCTGTGAGTAGACTGGATATGAACTTATGTAAAACAACCACCACACACGTCTCTGCACTTCCGCAGATGTCTGACACTGTCTGACAGCACGCACGTTGTCCTTTATACACTTCACTCGCTGAGGCTCACGCAGTCATAATTCGCACGCTTGTCACTTTTAGTCATTTCACGCGTGAGCTTTAATAGCAGCAAGTCAGTGCCACCAGGACGCCTGCATTTCAGTACCTTAATGTAACCTAAATACTGTGGTACTCACCTACTCTGTGTGCCAGAACTGTGTGACAATAAAATGACCAATGCGGACAGAAACACAGTGTGGACATCTCATCAATGTACACCAGTTTAGCCGTTCACTGGAGGAGTCTTAAGCCTGAAGGAACTTTTAAGACTTACTAGTTTTCCCTCCATTTCTTAAAACAATAAATATGGTGTCTCATTATGAAGAGGTTCAAGGAGAAAGTCAACAAAGCACACGGTGACCTAGCCAGGGGCGTCAGTCATTAGACTTTGGGGGGACAGCGCTGTGCAGCTGGCAGAGAGAATGACGCAAAGCCGGAAGCAGATCCGCTACTCAGATGAGCTAAATATGGAAAGGACGGAAAGCTTGGCGAAAATGGTTTCCCGTACAGGAAAAGACCCCACAGCGCATCTCCAGTGGCACTTAACATGAAGCCCCCCTCCCCCACCCCGTGCTCCATCTCGGACCACACAGACATTGTGTACCAGTGCGGTGTGTGAGAGGGGCGGAGGCTGGGGTTGGAGGCTGAAGAGGAGAGAGAGGATACTGTGCACCTCATTTTGTTCTTCCAAACATGCACCATGCACACCCACACAGAGATTAAAGTGCTGCCGTCTTCTTCTTGACCCCACCACCACTTTGCATATTGTGGAAATCTATCTAGAGTAAACTGGCAGGGGTTCTTGTGGTTTGTTAACATTTTTCCTAGGGGAGAGTTTCAGTTCCATCAGACACATGACATGAATGCTTACCACGTGCCTGCCAACACGCTAGGCGCATAGCATCTCAGCTGTTTGGTTCGAGGTTTACTTTTGTGACTTCTTCATTTCTGCAGCCCTTAGCATCCAAGGAATGGGCATGAGGTATTATGCCGTATGCCCAGGGCAAGATGGCCACTGCCACGTGCCAGTGGGAATGCCGTTCTTGGAAGCAGCTGGTAGGATTTGCAGATGACACAGAGCCCCCAGCTTGGGACACCATTCCTGAGGCGTCCAAAGGGAGGTGCCCAGGCAGTCTATCACTGAATTTTCTACCTCGTGACTTCCCTTCACCTGCTTGTTCCTCCACAGTGAAGGGCATGGACTCTGGCCAGAACTCCCCACCTTCCAACACAGTGGGAGCACAGTGTTCTGTGTAGCCTAAGGAAGTGCCCCTGACAAAATGCCACTCACACAACCGGACGACATTTCCCCTAGAGGCTTCTCTACTGACCCCATCCTGAGAAGTGGTCTCCCTGAGTGTGGCATAAGAGCCCTTTCCCTGGTCACAGGGCCCCTGGAAGCCCAGGGTGGAGGCGTTCCTGGGGACTTGTCATCTGATCTGCTGTCCTCACATGGGCCTCTCATTCAGGGAGCTCTAGAGCTGTCTTGCTCCAAGCTCCCCTCCTGGGAAGGAAAGAGAGATGAAATCATGCTTTCTGCAGAGGGCTGGTAGACCTTAGGTCACACAGGTTTGAATGCTCTGATTAGTAGAGGCCCTCTCCCTCTGCTAAAGAGATATGAATTTGGGCTGGAGAGATGGCTTAGCGGTTAAGCACTTGCCTGTGAAGCCTAAGTGCCCCAGTTCAAGGCTCGATTCCCCAGAACCCACGTTAGCCAGATGCACAAGGGCTGCACGCATCTGGAGTTCATTGGCAATGGCTGGAGGCTCTGGCCCACTCAATAAAAATGAACAAATAAAAAGAAATATGATTTGAAAAAGTCCCCTTTAAGGTAAACATTCCATTGAAATGGTGATGGGCGCCACAGGAATGCTTAATGGGGGCTAGACCAGTAGAAAAATCTAAAATAACCCACAAGGAAGTCCTAAGTGTGCTTTGGCTACAAATGAACTGGAAATCAGGAACACGGTGGGAGACAGGGGAGTGGAGGTGTTTATGGGACACGAAACCACACCAGCTTGGAGTGGCAGAAGTCTACCAGTCTTCTGTACCTACAGCCAGTCCTTGCAAACAGCCTCCTTATCCAAAAGGCTCTGGAGGTCTGCTTGACGTCTTGGTGGGACACGCCTTCCACAGCCTACACTGAATTAAAACAGCGATTTAATATTCCCAAGAAGAGCTGAAGAAACCCGTTCTGTCCTCTCCCATGACTTCAGGCTTGCACGCGGCACAGTTCCTTTCCATATTAACAGACCCCAAAGGCATGCCTTCTGCAGAGAAGACACAGCAAGCCCATCCCTAGGGGAAGGAGGGAGGGAGGGAAGGAGAAAGACAGAGAGGAAAGAAAAGGAAAAACACAGGTGAGAGACACCAGATTGCACATCTTCTCCCTTGCTGACTCATACAAGAGATTTTCAAGCCTGGGGATCAGGCAGGGCTTTCCCAGGAGATCCCACAACTGTGCTCTTACATTTAAAAAAAAAAACAACCTTGACAATTCATTAAAATGTCAGCTTCATTCTGAAGTTTGTCATTTACTTCATGACAATCTCATTGGAAAATTTAGGGAAGGACAACACTGCATGCCAGATGTTCTGTTCTGTGATAAAAAAAAAATACTATACATACATTGTTTTGTAAGGAGTTCATACAAAGCACAATCCAGTACACATGAAGTTTCCAGCAGCGGCTGCTTTTCCACATCAGAAGCACAGAAGAGGTCGCTGATCCCTTCCTCCTCCCCAGGCTCAGCAGGCAGTCCTCCTGGAGCAGGGGAGCCAGGAAGTCCACCAAGGGTCCTTCCAAGGTGGACAGAGTTTGGTTCTCAGTGTGCTGTGAAAGGTTGGCTGGGGAGGAAGGAGGAAGGTTTGCCATAGAAACTGAGCAGTCACCATGTCCTGAGGTGTTGGATGGCAAGTCTTGGAGGTGGGCTCGGGGGCCTTCCCACTGCGGTCTTGATGTTGGTTTTCATGGGACTGCGTGTTTCAGTGTCTTCTGGACACAGGGAAACCTCAGTGGGTCCTTGGGCACTTGCCACACGGATCTGCAGGCTCCCGATGGAGTCAGGCTCTGCAAGTCTTGTTTCTGGAGGGGCTTTCACAACTGTAAGTTTGGTCCTTAAGGCCACTAACTTTTCAAATCTCTTGCTATGTGACATAAGGAAAGGGGGCCTCAGTTTCCCCGTGCATGCACAAAGGGCTCCAGTCCCGGGGTCTCCCATTATCCCCCCCATGCGTGAACTCCCTAAACCAAGGTGTCTCCCCCTCTGGGCTCTGCAGCCTGAGATGAAGCTCAGTGCAGCCCCAGTCAGGCACTCAGGGCTCTGTAAGATACAGCTCCACAAAGACAAACCTACCATGCAGTCACTGTACTGTCTTGGAGGAAGCTCGGCAGATGGCTTAGTGGTTGAAGGGCTCTTGCTTGTAAAGCCTGATGGCCCAGCTTCCCCAGTACCCACTCGTTCGTTAAGTTGGATACAAAAAGTGGCGTAAGCGTCTGATGTCCATTTACTGTGTCAGGAGGCCCTGGTGGTCCCCTACCCAAGACACACACAGATATGTGCAAATAAAATTTATAAGTAAATATAAAAGGGGGCCAGGCAAGGTGGCGCACGCCTTTAATCCCAGCACTCAGGAGGCAGAGGTAGGAGGATTGCAGGGAGTTCAAGGCCACACTGAGACTACATAGTGAATTCCAGGTCAGCCTGGGCTAGAGTGAAACCCTACCTTAAAAAAACAAAATAAATAAACAAATAAAACTAAAAGGGAGCTGGGAGTGATGACACATGCCTTTAGTCCCAACACTCGGGAGGCAGAGGTAGGAGGATCACAGTGAGTTTGAGGACACCCTGAGACTACATGGTGAATTCCAGGTCAGCCTGGGCTAGAGCGAAACCCTACCTCAAAAAAAAAAAAAAAAAAAAAAGGAGGGGGGGGAAGATGAGGCTGTTATTTTGAATTCATGACTCTTCTTTCTTCTTTCTTCTCTTCTCTTTCCTCCCTTCTCCCTCCCTCCCCCCTTGCCCTCTCCCCCCCCCTCCTCCTCCTCCTTCTTCTTTTGGTTTTTCCAGGTAGGGTCTCACTCTAGCCCAGGCTGACCTGGAATTCACTATGTAGTCTCAGAGTGGCCTCGAAGTCACAGCGATCCTCCTACCTCTGCCTCCAGAGTGCTGGGATTAAAGGTGTGCGCCACCACACCCAGCCTGCTTCATTTTTTTAAATATATATTAGGGTTGGACAGATGGCTTAGTCGTCAAGGCATTTGCCTGTGAAGCCTAAAAAGGACCCACGTTGGATTCCCCAGTTCCCACATAAGCAAGTTGTACAAAAGGTTACATGCGCCTGGAGTTCATTTGCAGTGGTTAGAGGCCCTTGTGGATCCATTCTCCATCTTCTTCTTTCTCTCTCTCTCTCAAATAAATAAATATGATATTATATATAAATATATTTATGTTCTTTGCAGGCAGAGAGATAGAGAATGAGTGCACTAGGGCCTCCAGCCACTGCAAAGGAACCCCAGATGAATGTACCACTGTGCACCTGGCTTTAGGTGAGTACTGAGGAATCAAACTCCGGTCTTTAGATTTTGCAGGCAAGCGCCTTAACTGCCAGCCCATCTCTCCAGCCCTACTGGTGGGTTCTCAAAGAGTATGAGCACACCAGGGGCCATGCAAACAAACTCCAGACACATGCACCACTTTGAGCATCTGGCTTTGAGTGGCTGCAAAAATGGACCCTAGCTGACAGGCATTGCAAGCAAATGCCTTTAGCCTCTGAGCCATTTCCCCAGCTCATGGGGCACTTTTTGCATCTATCTTATGTGAGCAGCTTCAAAATTGAACCCTGGTCAATTGAAACCTTGCTTGTTTGCAAGCAAGCAGTTTAAGCATTGAACAATTGTTCCAGCTCCCTAATTTTTTTAATATATTCTCCTTATGTCCTTGAGAGAGAAGGAATGAACTTTCCAGGGCCTCCTGCCACTGAAGACGAACTCCACATGCATGCACCACTTTGTGCATCTGGCTTTACTTGGGTACTGGGGGTTCTAACCTGGGCTGTCAGGCTTGCAAGCAAGCGTAGTAACCACTGAGCCATCTCTCCAGCCCCAAGACAGCACTTTTTTTTTTTTTTATTTTCGAGGTAGGGTCTGACTCTAGCCCAGGCTGGGCCTGGAATTCACTATGGAGTCTCAGGGTGGCCTCAAACTCATGGTGATCCTCCTACCTCTGCCTCCCGAGTGCTGGGATTAAAGGTGTGCGCCACCACATCCGGTTTAAGACAGCACTTTTAAACTCTGAGCTATCTCTAATTGGGAACTGGGGACTCAAACTCAGACCATCATGCTTTGCAAGCAAGCACCTTTATCCACTGAGTCCATCTCGCCAGCCCCTATTTTTTATTATTTTATTTCTTAAATACTTATTTATTTGCAAGCAGAGAGAAATAAAGAAGACAGACAGGGAGATAGGGAATGCCAGGGTCTCCAGCCACTGCAAATGAATTCCCGATGCATGTACCACTTTGTACATCTGGCTTTATGTGGGTACTTAGGAATCGAACCCAGGCTCTTGAGCTTTTACCAGTAAGCGCCCTTACTGCCAAGCCATCTCACAAACACCCCCAATTTTATTTTATTTAAAAAATATTTTATTTATTTATTTAACTGAGAGTGAGAGACAGAATGGGTGAGCCAGGGCCCTGAGCCACTGCAAATGAACTCCAGACACATGTGCCACCTTGTGCATCTGGCTTACATGGGTAGTGGGGAATCAAACCTAGGTCCTTAAGTTTCACAGGCAAGTGCCTTAACTGCTAAGTGATCTCTCCAGCTCCCAATTTAATTTAATTCAATTTAATTACTTTTGTTTTTTCAAGGTAAGGTCGCACTCTAGCTCAGGCTGATCTGAAATTCACTATGTAGTCCCAGGGTGGTGTTGAACTCCCAGTGATCCTCCTACCTCTGCCTCCAGAGTGCTGGATTAAAGACATGTGCCACCAGACCCAGCCAATTTTATTTATTTACTTTTTAATATTTTATTTATTTATTTGACAAAGAAAGAGGGAGAGAGAGAATGGGCGCACCAGAGCTTCCAGCCACTGCAAACAAACTCAAGATGCTTGCACCCCTTTGTGCATCTGGCTAACCTGGGTGCTGGAGAATCCAACCTGGGTCCTTTGGCTTTGCAGGCAAGTGCCTTAACCGCTAAGCCATCTTCCAGCCTGCCAATTTTATTTTTAAAACAGTGTCCCTTGGGCTGGAGAGATGGTTTCGCGGTTAAGGCACTTGCCTGCAAAGGCTAACGACCTGCGTTTGATTCCCCAGTACCCACATACAGCCATTGGCACAAAGTGGCACATGCATCTGGAATTCTTTTGCACTGGCTGGAGGCCCTGGCACAACAATTCCCTCTGTCTCTCTTCTATCTCTTCTTGCAAATATATATATATATATATATATATATTTTAAGTGTCAGCCGAGTGTGGTGGTGCATGCCTTTGGGAGGCAGAGGTAGGAGGATCGCCATGAGTTTGAGGCCAGCCTGAGACTACAGAGTGAATTCCAGGTCAGCCTGGGCTAGAGTGAGACCCTAACGAAAAAAAAAATTATATATATAATATATATCCTGTCTCACTATCTAGCTCAGGCTGTCCTTGAACTCACAGTCTTCCTTTGCTGGGATTACAGTTGTGTGGCACCATGTCCAGTTTTATACCTGAAAATAGAAGCGTTTTGTACCTGAAAATAGAAGCCTTTGGTGGCACACAGTGGCCTTGGTGCTTCTAGAGCACCGGCCACTTTGAAGAGTTGGCTCAAGGCCGTCCCAGACACGAGCTGCCACTTACCCTTCAGGCTCCTGGAGGACATTTGTCAGGCATGGATTCTTTCTTCTTTAAGTCTTTTCACTTTAAATATTTTTATATTTTATGAATTTATTACAGAAGGGGCAGAGAGAGAATATGAACATGCCAGGGCCTCTAGTCACTGCAAACAAGCTCCAGACACATGCACTACGTTGTGCATCTGGCATACATGGGTTCTGGGGAGTCGAACGTGGGTCCTTAGGCTTGCCAAGCAAATGCCTTAACCGCCAAGCCATCTCTCCAGCCCAGGCGGGGGTTATTTCTTAGTCTCTTCTTCACCTGTGTCCACAGTGCCCCTACCACTGAGCCATCCGGTGACGTCAGTATCTGCTGAGCTGATGAGTATGTAAGTGGCTGGATCCCTTGTGGCCGGGGTGGAGAGAGCTGAACAGGGCCTCGTGCATGGGAGCAGGTGCGGGTTGGAGCAGGAGCCGTGGCCATCCAAAGCAAAGGCCCTGGGGACAGGGCAAGGACAGGGGCTGTAAGAGGGGGCACGGGTCTAGATTGTGGTTGATATCCCAGCCAACAAGACGAGCCTGCGACTGAGGCAAGACAGGGGACGACCAAGGTAGAGATCTGGGCTGGGGGCATCATGGAGTCCTCGCGTGTCCCCACGGGCGTGGGCAGCCCTGTGTCTGCAGAGGCGCACGGGCCCCCTTCTCACTCACTGAACAGCGTGAACACGAGGTCCTCAGGCCTCGTCAGACACGCACCCGGAGGCATGATTAAGAAGCCTGGCTGTGGGCAGAGTGGATGGACGTGGCGCCAGCACGCAGCGTCCTCTCCCGGGCTCTGCACCGCCCTCTGTTGGAAAAGCCGCAGAATACAGCGGCGCTGTGCGCACAAGGCGCTCTGTTGCCCTCTGCTGGAAGCCAGCTGCAGATCAACGCCTGGAGTGACCACTGGGTGACCCAAAAGGCACCATAGTGCTGAGACGAGGGCTCAGCACCGAGACATCTCTATCACACTTTGCAAGGCTCAGGGTCCATTGCAGAAGAGGTGGTGGAAAGAATGTAAGAGCCAAAGGAATGGTAGGACTCCTTACAATGTGCTCCTCCAGACACAAAATAGTCTGGATATCCATGACCTCACAGTGCCTGACACGACATACACAAGACCTTCATAGTAGGAGGAAAACATGATGACATCACAATAAAAGAGAGACTGATTGAGAGGGTGAAGGGGTATAATGCAGAGTGGATTTGTGAAGGGGAAAGTGAGAGAGGGGAGGGAACTATCATGGTTTGTTGTCTATAATTATGGAAGTTGTCAAAAAAAAAGTAAAAAAAATCAAACCAACACCTGAGATGTGTGGTGGTCACTTTCAGTGAGGCACCCTTAACAGTGTCCAACGCGCACAGATGTCCTCATAGAGCCCAGTTCTGACCTTTCATATTTTCCTGTGCTGTTTTTAAAAATAATTTTTTAATTATATGCCAGGCGTGGTGGTACACGCCTTTAATCCCAGCAGGCAGGAGGCAGAGGCAAGGGGATTGCCATGAGTTCAAGGTCACCCTGAGATTACATAGTGGATTAATTAATTTATTTGAAAAGAGGTAGAAAGATGCAGACAGAAAGTGAGAATGGGCTGGGCATGGTGGCACACACCTTTAGTCCCAGCACTTGGGAGGCACAGGTAGGAGGATCGCCATGAGTTTGAGGCCACCCTGAGACTACATACTGAATTTCAGGTCAGAGTAGGCTAAAGCAAGACCCTACATTTTTAAAAAAAAAATTAACTAACTAACTAACAAAAAAAAAAAGTGAGAATGGGTGCTCCAGGTCCTCCAGCCACTCACTGCACATGAACTCAAGATGCATGCACCACTCTGTGCATCTGGGGCCCCTACAAGCCCACCTTCCCGCCACCGCAGCCGCCAAGTCTCCCACCTGGTAGGGTTCATCCTGCATCCGACGCAGTGCTAGGGCCTGGGCTCCCAGGGTGCCCACGATGCCATCCAGGGCCTCCGTGCTAGTCAGCCACTTCCTGCGCATCAGCTTCTCGAAGTGCGGCTGCGTGACACAGACCACGGGGGAGGCTCACAGCTCGCCTCCCTTCATCCCCCCACTTAGTAACTATTTTTCATTGTTCCTGTTGTTGTTTTTCAAGGTAGGGTCACGCTCTATCCCAGGTTGACCTGGGATTCACTATGAAGTCTCAGGCTGGCCTCGAACTCTTGGCCATTCTCCTACCCTCTGCTTCCCAAGTGCTGAGATTAAAGGCATGTGCCACCACGCCCAGAAGTGACTCTTTTAAATATATTTTTATTTATTTGTTCATTTATTTATTTGCAAACAGAAAGAGATAGGGAGAACAGAGACGGAGAGAATGGGTGCGCCAGGACCTGCAAACGAACTCCAGATGCATGTGCCACTTTGAGGAATCAAACCCCAGTCCTTAGCCTTTGCAGATAAGTGCCTTAACCACTGAGCCATCTCTCCAGGTCTCATAACTCCCTTTTATTTTATTTACTTATTTAAGAGAGGATGGGTGTACTAGCGCCTACAGTTGCTGCAGAGAAACTCCAGACCCACGAGCCACCTTATGCATCTGGTTTATGTGGGTTCTGTGAAATTGAGCCTGGGTCCTTTGGCTTTGCAGGCAAATGGTTGCTAAGCCATCTCTGCAGCCCAGTTCCTTTTAAAAATATTTTTATTGGGGCTGGAGAGATGGCACAGTGGTTATGACCCTTGCCCATAATGCCTAACAACCTGGGTTCAATTCCCCAGTACCCACATAAAGTGAGATGCACAAGGTGGCCGTGAGTTCAAGGCCACCCAGAGACTATATAGTGAATTCCAGGTCAGCCTGATCGAGAGTGAGACCATACCTGCAAAGCCATAGGACCCAGGTTCAATTCCCCAGGACCCACATAAGCCAGATGCACAAGGTGGCACATGTGTCTGGAGCTCTTTTGCAGTGGCTAGAGGCACTGTGTGCCCATTCTCTCTCTCTCTCTCTCTCTCTCTCTCTCACGTGTGTGTGTGTGTGTGTGTGTGTGTGTGTGTGTATCTGTTACTCGGCCTCAAATAAATAAAAATAATTTTTTTAAAAAAAGAAAGCATTTCTAAGGGTGTGTCTAGGATCTCAAGACTCCAGGGCTGGCAGTTGTACAAGACCCTGGGTGTGTGGGGGAGGGGTTACCCCTGGCTCACCTGGGGTACACCTGATTGTGCCAGTGCAGCAGGGCATAGCGATCGGCCAGGGGCAGCCTCCTGCGCGCCGAGGCCCCGAGCCAGTCGGCCAGCGCTCCGTGGTAGCCTCGCAGGTAGACTCCGAAGGCGCCCAGGCCTGCGGGGTAGGCGGGCGCCAGGCGACCCCGCACCACGGCCATGTCCTCCAGCAAGCGCGCCCGCAGCGCCTCCAGCTGCCCGGCCAGACCCCCGGGGGCCCCGGGCGCCGCCGCCTCCAGACGCTCCCGGGCCGCGCGGGCCACCGCGTCCGCCCAGCGCGCGCGCAGCTTGCGGGCCGCCCCGGGACCCCGGCGCCCGTCGGCCGCCTCCTCCTGCACCAGCACCTGCGCCAGCTGCGCCACCGCGCTCGCCCCGGCGCCCGCGCCCGGACCCGGGCCCGCCAGCGTCTCGCGAACCAGCGCCCACAGCTCGCGCTGCAGAGCCTCGTACAGCAGCGCCACGTCCCGCGCCCGGCGACCCCCTTCGCTCTGCGGGGATCCCGGCGAGACGCCCCCCGACGCCGCCAGCTCCTCGGCCTCCAGCTCCAAGATGTGCTCGTCCGCCCGCGCCAGCTCGCGCCTCTGAATCAGGCTCAGGATCTCCAGGACTGCGGGCAGGGGAAAGACGGGGGGCAGGAGAAAGAGGGGGTATGGAGGCTCAGGACCCCTGCTCAGAGCCACCAAAGAAAGTGAAAAACGGTGGAGGGGGGTCCTGCTGGAGATGTGGCTCAGCTATGGAAGACCCTTGCCTGAGGAGCCTGCAAGCTCAGGTTCGATTCCCCATCACCCACATAGAGCCGGATACACAAAGTGGTGCATGCATCTGGGGCTCCCATGCAGCAGCAAGAGGCCCTGGCACGCTGCCCATACCCATTCTCTCTCCTCTCTCTCTCTCTCTCTCTCTCTCTCTCTCTCTCTCTCTCTCTCTCTCCTCTCTCTCTCTCTCTCTCACACACACACACATACACTTTCTCTGACTCTCAAATAAATAAAGGAGCTGCTCCAGATGTGCTGGTGCAAGCCAATAATCCCAGCACTCGGGAGGCAGAGGTAGGAGGATCGACGTGAGTTCGAGGCCACCCTGAGACTGCATAGTGAATTCCAGGTCAGCCTGAGCTAGAGTGAGACCCTACCTCGAAAAGAAGAAGGAGAAGGAGAAGGAGAAAGAGAAGAGAAGGAGGAGAAGGAGGAGAAGGAAGGAAGGAAGGAAGGAAAGAAGGAAGGAAGAGAGAGAGAAGAAAGAAAGAAAGAGAAAGAAAAGGAGTTGCTGGAGCAATAGAGACTGGGTCAGACAGGAGTGATGGAAGAACAGACTGGGGACACCTGACATTCAAAATGTGCATATACCACAGAGAGAGAGGGGGGAGGGAGGGGGAGACAGAGAAACGTTTTTTAAATGTTGAGATGGAGAAATGGCTTAGTGGTTAAGGCGTTTGCCTGCAAAGCCAAAGGACCCAGGTTCAACTCCCCAGAACCCACCTAAGCCAGCTGGTGGTGCATGCGTCTGGAGTTTGTTTACAGTGGCTGAAGGCCCTGACACACCCATTCTCATTCACTTTCTCTCTCTCTCTCTCTCTCTCTCTCTCTCTCTCTCTCTCTCTCTCTCTCCAAATAAAATAAAAAATATTTTAAAACTTGGCAAAACCCAAGGCCACAGAAAGTGGGGGGTAAAAGGAGATAATGTCTAGGCTACTGCGAGATTCCACCACTCTGGGGCCTGACATTGAGGAATAAATTAAATTAAATGACAGAAAAAGGCAAACCAAGATAAAAGTCTCACTGTGAGGTTTTACAAATGCTGTGAGTTAAAGGAATGTGATGAAAGTCATTCAAGCCCTGAACCCAGCCACAGGCCTACCAGAAGAGGAGGGAGAGCCCCCCCCCCCCATGCTGACAGATGGGTTATGCTGTCCTGCTGTGTTCCCCAAGGGCAAAAGGTCAATCAGGGATAGCTAAATTCCGGGGCCAGTCCCAGGCAAGGGCTAGAAACCTGGGGCAACTCGTCTGTCTTGCTCTCACATGCCATGGCTGGGGCAGCTCTCCAAGGCAAGGACGAAGTGGGGACCACACGAGACCAGGCAGCTGCGATTGCACTGCCTCACCTAGTGCTTCCCCAGCACGGCTTGACCTACGTGAGGGCCAGGTGGCCCTGGAATAGGAGGGGGAAACCTGGCACACGAGTCTCACTGGACAGGGAGACAAGGCACAGATCTCTTGGGCCTATGCCACCCCGGGGAAGCCCCCAGTGGCTCTGATTTCTAGGCTTCCCTGCCTTGCAGAGCCAGGGGGAGCTGCAAGCATGGGGAATCTCAGGGTCCTGGTCCCAACATGATGATGGGTGAGACCCGAATTGCTGCAGACAGAACGGGACTACTTATAAAAAGAACGTGTAACTGGGCCGGGCGTGGTGGCGCACGCCTTTAATCCCAGCACTCGGGAGGCAGAGGTAGGAGGATCGCCCTGAGTTCAAGGCCACCCTGAGACTACATAGTGAATTCCAGGTCAGCCAGGGCCAGAGTGAAATCCTACCTTGAAAAAAAAAAAGAAAGAAAGAAAGAAAGAAATGTGTAACTGTTTTTAAGTTTACTTTTCTTTGTTACTTTTAATTTATTTATTTGAGAGTGACAGACAGAGAGAGAAAGAGGCAGAGAGAGAGAGAGAATGGGCGGGCCAGGGCCTTCAGCCACTGCAAACGAGCTCCAGATGCATGCGCGTCTTGTGCATCTGGCTAACGTGAGTCCTGGGGAATTGAGCCTCCAACCGGGGTCCTTAGGCTTCACAGGCAAGTGCTTAACCACTAAGCCATCTGTATAGCCCTTAAGTTTACTTTTATCTCTCTATGTTTCTATGGAACTGCTAACAGACAACAGCCCCAAGGTTTGTATTTGGATTGAGAAGTAATCAATACTGAGTTTGTCAGAAAATTTCTAAAACTTCTGATAATGAGCTGGGCGTGTGCCTTTTTATACCAGCACTTGGGAGGCAGAGGTAGGAGGATTGCCATAAGTTAGAGGCCACATAGTAAATATTGGGTTAGCCTGAGCTAGAGTGAAACCCTACCTCAGAGAAACCAAAAAAAAAAAAAACTTCTAATAATGTTCTAATCTGCTCGCATATTTTTAAAATATATGTTTCAGAAAGCTGATAAAAAGAGGTTCCAAAAATCAATGAATGATAATATGTATATTTATTTATTTAGCTATTTATTTATATTTATATATTTATATTCTGAATAAATAAGGAAGGTTAAATCTGGTCTACTTTTTTATAAAAGATAATTTCAAAGAGCCTTTTGAGGACAATAGAAATAAACACTTAAATAGTTATAATAAAAGGTCTTATGATAAGGACAATAAATTTTTTGCTGGTAATTATAATGAGATAAACTAGATAAAAGGATAAACTGAAAAAGAAACCTTAAATGTTGGATATTAAATGTTTGATTGAAAAAGATTGTTACAGGGCTGGAGAGATGGCTTAGCAGTTAAGGCACATGCTTACAAAGCCTAAGGACCCCGGTTTGATTCTCCAGGTCCCACGTAAGCCAGATGCACAAGGTGGCGCATGCGTCCGGAGTTCGTTTGCAGTGGCTAGAGGCCCTGGCACGTCCATTCTCTCTTTCTCTCTCTAATAAATAAATATAGTAAAATAAAAAAGATTGGAGCTGGAGAGATGGCTTAGCAATTAAGCACTTGCCTGTGAAGCCTAAGGACCCCGGTTCGAGGCTCAATTCCCAGGACCCACGTTAGCCAGATGCACAAGGTGGCGCATGCATCTGGAGTTCATTTGCAGTGGCTGGAGGCCCTGGCGAGCCCATTCTCTCTCTCTCTCTCTCTCTCTTTCTCTCTCCCTCTCTCTCCCTCTCTCCCCTCCTCCCTCTTTCTCTCTCTGTCACTCTCAAGTAAATACAAATAAAGAAAAAAATTGTTTAACTTAAAAAAAAAAAGATGAAGTTGATTAACTAAGTCCTCAAGTGCTTAATCAGATTACAGGCTACTTGAGATTGAGATGACTGTTAGCCTAGAGTTTATATCAGTCTAACAAAGGATGGCTGGTTGCAGGATGTTATGATATTTAGGTTGTAAATTTAAAAGTTTAATTTACTGATGTTAATCTGATCATAACAATAGTTATAAGGTTATAAAAGACTGGCTTTAAAGTTCTCAAACAAGTTTGCTATGTTCCTCTATTTGTCAACCTTTTACTATTTAATAAGGTTATTATATCTTTAAAAAAAAAAAAAAAACACTGTAACCTTAATATGGTTCCTGTCTTGTTCATGCTGTTTTACTGGGTGATTATTGCTGACATTATTGTCTAAATCTTATAAAAGGTGATTCAGTCATTGTAACTTTGTCCTTAGGGAAACCGAGGAAAGTCCACCTGTCCTAGGAAAGCCTGCAATATACAAACAATGTTAATATAGTTTGTCTGGGCTTCATATATTCTACCAGTTGTAAAAATTGCCTTATGTTAAACCTAAAAATGGTTCAATGATTAAAAGTAGTTGATGAAAAAAATCACTTTATATCTATCATAATGTCTCTAATGTATGCTAAAATCAGACTAGTTTAACTCAACAATGACCAGGTTTGGCTTTATTCTTAAGCTATGTATGCTCAATCTTGGTCAAAGTTTTATTTAAGTAATTGTCTCATTTCTTGTGTGGTAAGTTCATTGCTTATAGATATAGTGATACTTAAGACATGTTCTCTGCTCTAGAAAAATGATCTTAAATGCTGCTTTTCTGCTTCCGGTTTGTGGGGTAATTGGCATCTACATAAGTATTCTGAGTAGCCAAAGTTGTTTTCAAACACAAATACCAAGTTTTTATACTGTCTTGTCTTTTCCTGACATACAGTTTCTAGATCAAATCAATTGATTTAAAATTGTGGATAATGGGCTGGAGGGATGGCTTAGCGGTTAAGGCGTTTGCCTACAAAGCCAAAGGACCAAGGTTCAATTCCCCAGGACCCACATTAGCCAGATGCCGGGGGGCACACATGTCTGAAGTTCGTCTGCAGTATCTGAAGGCCCTGGAGTGCCCATTCTCTCTCTCTCTCTCCCTCTCTCTCTCTCTCTCTCAAATGAATAAATAAATAAAATAAAATATTTTTAAATTGTGGATAAAATATTGTTTCCAGGGCTGCTGACATGTTCTGCCTATACTAATAACTGACAGATACTTAAAAGATAAAATGTGTATGCTTTCTATGTCCCAGATATAGCTCACACTGCCACCTGACTACTAAGCTTAAATGTTAATCAGGATAATTTTAAACTACTGTGTCATTCTCTGACCAGATCTGTTTTGCTAACCAGATATGTGATCTCTCTGAGTGATTAATAACCATATGTAGAAGCCAAGACCAATTGGAAACATCGGAGTTAAAAGGATAACCAATATTTTTGTTCCTTCTCCCAGGTCAGAAGGCCACAGGAGATGATGGGACACTTGCTAACCTGTAGTTCTGGTAAAATTACCTGTTTTCTTGATCAGGGAAGACACAAAGACCCGGAGATGGATGGCAAATCAATGTATCTGCCACAGGAGAGTCCCATCGGAGGAAAATCAGACTTCCAGTCTTCCCAAAAGAGGGAGGGCCACTTAGTCAGCACGGCCTTGACTTATCCTAGCAGATGACAATTCTGAGAGTCATAGAACTCCTCACAGGTCCCTAAAGTCTCTCCTACAGAGCCATGAATGACCTCTCAAATATAAATCATAGTTAATTTTTGCTGCCTACAGTAAGAGAATATATCTACAAGATATTGCAATATAAACCAAGATTCAGGCAAATAGACTGCCCTGCCTGATGCTGGCTTACAGTACTAAGCTATTAACTCATGACTCCTGCCTCTGCCTGGCCCTGATTAGTCATCCACTGTTTGCCTTTAAATCAAAGATCCAAAATTGTCCTCACGGATTATGTTTACCTGATAGTTACCAGTCTGTATTAGTCCAATCTCTCCTCGATATGTCTTATTAAAAGGAGGTATATCACTAAGGACAGATCTCAGAGACAAGCCCTAAAGTACATTTAGGGCAAATCTAAAGCCTAGCCCTAAACTGTAAAATCTATTTAGAGTTCTGGCTGTTTGTACCTGCTCATGTTGGTGGTGCTGTTTTTTTGTGGTTTTTTGTTTTTTGTTGTTGTTTTTTTTGATGGTATCTCTTTGCTTAGATTTATAGAGATAAGCCAGATTCTCCTGCCACTGGTGATGCTTCCTTAATATTTGTAAGACGGGCTGAAGAGATGGCTTAGCGGTTAAGGCGTTTGCCTGCAAAGCCAAAGGATCCCGGTTCAATTCTCCAGGACCCACACAAGCCAGATGCACTAAGGGGAGCATGCATCTGGAGTTCGTTTGCAGTGTCTGGAGGCCCTGGCATGCCCATTCTCTCTTTCTCTCTCCCTAATAAATAAATAAATAACATATTTTTTAAAAAATATAACACAAGGGGATCCACATACCCTTGGGAAATGTGGTCCACACTTATCAGGCAAGTGATATAAACTCAGAACATCAGAATCAGGAAGACCCCAGCCAACCGTAATAGCTAACAGGTCACCAGGGACCCAGAGGGTCCCCTCACAGTCAAGCTCTGAAGGACATCTGTCCCTGCCAAAGAGACCGTGGCCCTGCTCCACACATGACAGAAGCCCGAGGACTTCAACGTGAGATGCTGAAAAATCAGACACATGGGGGGATCCTAACCCCTTCCGTTTGCTGGACCAGTCAGCTCATCTGATAACCTCATAGGATCCATAGAGAAACTCTGGTTGCAAGAGAGTTTTATGTCTTCCACCCCTGAACAGATACAGTTCTTTACTATCGCCTCGTATTACATCCTTTTCCTTCCACAGGAACGTCTGTTTCTTTTGAAGAATGTGGTACAACCCCCACCCCCTACTGTTGCAATGCCCTGTGCTCTCCTCCTCACAATAGCATTAGTCACAGTCGCTCCTGCTGACTAGTCTTGTACAGAGAAGGCCCTCCTGGCTCTCTTTCTTTCATTATAATAATTCTTTTTTGAGTTGTCATCCATATTTTCAAGGACAATAATCATGAACCAGTTCCTGCTGCTGAAAATTAAACACAGGATTTAACGGTAACAGTGTCAGCATTCCCAGTGACAACTGACACACGCTTGGCCCTCAAGGGCATGCTTACCCAAGACTCTGGGGGTCCTACAGCTGATGTACCCCAGACCTTGGGTCTGGCCCCTGTGTGGACTACATGGGGACACAGCCTAGCTCCTTTAATGGAGCGTTTCATAATAATTATGCTGGGACTCATGTTAAAAAAAATCCTATGTTCTGGGGCTAGAGAGATGGCTTAGTGGTTAAGGCACATGCCTGAGAAGCCTAAGGACCCCGGTTTGATTCTCCAGGTCCCACATAAGCGTCTGGAGTTCGTTTGCAGTAGCTAGAGGCCCTGGAGCACCCGTTTTCTCTCTCTCTCTCTCTCTCTCTCTCTCTCTTTCTTCTTCTTCTCTCTGTCTCTAATAAATAAATAAATAAAAATAAAACATTTTTTTTAATTCCTATGTTCTATGTTCTGAGCCAGGCATGGTAGCACACACCTTTAATCCCAGCATGCAGGAGACAGAGGTAGGAGGATCACCATGACTTTGAAGCCACCCTGCCACTACATACTGAATTCCAGGTCAGCCTGGGCTAGAGTGAGACCTTACATCAAAAAATAAACCAGCCTAGCTTGGTGGCACATGCCTTTAATCCCAGCACTTGGGAGGCAGAGGTAGGGGTAGGAGGATCACCGTGAGTTCAAGGCCACCCTGAGACTACATAGATAATTCCAGGTCAGCCTGGACCAGAGTGAGACCTTACCTTGAAAAACAAAAAATAAAAATAAAACAAAACCTGGCGTGGTGGCACACGCCTTTAATCCCAGCACTCAGGAGGCAGAGATAGGAGTTTGTCATGAGTTCGAGGCCACCCTGAGACTACACAGTGAGTTCCAGGTCAGCCTGAGCTAGAGTGAGACCCTACCTCGAGAAAAACAAACAAAAATAAAATAAAACAAAACAAATGGGCTGCAGGGATGGCTTAACGCTTAAGGCATTTGCCTACAAAACCAAAGGACCCAAGTTTGATTCCCCAGGACCCATGCTAACCATTTGCACAAGGGAGCGCAGACGTCTAGAGTTCATTTGCAGTGGCTAGAGGACCTGAAGTGTCCATTCTCTCTCTCTCTCTCTCTCTCTCTCCCTCTTTCTCTGTCAAATAAATAAATATTTTACAAAACAAAAAAAAAGTCCTGTGTTCTTGAGCTGGAGAGATGGCTTAGAGGTTAAGGTGCTTACCTGTGAAGCCTAAGGGCCCAGGTTCTGTTCCCCAGGACCCATGTAAGCCAGATGTGCAAGCATGTGTCTGGAGTTCCTTTGCAGTGGCTAGAGGCCCTGGTGCACCCATTCTCTCAATCTCAATCCCTCCTCTCTCTCTCTCTCTCTCTCTCTCTCTCCCTCTCTTTCTCTCTAAAATTTCTGTGTCCTAAATGCTCTGTCCAGCTTCATCCAATCTAGGATGGAAATGATTAAAATACAGATGATACTCCAGGTGTACCAGCCATTACCTACAAACTCATAAGGTGTTATGATGATAAAGAGGAGGGAATGTGGTAGAAAAGAAGCTAAACGTTGAACTGATTCACTGAGCTACTGTTAAGAGTTAATTGCTGAGGAGCTAAAACTTATCTTTGTTGGCATATGGAAAAATCCCAAAGAAAGAACTGTCCAAAGGGATGATAAGAAGGAAAGACAGTTTAGACTAAAACAAAGTAAAATGGAGTTCGTGGTCAGGGTGGCCTGACTACAGAAATGACGGACATGCAAATCGCCACGTCTTGTTTGTTCACTCGCCCCTCCCCCTCGGCTATGAAAACTATAAAATGGGAATAAAATCTCAGCTCGGGGTCAGAGCTTCCTTGGAGAGCTACCTCAAGCTTTTCGGCTCCCGGTTAGTAAACTCCTCTACTTTCACTCAGACTCACTTTGGAGTGATCTTTCTAGAGAATTTCTACAACAATACCACTGTCCCTTCTACCAAACAAGAACCAGCAGCTAAGGCAACAGTAAAGAAAAATGTCAGCAAGGTCCAGTCGAACACTTGCTCTCTCTCTCTCTCACCTGCTGCGCCCACAAATCTGACAGTGTCCCCCCACCCCCGCCTGGACACTATCTCCCCATCAGCCACTCACGGCTGCCCCCCAGCCCTCCCGTTGGGCAAGCAGTCTCCTCCCCTATTGGACAAGTGTATACACCATCCTCTAGGGGGATAATTAGATGTCTACCCCTAGGACAAGCTTCACCTTTGCTTCCTAGATTGTTAGACCTCCATATCCACCATCTCTCTAACGTCCACCGCCTTCAATGTCGGGGCCTCAGGTCACCCTGCAGGGTCCTCATTTGTCACCCCATTAGAGAAGCAGTTGTCATGCTTCCCTCCCCAAAAGAGCTCCTTCCTCCACAGCACTGGGCAGAGTGGGGTACACTGATTATCTGTCCGTCGTCCATCCCTGTGTTGACTTGCCTTCTGGGATCTAAAACCTTTTAAAGGATCTAAATTTGTGCTTGTGGGGGAGGTGGGTTTCTTATTTATTTTTTAAGCTTTTTTAACTTTTAAGATTTATTTATTTATTTATTTATTTATTTATTTATTAGAGACAAAGGGAAAGAGAGATAGTGAGTGAGTGAGAATGGGCTCGCCAGGGCCTCTAGCGACTGCAAATGGACTCCAGACGCATGTGCCACCATGTGCATCTGGCTTACGTGGAAAATCGAACCTGGGTCCTCAGGCTTCGCAGGCAAACATCTTAACTGTTAAGCCATCTCTCCAGCCCTATTTTTTTGTTTTGTTTTGTTTTGTTTTTCAAGGTAGGGTCTCACTCTAGCTCAGGCTGACCTAGAATTCACTATGTAGTCTCAGGGTGGCCTTGAATATATATATTTTTAAACTATTTTATTTTTCTTTATTTGACAGAGAGAAAGAGGCAGAGAGAGAGAATGAGAGAGAGAAAGAGAAGGGGTGTGCTCCAGACATATGTTCCACCTTGTACATCTGGCTTAGGTGGGTCCTGGAGAATCAAACCTGGGTCCTTAGACTTTGCAGGCAAACACCTTAACCACTAAGCCATCCCTCCAGCCCCCTTCCTGGGTGATATTTGAGCAGAGACTAGGGTGAACAGATACATCAGGCCATATGAATGACTGTGGGGAGGAAAGATGGCCAGCAAATGCAAAAGTCCCAAGGAGGGAGGGTCCATGCTGCGGAAGACAGTAGAAGGTGGGCTTAGTGGGGTGGAAGATGCTAGAATGGAAGTTATCCAGAGAAAGAATATTTGTTTGTTTGTTTGTTTTGAGGTAGGGTCTTACTCTGGCTGAGGCTGACCTAGAATTCACTATGTAGTCTCAAGGTGGTCTCAAACTCACGGAGATCCTCCTACCCAGGCCTCCTGAGTGCTGGGATTAAAAATGTGCGCCACCATGCCCGGCTGATACAACCGTATCTCTGTGTCTTAGTTTCCTTGGCCATACAGGTGTAGAAAGGGACGGTCTCCACAGTGACAGGCAGGGTCTTTGTCATCCCCAGCACCTAGGACAGTGCCAGGGATTGGGAAGCTCAACCATCACTTGAGGGCTGGAGAAATGGCTGAGCGACCCAGGTTGGATTCCCCAGAACTCACATAAAGCCAGATGCACAAGGTGGCACATTTGTCAGGGGTTTGTTTGCAGTGGCTGGAGGCCCTGCCACGTCCATTCTCTGTCTCTCCCTCTATCTGTCTCTCTCTCTCTCTCTCAAAATAAATTTTAAATATATATATGTATGTATATAATATACATTATTTTATTTTATTTTTATTTATTTTATATTTTATTTTATTTATTTTATTAATTTTTTAATCACTCGGACTCCGCGGTCCTTGCAGTTCCACACAAGAACAGCAGGTGTCGCACGAGCCCCATGGCCCGCTGCAGGGAGCACCAGGGAGACCCTTCCAGAAGCTCATTCTTCCCCTGCAGAAAAACTCCGGAGTCTTCCTCAAAGGAGCTTCCGAGTGCCAATTATTTCTTAAAGAAAGAAACAACAATAATGATAAAAGCCTGAATTTACACTTTGCCAAAAGGTTCTTCTCCTTCCCTCACAGCGGGCCATGGACTCCGAGCGCTGCTTCCCAGAATGCACTGTGTTATGCAAATGAAACACCCTTAAGGAGAGAAGATACTTCAAGTCCTAAAAGCAAGGAGAAACTTACAAAAGAATATGGCTTTTTTCATGACGGCAGGGATAGAAGCAAATTGGTCTGTATTGAAATTCACCTGTTGGGTAGTGCCAAGAAAATCACCGTACCTGTAAAAATATTTGTAATGTTCTGCTTTATATAGCTCGGTGGAAGACGCTTCCTTTGCCCGGATGAGCCTCAGTGGTCTGGGGTGCAGGCTTCAAACCTGTAGCTGTTTAGCGACAGAGTGGTTCAATTCCACCTTTCGGGCGGGAGTATCTATCCCATTTTCTTACTTTCTCTTCCGTCCTGTGTATATATATATATGTATATACATTTTTTGGGGTGGGGGGCCGGGGTGTCTCGCTGACCTGGAATTCACTGTGCAATCTCACGGCTGCAGTCCTCTTACCTCTGCCCGTGGGGATTAAAGGCATGCGCTTTCGTGCCACTTTTTTGGTGGTTGTTTTTTTTTTTAAAAAAGAGTTTTTTTTTTTGTTTTGTTTTGTTGTGTTTTTTTAATTAGAAACAGAGAGGAGAGAAAGAGAGGCAGAGTAAGAATGGGAGCGCCAGGGACTGTAGCCACTGCAGACGAACTTCAGATGCATGCACCATCATGTGCATCTGGCTTACTTGGGACCTGGAGAATCAAACCTGGGTCCTTTGGCTTCACAGGCAAGCGCCTTCACCGTCTCTCCAGCCCCGGTTTTTTGTTGTTGTTGTTGGGGTTTTTTGTTTGTTTGTTTTGTTTTTGGGTTTGTTTTTGGTTTTCTGTTTGTTTGTTTGTTTTTTGTGGGGGTTGGTTTGGTTTTGGTTTTTCAAGTCAGGGTCTCACTCTTGTCCAAAGTGACCTGGAATTCACTACGTAGTCTCGGGGTGACCTTGAACTCATGGCTGGGATCAAAGGCATGTGCCACCACACCCGACACTTTAGTTGTTTTGGTGGTGGTGGTGGTTGTTTGTTTGTTTGTTTTTCCTGGGAATATTCACTCAGTCATTTGCTCACTTGTGTATTTAATCATGCATGCACTGGTTATTATTCTGTGTGTGTTATTATTCTGTGTGTGTGTGTGTGTGCATGTGTGTGTGTGTGGAGTGCTGGTCTCAGGCAATCTGGGCAGCGGGGACAGAAGCAGCAAGCCATCGGGCGCCTGTAAGATCTTGCCCCAGCTACCCTTTGTGGTTGTCACCGCAGAGCCGCTAGCGCCCCCGGGGGCCCTGCCTCTCTTCCCACAACCTCCATCTCCTGGGTATCTCTGGCCTCATCTAGCCGAGGGTGGCCTTGAACACCTACACCTACATAGAACTGGGATGACAGGCCTGAAGACTTTTTTTTTTTTTTTTCAACCAATCCCCACCCACACCCTTTTGCTTCTTTGTTTTTGTTTTTGTTTTTCCAGGTAGGGTCCGGCTGTAGAATTCACTGTGTCGTCTCAGGCTGGCCTGAAACTCACAGCGATCCTCCTGCCTCTGCCTCCTGAGTGCTGGGATGGGATTACCACAGGAACTAATGTATCTGAGCTTGACCTGAAGCTCCCTCATCCTCCACCCGCCCCCTCCCCCAGGGTGCTAGGATCACAGCCCATCGCCACACTGAAGCCAGCCTATAGGGCCTGTTAAGCAAACATTCCATCAACTGAGCCTTAACTCTTTTTTTTTTTTTTAATGTTTCTGTTTATTTGAGACGACTATACAGTGACTCTGTACATCCTTGACGTGGGTGCTGGGGAATCGAACCCAGGCCATCAGGCTTTGCAAGCAAGGGCCTTTAAACCACTGAGCCATCTCTCTAGCCTTAACATTTTTTTCTGTTTGTTATTTTTGTTTTGTTTTTCCAAGGTAGGCTCTGGCTGTAGCTGACCTCAGACTCACAGTGGTTCTCCTAACTTCTCCCTCCCTAGTGCCGGGATGAAAGGCGTCTGCCACCACCCCCAGTTCAAAGCCTTAACTTTTTTTTTTTTTTTTTGAGGTAGGGTCTCACTCTAGTCCAGGCTGACCTGGAATTCACTATGCAGTCTCAGGGTGTCCTCGAACTCACGGAGATCCTCCTACCTCTGCCTCCCGAGTGCTGGGATTAAAGGCGTGCACCACCACGTCCAGCATTTTTTTTTAATCTATTTGAGACAGAGAGAGAGGGAGAAAGACTGAGTGAGAACGGATGCTCCAGGACCTCTAGGCACTGCAAATGAACTCCAGACGCATGTGCCACCATGTGCATCTGGCTTACCTGGGACCTGGAGAATCAAACCTGGGTCCTTAGGCTTTGCAAACATGCACCTTAGCCACTAAGCCATCACTCCAGCCCTAGAGCCTTAACTTTTTCATTTTTATTTTTATCTTTATTTTTAGGTAGAGTCTTGCTCTAGCCCAGGCTGACCTGGAATTCACTATGTAATCTCAGGCTGGCCTTGAGCTCACGGCGATCCTCCTACCTCTGCCTAAAGGTGTGTGCCAGCATGCCCGGCAGAGCCTTAACTTTTTTTAAAATATATATTTTATTTATTTATTTGAGAGAGAGAGAGAAAGAAGGAGGGAGAGAGAGAATGGGCGCACCAGGGCACCAGGATCCTTTGGCTTTTCAGGCAAATGCCCTTAGCTCCTAACCCTTAACTGTTGTTCAATAGGTCATCCAAGGTCCACTATAAACTCTTACCTCATAAGGAAGGTTCCGAGATCCTTCAGTATATCATCAGTACCTCGAAGCTAGTCTTCAGTCTCTCCCTCTCTCTTTTCTTTTTTTAATTTGAGAGGGAGAGAGAGAGGCAGAGGGAGGGATGGAGGGAGGGATGGACGGACGGACGGACGGACGGACAACGGGCGCTCCAGGGCCTCCAGCCACTGCAAAGGAACTCCAGACACGTGCGCCCCCTTGTGCATCTGGCTAACGTGGGTCTTGGAGAATTGAACGTAGATGCTTTGGCTTTGCAGGCAAACGCCTTAACCACTAAGCCATCTCTCCTAACCTTCTCTTCTTTATTTTATTTATTTATTTGGTTTTTTGAGGTAGGATTGTGTCAGTGAAGCACAGGCGGCCTTGCATCGGTCACCTGCATCCAAGGCCTTGGTCTGGAGAGACCCCTGTGCATCTGGGAGGGAGGCCCTGTTCAACATACCTCCCTCTCCCACCTGCCTTCCCCCCTCTGGAATCCTCAGGTTCACTGGGACGTTCTGACCACAAGGTCTCCCTTCCCCACCCAGGGGCCCAACTACTGGCCGTTCACTCTCTCTGCAGTCTGCCCTGCTTTCAAGCCCCACTTCGCCCCTCTCTTCCGTATCATGAATCCATCTCTCCCGGCCTCCCCTAGCTCCTTCCTACAGTCTCTGCGGTCTGTACTTCCGTTCCATGCCCAGCGCGACGCCTCTCCCAGCAGAGAGCAGAGATCCCTTTCCAAGGTGCCAGCACATGGCATCCCTTCCCAGGTCCTCTGCCCCTGCTCAGATTCTTGTTTTTAGGTTTTATCATTATTATTATTATTATTATTATTATTATTATTATTATTATTATTTTGGCTTTCCGAGGTAGGGGCTCACTCTAGCCCAGACTGACCTGGAATCCACTATGTATTCTCAAGGTGGCCTCGAACCCACGGCGATCCTCCTACCTCTGCTTCCCAAGTGCTGGGATTAAAGATGTGCGCCACCACGCCCAGCTCATAATAATTATTATTTTTTTTATTTTTGGTTGGTTTTTTGAGGCAGGGTCTCACTCTATCCCAGGTTTATGAGGAATAATTCACTATGTAATCTCAGGCTGGCCTTGAACTCACAGTGACTCTCTTACCTCGGCTTCCCAAGTGCTGGGGTCAAAAGATGAGAACCACCACATCCTGACCTTTTTTTTTTTAAGTAGAAAATACAGCCTGTGACCATGAAAAGTCCTCTTAATTGTCCGGTCTCCTCCCATCCTGTTGTAGTCTTACTCATTATGTGTGTGTGTGTGTGTGTGTGTGTGTGTGTGTGTGTGTGTCACGCACACTGTTCTAAATCTCACTCTCTCTTGCCAGAAAGAAGTCCCAGAGAGAAAATAGACACTTTGACCTGGTGGACACATTTTTTTTAAGAGCGTTTTATTGGCGACAGTGCAGAACCAAGGGAAGAAGGGAGCTGCTCAGTGCTAGCCTGTCCCAGCCTCCCCGGGTCAGGTGCAAATACAAAACAAAACAAAACAAAAATCACATATACAGCATAGTTGGAAGGGTTGAGGAATCAGATGAATTATGATTGGCAGGGGCAAGGCCCTGCTGCGGGGAATCACACTCGTACCCAGGATTCTCAAAAGATACAGATTGTAAAATAAAATGTAAAGAACACACAAAACAAAATCTACCATCCATCATGCTTAAACCCACGAAAATAAAGCCGCATTGTCTCCAGTGAACCCAGAGATGGAAGACAGCTGGAGGGTCAGGAGGACGGGGGAAAACAGACACGTGGAAACGCTCCGAGAAAAACAACAGCGAAGATAGGAAGAGAGAGGCAAGGAAGAAAGACCAAGGCAACCAGAGAGAGAGAGAGAGAGAGAGAGAGAGAGGTGAGGGAGGTGGGGACAGTTAGGGACAAGACAACCAGACAGACTGACTCAAATTTCCAGAATTTAATTTCCAACTCCGCAGCACGCTTGCAGGTGCAGAAGCGTGTACACACACACACACACACACACAAACACACACACCCATATATAATATATTTATTTATACATAATAGATATAAGTGCTTTTCGAAGACCAGGGTAGGGATAAATAGTTACAGTTGGGTCAGAGTTGGGGGACCACCGAGGGAGTGGAATGTGTTCCATGCAGCGAAGAGGGCGCAGGAGCCCAACCCTGGATATATTAAAAAATAGAAATTTCACTCGTGAGGAAGATCTCACGAGGTGAGCTCAAGGGAAGGCGAGTGGGGGAGCTAGAAACGAAATTTGGGGCTGGAAAAAGAGGAGTAATTGGGATGGTAGGAACTAAGCACTCCTCAGTATGCCAGTCCAAAAAAAAAAAAAAAAAAAAACTGAGGGTCAAAGTATATTTAGGGTAGGGGATGGATTGGGGGCCGTAGCCTCAGCCCTGAAAACTTCTCCAAAAAAATACCTCGTTGTTTTTGGGTTTTTTTTGTTTGTTTTTTTCTTTTGTTTTTCAAGGTCGGGTCTCACGCTAGCCCAGGCTGACCTGGAATTCACTATGCAGTCTCAGGCTGGCCTCGAACTTAACAGTGATCTTCCTACCTCTGGCTCCCAAGTGCTGGGATTATAAAGGCGTGCACTACCACACCAGACTCTTTTTTTTTTTTTTTTCAGGGGGAGAGGATGCGGGGTGTCCAGGGCGTGGAGAAGTTGGCGTCCTAGGCTGGGGAAAGTGGAAGGCCTTACAGGAAAATAATAATAATAATAATAACAATAATAATAATTTTAAGTCTATTTAAAAAAAAAAAAAAAAAGGCTAGGGCGCTGGGGTCCTGAGCAGGCAGGCCACGCGGATGCCATCACTATCACCCCTTTGAGAGTGACTCGTTGTTGAGGGTAGGAAAGGGCAGAGGAGGTCCAGGGAAGGCTTTGGGGAGTGGGGGATTCGATTCCACCCGGCGCACCCCACCTCCCCGCAATCCGGCCGCTCATTCACAGTATAAAGCGCTCTAGCAAGATGACGGCGTCGCAGCGCCCCCTGCTGCCCAAACCAGAAAGGCCCAACAAGGAGGACAGCCCAAGGGGTTGGCTGGGAAGAGGGGTTCTGTGTAACAAGTGAGTAAATCCAATCCAAGCCAGTGTCCCCCCTCCCCAGAAAAAAAAAAAAAACCACACACGTTGGGAGGGAAGGTCTGGACAGTCGGGGAATAGGAGTTCACATTTAAGAATCAATCCGGGGCTGGGGGGGGGGAGCCGACTGTCAAAGTGGATAGATAAGACTTCCCTCCATGGGGGTGTGGGGGCTCAATTCTGCCCAGGGGAATGTCACAACCTTATGTAAGGAAAACGCTCATCAGCTAAGGTCGAGGGGAGCATCGGGGAGCTAGGCTGCTCATCCCCCACCCCTGCACGATGGGCAAGGGGGATTAAGAAGAGGGAAGCCATGGGCCACCATTTCCTCGTTGGGCCTCTCTGGGGTACACACCAGTCCCTCCCCTCCAGCCCACCCTGCAATCCCACATTCCCTTCTTTTCCAGACTCAGGTAGAACGCCAAAGATGGGCGTCATCCCACCCACCCACCCACCCCCCATCCATTCATCCCCAGAAGGTGGATTTAAAGTGACAGGTCCAACAGACACCTGGGAGAGGTGTGTCCATCTCTGCGTCCACCCCTCTGTCCCCAAAGTCACCAGTTCTTGGGCCTCACCCTGGGGGGTGGTGGTGGGGTGTATACAGACACCAGAGATGGAGCACAAAAACACACAGAGGTCCGTCTGTCCTGTCCGGTGGGTCAGCAGCAGCAGCAGGGGTCTTTTTGGGGGGGGGTTGGACAGAGGGGGGGTCCCATAGAAGAGTCAAGGGAGTCAACACACCCTCATTGTCTCTCTTCCCCTCTCCTCCTCCTCCTCCTCTTCCTCGTTCATGTCTGTCTCCCTTGCGGGTTTGTTTGTCTTAAGAAGTTCACAGAGCAAGAAGGGAGGGCGAGTTCAGGGGGTCGGACGGCTGATCAGTGCCGCTGGTGCGTGGGGCGCCGGCGAATGCGGAGAGCTCCGGGCAGGTGAGAACAAACGAGGAAGTGTACGAAGGGTTAACAACGGGGAAGGGGTCGCCGAGGACTTGAACTTCACTGTGTGTAAAGAGAGAAGCCGTCAGGTTGGGGTTTGCATCTTGGCTGGTCTGGAAGGGCAGGGGCGGTGGTGGTGGAGGGGGCGGCAGCAGCCAGCCGAAGCCGTCTTCCTTAGCGGGTGCAGACCCCTGCAAACCTCTCACCTCCGCCAACGGGCCTGGCCCGGGCCCCTCATCGAAGGGGATCTTGCAGCCCGGTTTGTGGGCCACCAGCACAAACTCCAGGCGCTCCTTCTCCTTTTGAAGCTCGGCGATCTCCGACTCCAGCTCGGCTTTTTCTTCTTCCAGCTGATCTGTCTCCTGATGTGGGAGGGTGGGGGGAGGCCACCCCGGGAGCAAGGCCAGATCACAGGAGAGAGGGGGGGAAATTGGAAAAGAATGTCAGTGACCCCCGGGAGGCAGAGGCTTTTTGACTGTGATAAGAAACCCTCCCTCCATCCCCAGCTATACTCCTGGCAGGCTAGGGGACTTGGCGTCCTTCCTGGCCTTCTATGAGCCTCAGTTTCCCATGTGGCCAGCAGATGGCTGGGAAGAGGTCAGATGACCTATGGCATGTCAGAAGCACTCTGTGCTGGGTGCGGTGGTGAACACGTGCCATCCCAGCTGAGGCAGGGGGATTGCTGAGAGTTCAACACCACCCTGGACTATACCTAGTGAGACCCTTGCCTCACAAACAAAAATAACCCAAGCCAGGCTGAGTGGTGGCGCACAATGGATGCCTTTAACCCCAGCAGTGGTAAGCAGGATCGCCATGACTTTGAGGCCAGCCTGAGACTACATAGTGAATTCTAGGACAGCCTAGACAGTTTGAAAAACTAGGACAGTTTGGAAAACAAAACAAACAAACAAACAAAACCAGCAACCCCCAAATCACTCTGATGTTTGTTTGATTGAGTGAATAAACAAGTGATTTGCTAATTTCAATGCATTTTTTTTTCCTGTCATTCCTCCCCTTTGCTCTGCCAATAGGAAATTAGAAAATTGCTCTAGTGGTCAAAGGGCCACACAGGAGCCTGGCTGGGTGACTCTCGCTTTAATCCCAGCACTTGGGAGGCAGAGCTAGGAGGATCACTGAGAGTTCGAGGCCAGCCTGAGACTACATAGTGAATTCCAGGTCAGCCTGGGCTAGAGCGAGACCCTACCTTGAAAAAATAAATAAAGCTTTCCCTTAACAGTACCAGTAATATTTGTTAAGTTTTCTGATTCCTTTAAGACATCTGTATATTGCAGGTAGAACTGCTTTTAACTTAGTATGGTAAGGGCATGAAAAAGGAAAACGTTCCAGAAGCCGGGCATGGTGGCACATGACGTTAATCCCAGCACTTAGGAGGCAGAGGTAAGGAAGATCACTATGAGTTTGAGGCCACCCTGAGAGTACATAGTGAATTCCAGGTCAGCCTGAGCTAGAGTGAGACCCTACCTCAAAAAAACCAAAAAAAAAATTAAAAAGGGGGGGAGTGTCAGGACAACCTGCAGTCATACAGAGAGGAGCTCTCCTGCTAAGGTAGACAGAAGCAGCAGGAGAATTTCGGGGGAAGAGGGGTAGGTACCATCAGCCCATGTTCTAGAGAGTTTTATGGGTGGCTGGGGAGGGGGATGAGGATGAAACGATTCCGTTTCAAGCGAGGGTGATGGTGCATGGTGGTCATCCTAGCAGGGGAGACTGAGGCTGGAGGACCTCAAGTTCAAGGTTAGCCAGGGCTACTTAAGCAAGATCCTGTCTCAACAACAACAACAACAACAACAAAAATCTAGCTTCACAGCCTTGTTGTTGCATTTGATAAGGTGCTGAAGAGATGGAGATACAGAGACAGGCAAGGACTATTGCTTGCTCAAGACAAAGGGAGAGAGAAAGGCCCCACACTCGTCTCTTCAGGATGGGAGAAGGCCTGGCGAGTGTTATGTCTGGCCATGCATGACTCAAGGAAGCTTTAGGAAGTGGCCAGAAATAAGGCCGAAGGGGCCTCTATGTACAGACAGGGCCAGCCCACCGGGCCACGCTCATTCCCTATGCGAAAATGCTCATCCACAATCCAGGCACGGTGGGAAATGGGGGTGGGTGCATGGCAGAGAGCCCCCCCCCCCACCCTTAGCACAGCCTCACCCCACCCCAGGGCTCCTCCTTACCGCCTGGAGTCGGTCTGTCAGCTCCCTCCTGCGGTTCCTACATTTTGCAGCTGCCAATTTGTTCCGCTCCCGTCGTACCCTTCGCTTCTCTTCTTCTTCGGGGGTCAGCTGGGACAGGGATGGACACGATGAGGTTGGAGAGGTCACGGGGGGGTACCTCCAACATCCACCCCCAAACTCCCCCCCCTTGCAGAACCTCAAATACGGCTCTCTGGTCCTTGCTGACAAGTCAGTAGCAAGAATGAGGAGGCCTCTACAAAGCTTAGACCCTGACCACACTAGTGACAAAGTTCTTATATCTCATGCTTCCTACACCAACTCCTCCCCAGCTCCCCCACCCCACCCCCAGGCCAACCGGTGATTTTCCTATACTCACCGTTTCTTCTCGGGGTCTCCGAGGCCGAGCTCGAGCTGGGCGGACAGGCCCAGGGCCGCTGGCGGATGCACTGGTCGAAGGCCCACCACCACCACCACCACCACTGGCTCCGCCACCGCTGTAAGCGCTCAGGCCTGGGGTGGAGTAGCTGGTTCCTGGCATGTCATAGGGGTCAACGGCTGGGGGCTGCGAGGACAATGGCTGCCCCTGGGACTGGGCCATGGAAGAGATGAGGGTGGGTTGCACGAGCCACTGGAGGTCCTGGCTGGTTGTGATCGCGGTGACCGTGGGCACGAAGGAGCCAGGCATTTCCCCGAGACCGGCGCACTCCTACAGGGTGACACATGCACACACAGGCGTAGACACACAAACAAAGACACCGACACACACACACCCAACACACATAACACACACCGACCCCCCCCCTCCCTACACACACACACACCCACCCCGTGAGTGAGCACAGGGCTGAGCGGGTGTGGATGTGTGTGTCATAGGCACAAAGTCGGTGCACCCACCCTTCCACTACACCGTGACGCAGTGGCTAATGAAGGGATGTAGTGAGCTTCTGCCTCCTCCTTCCTCCTCGGGGAAAGGTTGCATATGGTTCCAGCGGGTGGTGAATCACACCCCGAGTTGGTGACTCTTAGGTGTGGGGAGGGGGTGGAGAGGAGGCTGGACACAGCCTGGTGACAGGACTCCCTGGATGGAGCCACAGCCACAACACCCCGCCCCCACCCCAGAAGCAAAGGGAGGGAGACGGAAGGAGAGGCCTCAGACCAAGCCTCCCTCGGCTCTCACACACATACACCCCCCCCACACACACACACACATCCTTTACCCCCCCCCTACTGTACCAGGTCTCCTGCAGGGGCGGGGACCCAAGTTACAAGGGTGTTGAGGTGGGGGCGGGCCTAAGAGTTGAGAGCATCCTTGGCAAGTACCTTCCCCCCCCCCATAATCCCCAGTGAGAACTGACAAGTGACAGGTTAAGGTAGTGGATAGGCAGGTAGAGCAAAGTGACAGTCGGACTCCTTTACACTGTCGCGGAGTGTGGGTCGGGGGGGAGGACAGCTGGCATGGTACCTGCGCCCCTAAGGTTTATGACTCCCCCCCACACACAACCCCATCCCTTAACTCCCCAGTGAAATCCTGGAATTGTTCAGGAGGCCTAACTAGTCGCGGAGGGGGGCGTGGCGAGGGAAGGGCTGGCCCGCCGACCAATCAGCATCCTGGGAAACTCAGAGAGGGCGGAGCTCTTGCGGACCACCTGGCTGACTGCACGCTATGGCTAAACCGATCTAACCCGGTCTTTGGGACAGACCCCCCACCCCCACCCCAACCCTACCCTCCCTGGAGGGGCGTCCAGGACACAGGGAGTGGGGAGTGTGCCTGCGTGAGCCTGGAGGCGCAGGTGCACGGCCACCGGATCTCCCGGAGGCCCCGGAATGAAACCTCCTCCCGTTCTGACAACAGAGGAGGGACCGGGTCCCCGCAAGATGCTCGCAGGCCCCATGCAGGGTCGCTCTGAAGGCCACAGGAAGCCCCTCGCTCAGCCTCTTTAAGAGGCTCCATAAAAAAATAATAATAATAAGAGCGACCCAAGCGGGGCCCGAAGATCGGCACGGGGTTCCGGGGAACGCACAGGATGGCGTGCTGCCGTGGGGTGGGGGGGATGTGAGGAGGGAGGGGGGGGGACAGCGCTCTACAAATAGGAAGGGAGCGCTGATTGGCTAAAGGCACGATCCGCGCCAGCCAATTGGAATGCCGGGATGCCGGCGCGCGCGCGCGCGCACGCACACGCACCCCCCCCCCCTCCGCCCCTTAGCAACGTGGCCTCGGCGTTCCAAAATAGAACGCGCCCGGGACGTCAGGGGCGGAGCGGACGAAGGGGGCGCCGTGCGCGCCGTGCGTGCCCCGCGTCAGACGGAGGATTCCAGCGCGTCAGCCGTTACGCACGGGGTCCTCCTCCTCCCCCCCCCCTCCGTCCCCTCCGTTACGTCTCCGCGCAGGAGGCGGAGGCAGACTTTGGCTGGAGGGTTCGAGGCCCGCTTTCCCGCTGGGTTTAGTGGGGCAACCGGGCGCCCGAGTGGGCACTCGGAAACAGGAGGAAGAAAAAGGGGGGGGGGGAGGGAGAGGAGGTTGGGATGGGGGCAAGATGGAAGATACTGGAAGCTTCGCGAGATATCCCCCCCCCCTTCCTATCTGTCTCACTGAGCAAGCTTGCGATTTGGGGGTTCCGAGTTGGGGGGGCGCAGGGGAGGACAGTCCCGGAGCGGGTGTCAGGCTAAAAGTTCTGAGCTCCGCTGCCGCCGGCGTCCACGTTGCACCGTGCAGAGCATCCTCCGCGCCGCGCCCCCCCATCTCCCCCCCCCACCCCGGTTTCCCGCGCGTTGTAAACCTTTCCCTATTCTCCGCAGTTTGCAAAGTGCACACACCGCTGCGCTCGCTCGCTTGCTCTCTCCCAGACCTTGACTTTTTTTTGTCTGCGGTTTTGTTGGAGGGGCGGGGGGGTGGTGTCGGATGCTCACCCCGCTCTCTAGATTTTAACACAAAAGAACCCCACGATCTCCATCTGGAACTCACCTGGGAGGCGGCGGCGGTGGGTGGACTGCCGAAGGAGTCCACCGAAGACAGATACTGAGACTCGGCGGAGGGTGAGGAGCTACACCGGGAGCCGGAGTCGTAGTCTCCGGGGAAAGCTTGAAACATTTCCCTGGGCACAGGGGGACCCCTGTGACCACGCTGAGGTCTCCGGGAAGCCAAGGCTATGGCCTGGTGAAGTCTGATGATGATGATGAGCTGCGAATCCTGCGCTGAACGTCAGGACGCGTCTCCAAAGGGCGCCGGTCCGGAGAAGGTCCCGGGAGGAGGCAGCGTCCCGTTCCAACACCGACAAACTTTCTGTACCGGTCCCTCCGCCGTCTGCCCAGGGCCGGGACGGCGATGTCCGGGTGGGGGAGGTGTGTAAAGGGTAGAGGGTACCTTTCTAAAGTCCAGGCTCCGTAGGATTCAGAGGACAGGGGAAGGGGATGGCTCCCCCAATAGCGGCAAGCGCCGTCCAAGAGACACAGATTTGACACGCGGATGCGATCCCGGAAACCTTGTCTACGCGTCAGGAGGGTCCCACGATGGAGAGCGATCCAAGACAGATGATGGAGAAAGTAAAGTCGGTCCTCCGAAATTAAATGAAGAATGATCTAGAAGGATTCTTCCGGAAAATAATATAATAAAAAAAAATAATAAACTTTCTCTGCGGGAAAATATTTTGTTTTCCACGGTCTCCAAAAACAAAAAAAGAAAGAAAAGAAGAAAATCCACAGTAATCAAAAGTCCCCAAGTCCCGGCTCCGCGTGTCCCCTGCGCCGTGGTGGCTCTCAATTCTTATGAATGAAGCGCGCAGCGGCCACCTGTATTTATACGCCCGGGACCCGCCCCCCTCGCTTGCGTCACCGGCACCCCGCGCTACAAACTTCCTCAAGCCTCCTTCCCCGGGGCACCCATCTCTCGGGGGTCCCACCAGGGGTCATGCCTGACTTGGATCTGGTCATCTGCATGTCCCTCGTGGGGTCTGGGGTCTCGGGGAGTCAGGGGGGCTGCGTTCCGGCTGGCACGGCGGGAGGGGATCCCGGCTTCGCTTCCCAGGAGTTCCTGTGACGCAATTAGCCATATAAGGAGTTCGGCAGCGCCGGCCGAGTGTTTGTTTGGTATCCTAGCAATGACGTCAGAGGGAATCCCTCGCTCGCTCGCTGGGCTTGCGCGCGCGCGCCCGCAGCGCCTGCGGAACCCGCCCGCGCCTGCGCAGTGCTACGCCTCCCCCGAACACGCGCTCAAAGGCTCTGGATGGCCCCTGCTGACCCCTGTGGGTGGGTAAGGGGGGATGTCCTCTGATGCATCCCTAGCGCACCCCCCCCCCTGCCATTCACCCTAGAAGTGGTGTAGCGCCCCCACTTGAAAGAGAGAAGAGCAAAAAAAAAAAAAAAAAACTCCCAAAAGGACATCTTGTCTAGTGTAGTCTAGTGAATGTCAGCGGGGAAACTGAGTCCCGGGCGCCGTTGGAGGCGCTGGGAATAGGACAGGTGGCGCACGCCTTTAATGCCAGAGGTAGCAGGATCGATGAGTTCGATCGTGAGTTCGAGGCGGCCAGCCTGGGACTACAGAGTGAGTTCCTGGTCATCCTGGGCTAGAGTGAGACCCTGCCTCAAAAAATATATAATAAAATAGATGTGAGGTTGGAGTCTCGAGGCTGCTGCGCCCAGCTCCAGCCCTGGCTCGCTGAGCTTAGAAAAAGGTTTTCCTAGCCGGGTATGGTGGCGCACGCCTTGAATTCCAACACTGGGGAGGCAGAGGCAGGAGGATAGCCGTGAGTTCGAGTCCACCCTGAGACTACATAGTGAATTCCAGGTAGGCCTGGGCTAGAGGGAGACCCTATCTAAGGGGGAAAAGAAAAAGAAAGAAAGAAAAGAAAAGACTATTTGGAGAGGTTCATTGATTTAAGAACATATTGTGGGCTGGAGAGATGGCTCAGCAGTGAAGCGCTTACCAGCAAAGCCTAACGACCTGAGTTCTATCCCCAGTACCCATGTAGTAAGTTGCTCATGTGTCTGGGGTTCATTTACATTGGTGGGAGGCCCTGGTGTGCCCATGTTCATTTTCTCTCTATGTCTGCCTTTCTTTGTGTCTGTCTCTCGCAAATAAGTAAATGAAAAAAAAAATTTAAGTAGAACATATTGTAAGAAATTTAAATCCAGAATAGCCAGACGTTTTTTAAAAACATTTATTTTAATTTATTTTATTTGAGAGAGAGAGAATGGGCACACAAGGGCCTCTAGCCACTACAAACGAACTTCAGACACATGCACCACCATGTGCATCTGGATCCTGGGGAGTCGAGCCCGAGTCCTTAGGCTTCTCAGGCAAATACATTAACTGCTAAGCCATCTCTCCAGCCCCAGCATAGCCAGACTTCTGTGTTCCTACTTCTTTTCTCTTGAAATGTGTTTCCTCATCTGGTATGAATTTCCTTGGTTCACAGGATTACCTCAGTTTCCCGACTAGCTGGGGCTATAGGCGAGCTATGGCTGGAGCAAGGGCAGGCTTAACCCGGCTGTTTCCCTGTCTTTCTTGACTTCAGAGAGCTGCCTGCTGGGTGAAGCATCCAGATTAACCTGTGAGGGTCGTGTAAATAAATGTTTGTTAAGGGGTCTTAGAGCACCACAGAAACTTCCATTTGTGGGAGGTTGATAAAGTCCACAAGCTCACCCCAAGTGCTCACCACCACCTGTGTGGTTGTGGCCTAGGCCTGCGGAGGGAGTAGTCCTGCCTGCTTGAGGCAGGCCAGTTAGTAAACAGGGGTCAAGAGTCAAATTCAGGGGCTGGAGAGATGGCTTAGCGGTTAAGACATTTGCCTGCAAAGCCAAAGGACCTAGGTTCGATTCTCCAGGGCCCACGTAAGCCAGATGCACAAGGTGGCGCATGTGTCTGGAGTTTGTTTGCAGTGGCTGGAGGTCCTGGCCCAACCATTCTCTCCCTCCCCCAATCCCATAAATAAATAAATAAAATACATTTAAAAAGAGTCAAACTTAAGGGCTGGAGAGATGGCTTAGTGGTTTAGGTGCTTGCCTGCGAAACCTAAGGACTCAGGTTCTATTCTCCAGGTCCCACATGAGCCAGATGCACAAGGTGGTACATGCATCTGGAGTTCATTTGCAGTGGCTGAAGGCCCTGGTGCGCCCATTCTCTCTCGCTCGCTCTCCCTCCCTCCCTCTGTCTGTAATAAATAAATACTTTTTTAATTATTTATTTGTTTATTTGAGAGGGGGGAGAGAAAGAGGCAGATAGAGAGAGACAGAGAGAATGGGCACACCAGGGCCTTCATCCACTGCAAACTCCAGATGCATGTGCCACCCTGTGCATCTGGCTTATGTAGGTACTGGGGAATCAAACCTGGGTTCTTAGGCTTCATAGGCAAGTGCCTTAAGGGCTAAGTCATCGCTCCAGCCCAATGAATAAAAATTAAGTAAAAAGAGGGCTGAAGCGATGACTTAGCGATTAAGGTGCTTGCCTGTGCATCCTAAGGACACAGGTTCGATTCTCCAGGTCCCATGTGAGCCAGATACACATGGTGGCACATGCATCTGAAGTTTGTAGTGGCTAGAGGTCCTGACGCACCCATTCTCTCCCTCTCTCTCTCTCTCTGTCCTTCTCTCCCTCTGTCCCTCTCTCTCTCTGTGTCTCAAATAAATAAAAATAAATCAGAAAGAAAAAATATTTTAATTAAAAAGAAAAGTCAAACTCAGGCCAGGGGTCAAAGTCCAGCTGGGGGATGTAGCTCTGGTCTATGCCCAACACGCTGTATTTAACCTCTAACATCCCATAAGATGAATGTGGTCGTGCTGGGGATTGAAGACAGGGTCTCGTGCATGTTAGGCAAACATCCTACCAACTGAGCTACATGCCCAGCCCAGCCCCTGGCTCACAGGTACCCACGGAAGAGTTTGTCACTTGCACTGACACAAGCCACAGAGACCTCTCCTCCCAGTGCCCAGCCTGGTACAGACAAAATAGCCCTTTACTTTTTTTTTTTTTTTTTTTTTTTTTCTTAATCAAGGCAGGGTCTCACTCTAGCCCAGGCTGACCTGGAATTCACTATGTAGTTTCAGGCTGACATGTAACTCATGGCGATCCTCCTTCCTCTGCCTCCCAAGTGCTGGGACTTAAGGTGTGCGCCACCACGCCCACCTTACATATGTTTTATTTATTTAAGATTGGAGGAGAGGGAACATGGGTGCTCCAAGGCATTCTGCCACTGCAAACAAACTCCACACGCGTGCGCCACTTTGTGTGTAGGAACCCGGGATTTGAACCTGGGCCTTGCTTTCAAGGAAGTGTCTTTAACCGCTGAGCCATCACTGCAGCCCCCCCCCCCAAGTAGCCCTTTAAACATGGCCTTAAGGTCACACAGCAGAGCCCATGGGCACAGGTTGCTTCTTAATTCCCATGGACTCTTGTTTCTCTGCCCCAGTACTGAGGAGGGGATATGTAACTATGAAAGGCTGGGGGACAAAGTGGTGGGGATGTGGGGGTGGGGGTGGTGGTGGTGGTGGTGGTGACAGTTCCGGATGGTGGAGATTTCCAGACAAAAGCTTGGCCTCAAACCACTCTCTACCTAGTCCCCCACGCCCCCACTGTCTGCCCGAGTGAGGAGGCAGGGACACAGACCAAGGGATGACACAGCAGACACCAGCATGCAATGACTCCGCACGGGGATCAATCAGACAGGGAGTGAGCGCTTAGTGTCCCCTTACATCCAAGCCCCTCATCTCCTCTAGCATGGAATAAACGAGACACTGACGCCCACCCTGGCTTCCCACATGTCCCACACCCCTACACAGACAACGAGAACACCCCCCAGGCCTTGGTCACTGAATGCAAACAGGGCTTGTTAATTGTCAGCATGATTCCGAGTCACCTGTATACCAAGGTGTCTTTTGCATTTTTTCACGAGTCCCTGGGCCAGACCCAGCTTTGGCTCCAGGGACTCCCTGTAAGGAAGAGGATCTGTAGATGTTTCTGAGGCATGAGCGGAGACATGTGTGGCTGTGTCCCGCCATCGTGTCCCAAACCCAGGCTGTTGTATAGCCCAGCCTTGAATTGCCTGACCGGACCGCCCTCCATGAGCAATTCTGCAGGCTTCCTGGAAGTGGTGTCTGGGGAGTTTCAAGAAGGGAGAATGATAATCTGGTCCGAAGAAATGGCTTGGTGGTTAAGGCACATGCCTTTGAAGCCTAAGGACCCAGGTTCGATTCTCCAGGTCCCACGTAAGCCAGATGCACACGGTAGCGCATGTATCTGGAGTTTGTTTGCAGTGGCTAGAGGCCCTGGTGCACCCATTCTCTCTCTCCCTCTGTCCTGAATAAATAAATAAAAAAGATTTTTAAAAAGAATGATAATCTATGTGAGCTTCGGGTGCCCAGAGCCCCAGCTGGGCCTCTCCCCATTATTGCCTCCTGTTGTTCCGCTTAAGCTGGGGCTCTCTGTCTTTACAATGCTCCCCCTCTTTCCTGGAGCAAATGAACCCCAGATTCATGCACCACTTTATACATCTGGCTTTACATGGGTACTGAGGAATCAAACCTGGGTCCTTTGGCTTTGCCAGCAAACACCTTAACTGCTAAGCCATCTCCCCAGCCCTATCTTATTATTTTTTTAATTTTGTTATGTACTTATTTGAGACAGCAAGAGGCAGAGAGAGAATGGACACGCCAGGGCATCTAGTCACTGCAGATGAACTCCAGACACATGCACCACCTTGTGCATTTGGCTTATGTGGGTCCTGGGGAATTGAACCTGGGTCCTTTGGCTTTGCAGGCAAGCATCTTAACCACCAAGCCATCTTTCCATCCCTATTATATTATTATTATTATTATTATTATTATTACTATTATTATTATTATTTTGGCTTTCACGGTAGGGTTTTACTCCTAGCTCAGGCTGACCTGTAATTCACTATGTAGTCTCAGGGTGCCTTGAACTCATGGTGATCCTCCTACCTCTGCCTCCTGAGTGCTGGGATTAAAGGTGTGCGCCACCACGCCTGGCTAGCCCTATTTTATTTTATTTATTATTTTATTTATTTATTTTGGTTTTTTGAGGTAGGGTCTCACTGTAGCTCAGGCTGACCTGGAATTTACTATGTAGTCTCAAGGTGCCTTCCAACTCATGGCGATCCTCCTACCTCTGCCTCCAGAGTGCAGGGATTAAAGGTGTGCGCCACCACGCCTGGCTTATTTTATTGTTATTATTATTTTTTTTTAATTTCTTTTTTTTTTTTCAAGGTAGAGTCTCGCTCTAGCCCAGGCTGACCTGGAATTCACTCTGTAGTCTCAGGGTGGCCTTGAACTCATGGCAATCCTCCTACCACTGCCTCCCGAATGCTGGGAGTCGTGTGCCACCATGCCCGGCTTATTTTATTATTTTTAACACAGGGTCTCATGTAGCCGAGGCTGACCTCAAGCTTGCTATGTAGCCTTAAGCTTCTGGTCATCCTGCCTCCACTTCTCCAGAGCTGGGATTGCAGGCATTTGCTCACACACACAGTTTATTCCATTCTAAGGATGGAACCCAGGGCTTTGTGGATGTTTCACAAGCACTCTTAACAACTGAGGTACATCCCAAGTCCTACCATTCATTTATCTGTCTTGTTCTGTCTTGTTTTCTCTCTTTGGAAGGCAGAATTTTTAAAAATAAATTTTTTTTTTTTATTTTCCAGGCGTGGTGGCACACACCTTTAATCCCAGCACTCGGGAGGCAGAGGTAGGAGGATCCCCATGAGTTCAAGGCACCCTGAGACGACATAGTGAATTACAGGTCAGCCTGGGCTAAAGTGAGACCCTACCTTGGAAAAAACAAAAGAGAGAGAGAGAGAGAAAGAATGGGTGTGCCAGAGCCTCCAGCCACTGCAAATGAACTACAGATGCATGTGACACTTTGTACATCTGGCTTTACATGGGCACTGGGGAATCAAACCTGTGTCATTAAGGCTTTGCAGGCAATTGGCTTAACTGCTGAGCCATCTCTCCAGCCCTAAGACAGACTGCTGATGGCCTCAAACTCACAGTGACCTTCCTGCATCAGCCTCTCAAATGCTGGGATTGCAGACATGAGCCTCTAAACCCAACTTCTTTCTTCCTTTTGAGAAAAGGTCTCACTCTCTAAGTGAGGTTGGCCTCTAACTCACAGCAATCCTCCTGCCTCAGCATGGTGTGTGCTAGAATTACAGGCATCAGTCACCACACAGGCTCATTGGCGTCTGCCTTCATAAACTGTGACATGCTGACTCAGACAGAAACCTCCCTGGTCCCTGGCCTAGGCGCCAGATGATGAGGAAGATGCGCTGGAGACCTGGCCCTGGGATGCAGAGCGAGGGTGTGGAACGGCTTGCTCGGCCAAGCTGCTGAGGACTGAGCGGGTTTCTGGGGGTCATCTTGGCTTGGGGGAAGAAAGAGCATTCGTCAAGGTGGAAGGAAGGAGGTTGGGTTAGCAGAGTCCAGGCACACCTGTAGACAAACACAGAGACACAGGCAGCTCCCCCACCCCACATGGAGGGATCACACAACCATTGATAGATATAAACGGACCTTTTATTTATTTTGTTTTCAGTATTTTATTTTATTTTATTAAATGTATTTTTATTTATTTGAGAGGGAGAAAAAGGCAGACAGAGAGAGAGAAAGAATGGGCACACCAGGGCCTCCAGCCACTGCAAACTCCAGACGCATGCGCCCCCTTGTGCATCTGGCTTACGTGGGTCCTGGGGAATCGAGCCTTGAACCAGGGTCCTTAGGCTTCATAGGCAAGCACTTAACCACTAAGCCATTTCCCCAGTCCTTTTTTAAAAAATGTATTTTTATTATTTATTTATTTGAGAGAAAGAGGTACACAGAGAGAAAGAATTTTTTTCAATATTGTATATTTACTTATTTATTTGAGAGAGAGAATAGGCATGCCAGGGCTTCCAGCCACTGCAAACACCACATGCATGAGCCACCTTGTGCATCTGGCTTATGTGGGTCCTGGGGAATTGAACCTGGGTCCTTTGGCTTTGCAGACAAGTGCCTCAACTGCTAAACCATCCCTCCAGCCCAAATATTTTATTTTATTTATTTGAGAGAGAGAGAGAGAGAGAGAGAGAGAATGGCCACACCAGCTCCAGCTGCTGCATATGAACACCAGACACATGTGCCACCTTGTGCATCTGGCTTACAGTGGGTCTTGGGGAACTGAACCTGGGTCCTTTGGCTTTGTAGGCAAGTGCCTTAACTACTGAGCCATACCTCCAGCCCTATTTTATTTCCCCCCCTTTGATGTGGGGGGGGCACACTTGTGCCATAGTGCATGGTGTGGAAGTCAGTAGACCACCTGGGGTTTTAGCCCTCACCTTCCGTCTTGTTGGAGGAAGGGTCTCTTCATTGCTCTCTGTCTGTTTCAGCAGGCTAGCTGGCTTTGAGCTGGGACTCTCCTGTCTCGGCACTACTGGGTCTGGCTCTTATGTAGGTTTGGGGATCTGAACTCAGGACCTTATGCTTACACAGCAAGTGCTTTCTCCACTGACTCAGTTAGTTGGGGGTGGCCACTCATGCTTGTAATCCCAGCATTTAGGAGGCTGAGGCAGGAGGATTATGAGTTCAAGGTCTACCTGGGCTACAGAGTGAGTTCAAAGTGAGTTTGAGCAACTTAGTGAGACCCTGCCTCAAAAAATAAAATGTAAGACGGTCCTGGTGGCACACACCTTTGATCCCAGCCCTCTATCATGAGGCAGAGGTAGGAGGATCATCATGAGTTCAAGGCCAGCCTGAGACTACATAGTGAATTCTAGGTCAGCCTGGGCTAGAGTAAGACCTTACCTCAAAAAAAGTAAAAAATAAGTAAGCAAATAAAATGCAAGCCAGGTGTAGTGGTACATGCCTTTAATCCCAGGATTTAGGAGGCTGACATAGGAGGATCGCTGTGAGTTCGAGGCCTGTCCATACACACACGCACACACACACACACGTAAATAAATGAAAATCAAATCAAAAGTTAAGCCAGGTGTGGTGGCATACACCTTTAATCCCAGCACTCGGGAGGCAGAGATAGAATCAAAGTGAATTTGAGGTCACCCTGAGACCAATTCCAGTCATCCTGGGCTAGAGGAAGACCCTACCTTGTAAAACCAAAAAAAAAAAAAAAAAAGTTATAAAGCAGGGGCCTGGGGAGATGGCTCAGCAGTTGCTTGCAGAGCCAGAGAATTCAGGTTCAATTGCCCTGTACCCACATAAAACCAATGCACAAAGTGGCCTAAGGAGTTACTTTGCAGTAGCAAGAAGGCCTGGGGTACCCACACTCACTTTCTCTTTCTTTCTCTCTCTCTTATAAAATATATATATATATATATATATATATATATATATATATATTTTTTTTTTTTTTTTTTTTTTTTTTTTTCTGGAGAGATGGCCTAGCAGTTAAGGCGCTTGCCTGCAAAGCCAAAGGACCTCAGTTCAATTCCCCAGGACCCACATAAGGCAGATGTACAAGGTGGTGCATGCATCTGGAGTTCTTTCCTTCTCTCAAATAAATAAATGAAAATAAAATATATTTTCAAAAGTAAAAAGAGAGCAGGGGATGTAGTTTAGCATTAAAGCACTTGCCTAGGCTCCACCAGTGAGGGAGGCCCTGGGCTTGGTTCCCAGCACTGCCAACTAAATAGCCTGTCAGAAAGCACTTAGGGGGCTGCAGGGATGGCTTAGCGGTTAAGACACTTGCCTGCGAAGCCAAAGAACCCAGGTTCGATTCCCCAGGACCCACGTAAGCCAGAAGCACAAGGAGTTCATTTGCAGTGGCTGCAAGCCTTGGCGTGCCCATTCTCACTCTCACTCTCTCTCTCTCTCTCTCTCTGCTGGCAAATAAATAAATAAAATTAAAAATAAAAAACACTGAGGGCCTAAGTGCAAGTTATTACTATCAAGTAAAATAATCAAAAATGATCTGTAATCTCCACAGTGATTTTTTTTTTTTTGGTTTTTTTTTTTTTTTTTTTTTGGTTTTTCGAGGTAGGGTCTCACTCTAGCCCAGGCTGACCTGGAATTCACTATGGAGTCTCAGGGTGGCCTCGAACTCACAGCGATCCTCCTACCTCTGCCTCCCGAGTGCTGGGATTAAAGGCGTGCGCCACCACGCCCAGCGATTTTTTTTTTTTTTTTTAATCGTTGTCACTGAGCGGGTAAGGAAGCAGGCCTTGGGGACAAGTTTATGAGTGGTGAACTCCAGGCCTGGGGTCGCTGGAGGCTGGGGCTCCCACACTGATTTTTCTCTGCGCACGTGCCTGCGTGTGCAGAGTGCGTGTGTAAGAGCTCATTGTATGTTGGCTCCATTGTCCTCTGATCCACTGACTTGCAACTTCGCCATTCTCTGCGCAAACACCCAGATCCCCCCCTCCCAAACCCCACACCCCCACCGCAGGTCACCTAGCTACTGCCCACAAGCCACAGGCCCCCCCGTCACACCCACACCAGCTTCCCTCTCCCTGGCCCTGGTGCCTCCCCGGCTGGTTGGCCTCCTCCAGCTTTCTCTTCCTGCCCCCCCCCCGGGGACACTGCGGTTGGGTGGTCTCTGGCTGGGGCCTCCCTGTGCCTGACTCAGGCGGGGTGTACCCTCACTGACCCTCCATGTGGCCTAGGCGCCCCCGCAGCCAGACAGCCACGCGGGGGTGTACCAGAGGGTCACTGGCGGCCACGTGCCCGCGCCCAAGGTGGCTGAATTCTGTCTGTGATTCAGTCCGCTTGTCTAGGCCAACCAGGGGGTGCCCTGACCGGGTGATGTCAGCGGCCAGGTATGTGGCCCGGGGTTTCTCAGGGGTGACTCAGGCGACTGAGCTAACCCTTTTCCTCTGGCAGACTTTCTGGGCTTGTGTCCAGGGCAGGCGGCCACAGTGCCTGACACTTCCTTCCCGGGCCCCTCCACGCCCTCTCTGGCCCAGAGCTGGGACACACGGCGGGGGGCGGGGGGCGGGGACGGGGGGGGGGATCTGAGGGGCAGCTCCCCAGGCCAACCCATGCAGCCGAGGGCATGCCTTCTCCACTACTCTGAAACCATGGTTTTGAATCAACCATTTACTCACTCTTCATTCATCCATTCATTCACTGATCCACTCATTCAATCAGCCACTCAAACACTTACTTAAACCAGGGGCTAGAGAGACTTACTTAGCGGTTAAGCCGCTTGCTGGTGAAGCCAAAGGACCCAGGTTTGATTCTCCAGTACCCACATATGCCATATACTCAAGGTGACACATGCATCTGGAGTTCCTTTGCAGTAGCTAGAGGTCCTGGCACACCCATACTATCTCTCTCTATATATATCTGCCTCTTTATCTTAACTTTTTTTTTTGGGGGGGGGGGTTCCAGGTAGGGTCTCACGCTAGCCCAGGCTGACCTGGAATTCACTATGTAGTGCTAGGATTAAAGATGTGTGCCACCACACCCAGCTCTCTTAAGTAAATAAAATGGCCAGGCATGGTGTACAGGCCTTTAATCCCAGCATTTGGGAGGCAGAGGTAAGAGGATGGCTGTGAGTTCGAGGCCACCCTGGGACTACATAGTGAATTCCAGGTCAGCCTGGGCGAGAGTGAGACCCTACCTTGAGAAAAGGAAAAAGTGAAGAGATGGCTCAGTGCTTAAGAAGCTTGCCTACAAAGTCTAACAACCGGGTTCAATTCCCCAGTTCCAACATAAGCCAGATGCACAAGGTGGCACATGTGTCTGGAGTTCAGTGGTTGAAGGCCCTGGTGTTCCCATTTTCTCTCTCTCTCTCTCTCTCTCTCTCTCTCTCTCTCTCTCTCCTTGCAAATAAATAAATCAATGAGATTTTTTAAATTTTTTATTCATTTATTTATTTGAGAGAGATAGAAAGGCAAATAGAGAAGAGACAGAGAGAGAAAATGGGTGTGCCAGGGCTTTCAGCCACTGAAAATGAACTCCAGACACATGTGCCACCTTGTGCATCTGGCTTATGTTGGTCCTGGGGAATTGAACCTGGGTTTGCAGACAAGTGTCTTAACCACTAAGACATCAATCCAGACCCAATAAAATATTTAAAAAAATTTTAAACCGTGTCTACTGTCATCCCAGTCAGTCATTGGAGACACAGAAGGAAATAAGACTGGGAAATAGAACAGGGCCTGTAATTCCTGGTACCTGGAAGGCTGAAGCAGGAAGATGGAAAGTTCAAGGTCATCTTGAGCTACAGTGATTTCAAGGCTAGCCTGGGCAACTTAGTCAATACCTTGTATTGAAATTCAAAAACGAGGGCTGGCACTAGAGAGATGGCTTAGCAGTTAAGGTGCTTGCCTGCAAAGTTAAAGGACCCAGGTTTGATACCCCGGTACCCACATAAAGATAGATTCACTAGGAGGCGCATGTGTCTGGGGTTCATGTGCAGTGGCTAGAGGCCCTAGCACACCCATTGTCTCTCTAGATATCTGCCTCTTTCTCGCTCTCTCAAGTAAATAAATAAAATATTTTAAAAATTAAAAAAGGGGAGCTGGGGGCTGGAGAGATGGCTTAGCAGTTAAGGTGCTTGCCTGTGAAGCCTAAGGACGCACATTCGACTCTCCAGATCCCACATAAGCCAGATGCACAAAAGGTGAGGCAAGTGCAAGGTCACACATGCCCACTAGGTGATGCAAGACTCTGGAGTTCAAATGTAGTGGCTGAGGCCCTGGAGTGCCAATTCTCTCTTTATGTCACTCTCTCCCACGCATGCATTTTCTCTCTAAAAAATAAAATAAAAAGAAGGGCTGGAAAAATGGCTTACTGGTTAAGTGCATTTCCTGTGCAAACATGAGGACCTGGTGGGGCCACCTTAGTTGGAACTCCCAGATCCCATATAAAAAGCTGAGGGTGAGCCAGGCATGGTGGCGCACGCCTTTAATCCCAGCACTTAGGAGGCAGAGGCAGGAGGATCACTGTGAGTTCAAGGCCACCCTGAGTCTACATAGTGAATTCCAGGTCAACCTGAGCTAAAGCGAGACTCTACCTAAAAAAAAAAAAAAAAAAAAAAAAAACAGGGAGATGGGGTGCTGGGGACATGGTTGAGTGGGTAAGAATGCTTCTTGTGCCAGCATGAGGACCTGAGTTCCATACCCAGCACCCACATAAAAAGCCAGGGTTAGGGATGGAGAGATGGCTTAGCAGTTAAGGTGCTTGCCTACAAAGCCTAAGGACCCATGTCTGACTCCCCAGATCCTACATAAGCCAGACGCACATGGTGACTCACATGCCTGGAGTTCAACTGCAGAGGCTGGAGGCCCTGGCATGCCAAGTCTTCCCCTGCCTCCAGGTTTAGAGACTGTGTCAGGAAACAAGACTGATCCAGCATCTTCCTCTAACACACCGGTATACACACCATATACACCACACACACACACACACACACACACACACACCCCACATACTACATAAACCAAAAACTAAAAAAGTATTCTGAGCCAGGCATGGTGGCGCACACCTTTAATCACAGCACTCAGATGGCCGAGGTAGGAGGATCGCCGTGAGTTTGAGGCCACCCTGAAAATACATACTGAATTCCAGGTCAGCCTGGGCTAGAGTGAAACCCTACCTCCAAAAAAACAAAATAAAACAAAACAAAAAAGAAAGAGAGAGAGAGAGAGAGGAGAGAGAGAGAGAGAACAAAGAAAGAAAGAAAGAAAGAAAGAAAGAGAGAAAGAAAGACAAAAAGAAAAAGTATTCTGGGGATGTAGAGATAGCTCAGTGGTTAAGTCACTTGTTTGCAAAGTTGACAGCCTGGGTTACATTCCCCAGTACCTATGTAAAGCCAGATGCACAAAGTGGCACATGTGTCTGTAGTTCGTTTGCAGAAGTAGGAGGCCCTGGAGTGCCCATTCTCTCTCTCATTCTCTCTCTCTCATTCTCTCTCTCTCATTCTCTCTCTCTCTACTTGCAAATAAATAAAAATATTTTGCCAGGCATGGTGGCGCACACCTTTAACCCCAGCACTCCAGAGGCAGAGGTAGGAGGATTGCTGTGAGTTCGAGGCCACCCTGAGACTACATAGTGAATTCCAGGTCAGCCTGGGCTAGAAGAGTGAAACTCTACCTCAAAAAAAATATTTAAAAAAAATTTTTTTTACAGAGCTGGAGAGGTAGTTTAGCAGGTAAGGGCGCTTGTTTGCAAAGTCTGCCAGCCTAGGTTCAATTCCCCTGTACCCACATAAAGCCAGATGCACAAAGTAGTGCATGTGTCTGGTGTTTGTTTGCAGTGGCAGGAGGCCCTGGCACCCCCATTCATTTTCTCTTGCTAACAAATAAAGAAAAAAAGTTTTTTATTAATTTTTATTATTCATTTATTTATGAGGGAGAGAGAGAATGGGCGCGTCCGGGCCTCCAGTCACTGCAAATGAACTCCAGATGCATGTGCCACCTTCTGCATCTGGCATACGTGGATTCTGGGGAATCGAACCTGGGTCCTTAGGCTTCACAGGCTAACCGCTTAACCGCTAAGCCATCTCTCCAGCCCCAAGAAAATTGTTTTATAAATATTTTATTGACGATCTCTACAGATAGACCATGATCATAATCCCCTTCCACCACCCTCCCTCGGTTTGTAATTCTTCCTTTTGTTGTTGTTGTTGTTATTGTTTGATGTTTTGTTTTTTGAGGTAGGGTCTCACTCTGGTCCAGGCTGACCTGGAATTCACTATGGAGTCTCAGGGTGGCCTCAAACTCATGGCGATCCTCGTACCTCTGCCTCCCGAGTGCTGGGATTAAAGGTGTGCCACCACACCCAGCTGACTTTTTGTTTTTTGAGATAGGGTCTCACTCTGATTCAGGTGGACCTGGAAGTCACTATGAAGTCTCAGGCTGGCCTCGAACTCACAGCGATCCTCCTACCTCTGCCTCCCGAGTGCTGGGATTAAAGGCGTGCGCCACCACACCTGGCCAGTTCTTCCTTGTGTTTGACCATCACTTCCTCCCTAAAGTCTACCGCCTGCAAGAGGAGCAGGGATGGAGTCTTTCTCTCCACCACGTTCTTCAAACAGCACCAGAACCTCCTGACTCCTTTCAAGAGTCTGCTTTCTGACCAGCCTGCTTGGGCAGACGGTCTTTCCTCGCACTTGACTTTCCACACTTGGGATGCCATTGAGGAATTCACGTCTCTATTTCCACCTCCCAGGATTTCCCCATCACATGCACTTCCCAGTGGTGGAACTCAGAGGTGGAGCCTTGTAGATTCTGTATCCCTCACCGAACTCCCCCCAAGCCAGGGTAAGGTCTCACTGTAGTCCCAGGCTGACCTTGAACTCACGGCAGGCAATCCTCCTTCCTCTGTCTCCCCATTACTGGGATTAAAGGTTTATGTCACCATGCCCAGCTAGGCCCTTCTCTTTTTTTAGGGGTGAAGTTGAGACAGGGTCTCACATGGTAGCTCTGGTTGCCCTGAGACTCACCATGATAATCAGGCTGGCCTCAAACTTGCGGCGACCCCGCAGAGCACTGTGATTATAGGCAGGCATGTAGCCACCTCGCCTGGTTTAATTTGCCCATTGGGCCTACCTCAAAAAACTAAAATAATAATAATATAAATAAATAAAGTGCCGGGCATGCTGGCCCAGGCCTTTAATCCCAGCACTTGGGAGGCAGAGGTAGGAGGATTGCTGAGAGTTCGAGGCCACCCTGAGACTATGTAGTGAATTCTAGGTCAGCCAGGCTAGAGTGAGACCTTACCTTGAAAAACTAACTAAATAAATAAATAAAAGTATGGGGCTGGAGAGATGGCTTAGCAGTCAAGGCTCTTCCTTGAGAAGCCTAAGGATCCAAGTTCGATTCCTCAGGACCCACATAAGCCAGATGCACAAGGTGGCGCATACGTCTGGAGTTCATTTGCAGTGGCTGGAAGCCTATTCTTCCCCGGCCCCCTCATACTCTTTCTCTCCTCTCAAATAAATAAATAAAATTTAGAGCCGAGTGTGGTGGCCCACGCCTTTAATCCCAGCACTAGGAAGGCAGAGGTAGGAGGATCTCCGTGAGTTCAAAGCCGCCCTGAGACTACATACATAGTGAATTCCAGGTCAGCCTCGAAAAAAATAAAAATAAAAATAAATAAATAAAATTTTTAAAAATAAAAGAAATGTGAGCACAGAAACCTTTATTTAAAAGGGGGGGGGGCGGCTGGAGAGATGGCTTAGCAGTTAAGTGCTTGCCTGTGAACTCTAAGGACCCCTGTTTGAGGCTCGACTCCCCAGTACCCAAGTAAGCCAGATGCACAAGGTGGTGCATGCCTCTGGAGTTCCTTTGCAGTGGCTGGGGGCCCTGGTGCCCTTCCCCCCGCCCCACTCTCTCTGCCTCTTTCTTTGTCTGTTGTTCTCAAATAAATAAATAAAAATAAACCAAAAAAATTTTAAAGATTTTTAAAACGGGGGGGGTGTGTGAGGAAGGTTAGTTTAGCTAGAGGTAAGACCACCTACCCTCTCCCCCCCCACACACACGCTGTTTCACGTGGTTTGTGTTTCACACGACCTCACACCCATCTACACAATCAACAGAGCTACCAACACCCTTCCGCCTAGGAAAGCACTCTGTCACACATGCGGTGGCCCGCTGGGAGCCTGCTGTCACGCAGCCAATGTCAGAGGGTCGTTCACACACTCACTGTCCGCTGCTCAAAGATTCGCCCCAGACCCTGGTCACATGCAACAGCCAATGGAGGTGTGTGTTGGGGACGGGGGGGGGGGCAGCTGGGACGTGTGTGAGTTGGGATGACTTAGTAAGATGTCCCAACTGCGGATGGCTTCCCCAGACGGAGGGTGCAGGGACCGCCCTGCGTGGTGACAGACGACACCTGGAGCGACAGGGTAGGGCGGGCGGTCGGAGACGGAGCCCAGGCGCTGCGCTGGCTCGGACAGTGAGTTCGCCCGTGCACCCTGCACAGCTCTCCCTTGGTGATGGAGGGGTGGGGGTGATGGTGGGGGGGAACCCCTCGATGGCCAGAGGCTCCCCAGAAACCCTGAGGAGGGGTGCAGGGGAGGAAGAGTGGATCTGAGGTGGTCCCAGCTGCAAGCTTTTGAATGGGGCGGCTGTGGTCTCGAATTTTGGGAGTGTGCTGGTTTTGTGGGCAGGAGAGACAGACAGACAGACAGACCGACAGACGGACGGACGGACAGACACGCCAGGGACGAGGGGGCGCAGAGGGACAAGATGCTACCCAAACGGAGGCGGACAGGAGGAGCACACGACCATCAGACGGGGAAACTGGCAATTTGGGGCCCCCCCCCTTACCCCTCCTCCCACCACCATCACCATCACCATCCTCCTCCGGCCCCCCCTCTCCGCCCCAGCCAACCAGCCAGCCCCCGGGTCTCCCGAGCTGGGGGCCCCCCACTCTTGTCCTCCCTGAGCTGGTTCGTGGCTGTTGCTCGGTGCATCCGTCCTGGTCGTGGGGACTAAGGAAACAAACAACCCTCCCGTCGCTAGGCAACGGCGTTCCACAGTCGGCCGCGTCACCGCGTCTGCGCGGGTGAGGGGGGGGGGAGGGAGGGAGGGAGGAGGAGCCGAGTGAGCCGCGACGCCGGCGGCGCTGAAGTTTGTTGACGTTGCCAGGCAACCGCCCGCGCCGCTGCCTAGCAACGCCGGCCGACTGTTCTCGTCGTCTTAAAGGGACAGGAGCATCATCGTGGATGCGCGGGTGGTGGGGGGGGGGGGCCCTAGGTGGCGCTCCATGGGCCCAAGGAGGTTCAGTGCACAGGGAGAGGGAGGCTAGGGGGCAGCCCAGGAGGAGAAGGAACGTGGGGACGGGGCGTTTCAAACTAAAGTGTGTAGAGCCCAGGAGGAGAAGGAACGTGGGGACGGGGCGTTTCAAACTAAAGTGTGTAAACCCAGAGAGGTGGCGCACGCCTTTAATCCCAGCACTGGGGGAGGCAGAGGTAGGAGGATCGCCGTGAGTTCGAGACCACCCTGAGACTACATAGTGAATTCCAGGTCAGCCTGGGCTACACTGAAACCCTACCTCGAAAAACCAAAAAAAAAAAAAAAAAAAAGGAGAGAAGGAAGGTCAAGAAACCTGGGTTCAAGCTGACAGAAAGCTGGAAAAAAGCCACGCAACATGCAGTTCAATGGGAGAAAGAGAAATCATCAGTGGAGATACTTAACAGTGGACACTGCAAGCCTTATATTTGTCCAGCCAGGCCAAATGAGCCAACAGGTGCAATAGTGGCAGAAACCAATTGCCCTCTAACTGGACTGGAGGCCCGCTCCATGGGAGGGAATACATCCCTGATACTGAAAACCTAAAACAGGGGTAGTCATGAGCCCTAGAAGTGTAATGTTTGCTGCTGTCTGGCTAACTGTATATACTATGCTCACCAAACTGCCCGGTAAGCACTTCTCTTAATGTTCATACCCATATATTAATACTACTCTCACTTTTGGTTAGAAAAGCTTCTCTTTTCAGATGGCAGTGACCTTGGGATGACTCAGAAGGCACCATGGTGCTAGAAAGAAGTGACAGGAGTGCTCAGGACCGCAATATCTCGATTGCACCTTCCAAGGCTCAGGGTCTAATGCGGAAGAGGTGGCAGAAAGAATGTAAGAGCCAAAGGAAGGGTAGGACTCCTTACAACGTGCTTCTCCAGACACAAAATGGCCTGGATATCCATGACCTCACAGTGCCTGACACTGCCTACACAAGACCATCATAATAGGAGGAAAAGATCATGACATCAACATAAAAGAGGGACTAATTGAGAGGGGGAGGAGTGGATATGATGGAGAGTGGAGGTTCAAAAGGGAAAGTGGGGGGAGGAAGGGCATTACCATGTGATATTGTTTACAATTATGGAAGTTGTCAATAAAAAAATAAAAATCAAAAAAGAAAGAAACCTGGGTTCAAGCACCCTATCTGTGTGTGACTTTAACCTTGTGGCGTGGCTTTCTGGGGTGGGATCAGTAACATCACCCACCCAACACTAGGACTGTGACCATGTGAAATTCTGTTGAGCACTTAGCAAGTCCTCTGTCTCTACCAGGTGTAAATAGTCACGTTATTAAGTTAAAGGGTCCTATGCCGGGTGTGGTGGCACATGTCTGTAATCTCCTCTGAGCACTTGGGAGGCTTAGGCATGAGGATCACAACATTTCAGCCTAGTCCACGTTGCCTAGATAGGCTATATGGCAAGACCCTGTCAAATAATAATAGCAGGGGCTGGGGAGCTGCCTCAACAGTTAAAAGTGTTTGCTTGGGGGCTGGAGAGATGGCTTAGCAGTTAAGGTGCTTGCCTGTGAAGCCTAACGACCCAGGTTTGATAATCCAGGTCCCACATAAGCCAGATGCACAGGGTGGCACATGCATCTGGAGTTCGTTTGCAATGGCTAGAGGCCCTGTCATGCCCATTCTCTCTCTCTCTCTCTCTCTGTCTCTCTAATAAGTAAATGAATAAAAATAAATGTCAAAAAAAGGTGATTCCTTGCAAAGCCTGTTGGCCTGGGTTCAATTCCACAGTCACCCTGCTGAAGCTGGAAGAGTATCAGGCATTCTGGTTACTGTAGCAAGAAACCCTGGTGCGCCCCTAACACGTGCGTGTGCACGCACATGCATGCAAATAAACAATAATAACAACAGTAATGATAAACTGGATTCTGTCTTACCTCACTAGGGTTTTTGTTTTGGTTTGGTTATCCAAGTACTGGGATTAAAGGCGTGCACCACCTTGCCCGGCCCTCGCTAGGTTTTTACATTTCTGTTTAATTTTTTTCGTTTGTTTGTTTGGTTTGGTTTTTCAAAGTAGTGTCTCCCTCTAGTCCAGGCTGACCTGGAATTCACTGTGTAGTCTCAGGGCGGCCTCAAACTCAAGGCGATCCTTCTACCTCTGCCCCCCCCCCCAGTGTTGGGATTCAAGGCATGCACTACCATGCCTGGCTATTTTTATTTAAGTTTTAAACTTTTTGTTGATGCTGGGTGTGGAGTGCACTCCTTTAACCCCAGCGCTCTGAGAGGCAGATACAGGAGGATCGCTGTGAGTTTGAGGTCAGCCTGGGCTACAAGTGAGACCTTACCTTGGAAATCAAAAACAAAAAGACCACAAATATACACACACCACAGTATAGACATGCAAAAATAAACAAATGAACAAATCAGTTACTCGTTAAGAACTTCCTGCAGCTTAGAAGGTATGTTACAGACATATTATTTCCTGCAGTTGAAACAGACTGGGATATGAGGCTGAAATGTCTGGCTGAGTCCCAGCTGTGTGACCCCCAACAAGTGTCATACCCTCTCTGACCCTGGGCTTGCTCTTCCGTGAAACCCATGATCCCTCCACATCAGTCACTTCTGGTTAACGGTCCTGGGTGGGGACGGGGGGGGGGGGCGGGTGGTGCCCCTTACTGGGCATGTCAGGTCAGCGCCCATGTCTGCAGAGTGACTGACTCATGGCGCTATGTTATGTAAAGCTCTTAGGTTCTGCACGGAGGGCAGGTTATATAAATGATGTCTCATGTGTATGCTTCATAGCAGGCCTGGGGACATGACATAGATTTGGCCCAAGATTGCCACATGGTGATCCTGAATGTGTCTAGTAGGAAGAATGGTCCATATGTCAAAAGTACATACATCCCTAGTGGGGTCCCTCTGCACCCCTAACTAGCATTCTATTATTCTCGGGTTTTTAGTCTTTTTTTTTTTTTTTTTTTTTTTGAGGTAGGGTCTCACTCTAGCCCAGGCTGACCTGGAATTCACTATGTAGTCTCAGGGTGCCCTCGAACTCATGGCGATCCTCCTACCTCTGCCTCCCAAGTGCTGGGATTAAAAAGGCGTGCGCCACCACGCCTGGCCTAGTCTTTTTTAAATTTTCTTTATTTGCTTATTTAAGAAAGACATAGAGAAAGAAGAGAGGGAGAGAATGGGCACACCAGGGCCTCTAGCCACTGCAAAGGAACTCCAGACGCATGCATCACCTCGTACATCTGGCTTACGTGGGTCCTGGGGAATTGAATCTCGGTCCTTTGGCTTTGCAGGCAAGTGACTTAACCGCTCAACCAACTCTCCAACCACCTAGAATGTGTTGTTTTTAATTTTCTCAACTATTTATTAGAAACAAAGAGAGGGGGAGAGAGAGTGAGAATGGGTGCCCCAAGGCCTGCAGCCACTGCAAACCAATTCCAGATGCATGTGCTATCTTGTGCATCTGCCTTATGTGGGACCTGGAGAATCAAACCTGGGTCCTGACACTTCAGAGGCAAGTACCTTCACCACTAAACCATCTCTCCAGCCCTAGAATGTGTTTTTAAAAATACCTTTTGTTCTGGGGTGCAGGAGATCCTTTAGGGAGCCCTCTTGGTGTTGACCATGCCCTGTTATCAAAGTCAATGGGTAACTGCAACAACCCAATCAAGGCAGTGTGATAAATGGCCCAGATCCTTCAGGAATGAAGGTGGAGGAAATACAGAACGGGTAGTAGAAGAAGGCAGTTACAAATACCAGCTAAGGCCATGTGACCAGTTACAAAAAAAACAGGGACTGTAATTGCCATGAGTGTTTCTGTCCTACCTTGATAAGGAGAGTTCATACATAGCTACACCAATATTAAGATTATACCACTAGTTAACTCTTGTTGAATTGATACTCGGCCTATTATATTAGAGACTAAGCATTCCTCAAGGGACCTTGCTTTGTGTTGGGGGAAGATTGTGCATTTCCGGTTGTATGTAGGACAGTTATAGCATGTTAGGCCGAATATGACCTTGTTACTGTCTTCATTTGGAAGCTAGGCATGATGTAAGGAGATATGGCTTGTTGTCAACTTGACAAGGGGTACACTGGTGATGGCTGTTGTCAACTTGATCTGTTTAGTAATCTATAGACATTCCTTTTGAGAGGGTCTCTGAGGTTGCTTCCAGGAAGGATTAACTGAAGAAGTCCTTCCCCCATGGTGAGCCCTGCCCCCAGAGTAGGCGGTTCCTCTCGGAGGGAAGGGGACTTGATATAAGGAAGCTCTGTGAGAAAAGGGTCTCCTTCCTCCCGCCTGGCTGCCTGTGTCCCTTGCTGCCTTCCAGCGCAGACTGCAGTCCTGCAGCTGTCCAGGAACTGACCAGGCCTTCAGTGCTGGGTTGGGACTGCTGAGGCATCCAGCCTCGTGGACTGAGCAGCTACCGGGTTCCTTGACTCTGGGGCCTGCAAACTACTATTGGACCACTGTAAACTAATCCAATAAATTCCCTTTTAATACGAAAAAAAAAAATACCTTTCATGAAGCTGGGTGTGGTGGTACAAGCCTTTAATCCCAGCACTGGGGAAGCAGAGGTAGGAGAATTGTGGTTTGAGGCCACCCTGAGATTACGTAGCGAATTCCAGGTCAGCCTGGGCTAGAGTGAGCCCCTACCTCAAAAACTAAAAAATAAAAATAAACTTTTGATGGGTTGGAGAGATGGCTCAGAGGTTAAGGTGCTTGCTTGCAAAGCATAACTAACTGCCCGGGTTCAACTCTGCAGTGCCTGTGTAAAGTCAGAGGCAAAAGTGAAACACGCACCTGTCGTTCATCTGTAACGGATACAGTTCCTGGCAGGACCATTCTCTCTCTGTCTTCTTGCAAATAAGTAAATTAAAAAAAAATGTTTTTTTAGCTGGGCATGGTGGCCCATGGGATTAAAGAATCCCAGCACTAGGGAGGCAGAGGCAGGAGGATCACCATGAGTTCAAGTCCACTCTGAGACTATATACTGATTTCTAGGTCAGCCTGGACTACAGTGTCACAGCTTTAGAGAACTTGTAGAGGATCCACAGTGAGGGGCTGGGGGCGTGGCTCAGAGGTAGAGCACTTGTCTAGAATCCACAGTGAGGGGCTGGGGGCGGGGCTCAGAGGTAGAGCACTTGTCTAGGATCCACAGTGAGGGGCTGGGGACGTGGCTCCGAGGTAGAGCACTTGTCTACGATCCACAGTGAGGGGCTGAGGTCGTGGCTCAGAGGTAGAGCACTTGTCTAGAACCCACAGTGAGGGGCTGGGGTCGTGGCTCAGAGGTAGAGCACTTGTCTAGGATCCACAGTGAGGGGCTGGGCTGTGGCTCAGAGGTAGAGCACTTGTCTAGAATCCACAGTGAGGGGCTGGGGTATGGCTCAGAGGTAGAGCCCTTGTCTAGAATCCACAGTGAGGGGCTGGGGGCATGGCTCAGAGGTAGAGCACTTGTCTAGAATCCACAGTGAGGGGCTGGGGGGCGTGGCTCAGAGGTAGAGCACTTGTCTAGGATCCACAGTGAGGGGCTGGGGGCGTGGCTCAGAGGTAGAGCACTTGTCTAGAATCCACAGTGAGGGGCTGGGGGCGTGGCTCAGAGGTAGAGCACTTGTCTAGAATCCACAGTGAGGGGCTGGTGGCGTGGCTCAGAGGTAGAACACTTGTCTAGAGTCCACAGTGAGGGGCTGGGGACGTGGCTCAGGGGTAGAGCACTTGTCTAGAATCCACAGTGAGGGGCTGGGGTCGTGGCTCAGGGGTAGAGCACTTGTCTAGAATCCATAGTGAGGGGCTGGGGGCGTGGCTCAGAGGTAGAGCACTTGTCTAGAATCCACAGTGAGGGGCTGGGGGCGTGGCTCAGAGGTAGAGCACTTGTCTAGAATCCACAGTGAGGGGCTGGGGGCGTGGCTCAGAGGTAGAGCACTTGTCTAGAATCCACAGTGAGGGGCTGGGGACGTGGCTCAGGGGTAGAGCACTTGTCTAGAATCCACAGTGAGTGGCTGGGGTCGTGGCTCAGGGGTAGAGCACTTGTCTAGAATCCATAGTGAGGGGCTGGGGGCGTGGCTCAGAGGTAGAGCACTTGTCTAGAATCCACAGTGAGGGGCTGGGGTCGTGGCTCAGGGGTAGAGCACTTGTCTAGAATCCACAGTGAGGGGCTGGGGACGTGGCTCAGAGGTAGAGCACTTGTCTAGAATCCACAGTGAGGGGCTGAGGTCGTGGCTCAGAGGTAGAGCACTTGTCTAGAACCCACAGTGAGGGGCTGGGGGCGTGGCTCAGAGGTAGAGCACTTGTCTAGAACCCACAGTGAGGGGCTGGAAGAGCAGGGGGCCACATCACAGTGTGCATGCATGACTAGGGTTAGCAGGTTGCTGCAGGAAACACCAGGGTGTGCGCCGGCTTTAGGGTGTGTGCTGGGATCAGGTGTGGGAAGCAGATGCTCTCTGTGAGGCTGTGGGTCCTCCCTTTGGCATGTGCCAGCCTGTCTCTAAGTAAGTGTCCCTGGCCTGCCAGGGTGACGGCCAGACAATCTTAGCACCAGTCAGGCAACATTTCTCCCTCTGGTGCCTGACAACACCCTGCTGGGTGTGGCTGTCATGAGGGTATGGCCCCAGGAGTATTGGGATGAGCCTGGCATGACAGTAGGGCTGGGTATAGCTCCAGGCACTGAGGTTACTATTATGTCTGGCTGTGCGCCCTTGGGAACCAGTGAGCAGTGAGTTCTTAGCGAAGATGACTGATTTTTTTTTAATTTTTTAAAATAATTTTATTTTTATTTATTTATTTGAGAGAGGGAAAGAGGGAGAGAGAGAGAATGGGTGTGCCAGAGCTTCCAGCCACTGCAAACAAACTGCAGATGCATGCGCCACCTTGTGCATCTGGCTACGTGATTCCTGGGGAATCGAACCAAGGTCCTTTGGCTTTGCAGGCAAGCACTTTAACAGCTAAGTCATCTTTCCAGCCCCTGATTTTTTTTTTTTTTCCTTTTTGCTTTTTCGAGGCAGGGTCACACTCTAGTCCAGGCTGACCTGGAATTCACTATGTAGTCTCAGGCTGGCCTTGAACTCACGGCAATCCTCCTACCTCTGCCTCCTGAGTGCTGGGATTAAAGGTGTGCACCACCACGCCCAGCTCTCATTTTTTCTTTAACATATGTGTGTGTAAGCACGCAAGCACTCTGTATGGCTTTTATTTTTTTTATTTTTTTCGAGGTAGGGTCTCGCTCTAGCCCAGACTGACCTGGGATTCACTATGTAGTCTCAGGGTGGCCTTGAACTCACAGTGATCCTCATACCTCTGCCTACCGAGTGCTGGCATTAAAGGCGTGTGCCACCACTCCCGGGGATGAGTGACGCTTGTGTCTCAATTTCTGCATCTATAAAATGGGGAAGAGAAGGACTTCTAGGGCCTGGAGAGATGGCTTAGCAGTTAAGGCCTTTGCCTGCAAAGCCAAAGGAGCCAGGTTTGATTCCTCAGGACCCACATAAACAAGATGCACAAGGTGGCGCATGTGTCTGGAGTTCATTTGGAGCAGCTGGAGGCCCTGTTGCACCCATTCTCTCTCTCACCCTTTCTCTCTCTCTCTCTCTCTCTCTCTCTCTCTCTCTCCCTCTCAAATAAATAACAACAATTTTTTTTTTTTTTTTGGTTTTTCCAGGTAGGGTCTCACTTTATTTAGCTCAGGATGACCTGGAATTCTCTATGTAGTCTCAGGGTAGCCTCGAACTCACGGTGATCCTCCTACCTCTGCCTCCTGAGTGCTGGGATTAAAGGCGTGCGCCACCACGCCCGGCTATAACAACAGTTTTTTTAAAAAAAGGATTTCTATGTGGACGGGGTCTGTATCTTCTGACATAATAGAGGCTGCTGCCATCTGTTGAGGACTTGTCAGGAATGTGACTGTCAGCAAATTCTGCAGCTTAAAGTTCAAACGCCTCCAGATTAGCAATTTATTTATTTATTTATTTATTTTCTGGATGTTTGACACAGGGTCTCATTATGTAGCTCAGGCTGGCCTTGAACTGGAGATCCTCTTACCTCCATCTCCCAGGCGTGTATCACCACACCAGGCCTCATGTAACACTTTTGCTCAAAACCCCTCCCTGGGGGCTGGAGAGATGGCTTAGCGGTTAAGCGCTTGCCTGTGAAGCCTAAGGACCCCGGTTCGAGGCTCAGTTCCCCAGGACCCACGTTAGCCAGATGCACAAGGGGGCGCACACGGCTGGAGTTCGTTTGCAGTGGCTGGAGGCCCTGGCACGCCCATTCTCTCTCTCTCTCTCTCTCTCTCTCTCTCTATCTGCCTCTTTCTCTGTCTGTTGCTCTCAAATAAGTTAAAAACAAAACAACCCTCCGTGGGCTCTGCGGTCAGTACAAACCAAGGCCTGCCACGGCCAGCACAATGGGCCTTTCCGGTCTGATGTCAAGTGCTGCCAGTCCCCTCCTCTTGTCCCGTGGGCTACACTGGCCTCCTCGCTGGTCCTCCAACAGGAAAGACACATCCCCACTTTAAGACTATTAAACTTAGTGAACATGTTTATTTATTTGTTTATTTATTTTTTGTCATTTATTTATCTCTTTTGGTTTTTCGAGGTAGGGTCTCATTTTAACCCAGGCTGACCTGTAACTCACTATGTAATCTCAGGCTGGCCTTGAAATCACAGTGATCCTCCTCCCTCTGCTCCCCCAGTGCCAGGATTAAAAGCATGCACCACCATGCCTGGTTCTAACACTCTTTTTGAAGTGTTTTTGTTTCATTTCACTTTTTATATTTATTTGTTTACTTACTTACTTTGGTTTTGCGAGGTAGGGTCTCACTCTAGCCCAGGCTGGCCTGGAATTCAGTGTGTAGTCTCAGGGTGGCCTCGAACTCACGGCGATCCTCCCACCTCTGCCTCCCAAGTGCTGGGATTAGCGGCGTGCGCCACCAAGCCCGGCTGTTTCATTTTATTTTATTTTATTTTATTTTATTTTATTTATTTATTTATTTTTTTTTTTTTTTTTTGGTTTTTCGAGGTAGGGTCTCACTCTAGCTCAGGCTGACCTGGAATTCACTATGTAGTCTCAGGGTGGCCTCGAACTCACGGTGATCCTCCTAGCTCTGCCTCCCGAGTGCTGGTCATTTTATTTTTATTTTGTTTTATTTGAGAGACAGACCGGAGAGAGAACAGTGCCCACCAGGGCCCCTAGGCCCTGCAAAGGAACTCCAAACACACGTGCCACTTTGTGCATCAGGGCTTCACGTGGGTGCTGGGGAACAGAACCCAGGCCATCAGGCATTGCAAGCAAGCGCCTTCAACCACTGAGCCATCTCTCCAGCCCTGCCTCACACTTCTTACTGTACAATTACCATACGACCCTGTTTAGTTTACTCATTTACGTTTATTTACTGTATGTTAATAGGTTGGTCATCCTTTCCCCTCCTCTCAAAGGGCAAACCCCAGAACGACAGCGATCTTTGTCCCACGCTCACTGCTGTGTGTACACAAGTTTATCAGGGCCATTGGCCTACACCGGAAGCTTAAAAAAAAAAAAAAAAACACCTGCCGAAAGAGTTGTGCGATAAATGCGTTAAAGCCACGAAAGGCGCTACGTGCCCTAAGCCTGTGACTTTCCTTCCCCGTCACAGCGGCACTGCCTGCTGGGCCTTGCGCATCCCGGTCCCCAGTTTTGCAGATATGAAACTGAGATGTGGAGAGGGGGAAGTCCCTAGATGAGGGTTCAAAGTGCAGAAATAGATTATCCTGACATCAGGGATGACCCTGCGTGTCTGGGGGTGACCCTGTGTTTAAGCGCACTATCTCGGTGTATCTCTGCACGCGCGCGCGCACACACACACACACAGCAGGTGTGGCTGGCCGGACCGGTTGTGTGGCAGTGTCCTATCTTGGCTTTCACGATAGTTCCTGGTAGACCCCACCCATGTCTCTTAAGAGCCCAGCTCCACGTTGCCAGGGGTCTGTGTCGAGGTGCCGTGTGCCCCAGGCTTGGGGTGGTGGAGGGCGGCGAGGGCTGCGGTTCCCTGCGCCCAGGGCGCACAGTCTCAGGCCCGCGGCTCCACTTAGGCCCTCGGCCCCGTCCCGCGCGCCCGGGCTCCCCGAGCTCCGCCCCCGGGCCGGGGCGGGGCCTGTTGCCCGGACACCAATGTTTTGCAGCGGCAAACTGGGTCTCTGGGCCACCGGCTGGGAGAGAGGCCTGGGAACCGGTGCGGGGCGTGGGAGCCTGCTGGATGGGGGCGGGGAGGCTGAGTTGGGCAGGGTGGGATGGAGGAGGGGATGGGGGCGGCGGGCAAATACGGTAGGGACGTTGGTAGCGGTGTTGTGGGGAGGGGATCTGAAGTCTTGGGATTGAAGGGATCAGAAAGAGTGAGGGCAGTTGGAGGGAAGGAAGAGGGGAGGAGATTAGGGCAATACTCGGATAGTTTGGGGAGGGGGACATCAGAGTGGAGGGTAGTTTGGGACAGCCAGGAAAAGACGCGGGGAACTGGAAGTTTAGAAGCTATGGGGATTATAAGTGATGTAAACACACACACACAAAGATTTGGGGGGGGAATCTAAGAAGTCAAGAGGGAGGCAGCGTGTGCGAAAAGGCCCAATTAACCCGGGTTGAGGTGATACAAGACTATATACCTATGTAAATTTAAAAAATTATATTTATAAAGAGAGAGAAAGAGAAAGGAAGAAAAGCCGGGCGCGGTGGCGCACGCCTTTAATCCCAGCACTCGGGAAGCTGAGGTAGGAGGATCGCCGTGAGTTCGAGGCCAGCCTGAGACTCCATAGTGAATTCCAGGTCAGCCTGGGCCAGAGTGAGACCTTACCGCGAAAAAAACCTATATATAGATGGATAGATATACATATACATATATATGTATATAGAGAGACTATATATATGTATATAGAGAGACTATATATATATATATATATATATATAGAGAGAGAGAGAGAGAGAGAGAGAGAGAGAGTAGGGTAGAAGGATCGCGAATGGGGGGAGACAGAAATCCTTGAAAACAGGTCGAAAAGGGCCCGGAAGTGCTGGTGAATCACAAGGAGGAGGGGCTGGCCACTGCCAGACTCCCTGCGGGACGGCCGCTCCCCGCCCATCGTCCCCAACCCAGCCAGGACGTCCGGCGCTGCCCCCCGGGGAGCTTGCACGGGTTATGTAACCCTGCCCGCCCCGCTCCCCCATCCAGACCGGTGGGTTCCTCTCCGCCGCCCATCCCAAGGGAGGGGCCGGGGCCGGGATCCCCGGAGCGGATCGTGACGTCACGGGTGGGCGGGGCCCCGGCGTGGCGGGAACTGTTTTCCTCGCTCTGGTGCCTCCCAATGGAGAAGCGAGGTCCTAGCCTGAAGCCCGGGAGGAGACATGCAGACATAGCGACATCCCTGGTGCAGCCAAGGACACTGGCTATCAGCCAAGAGAGTAAACTGAGGCCCATAGAGGAGAGTGCCAACTCCTTTTCTGGAATGCATTCATTTGACAAAGATACATTAGCCGGGCGTGGTGGTGCACGTCTTTAATTCCAGCACTCGGGGAGGCAGATGTAGGAGGATCGCTGTGAGTTCGAGGCCACCCTGAGACTACATAGTGAATTCCAGGTCAGCCTGGACTACAGCGAGACCCTACCTCGAAAAGACAACAACAATAACAACAAAAAAGATATATTGAGGGGAGCTGGAGAGATGGCTCAGCAGTTAAGACGCTTGCCTGCAAAGTCAAATGACCCAGGGTTCAATTCCCCACTACCCATGTAAAGCCAGATGCACAAAGTGGCGCATGCATCTGGAGTTCTTTTGCATCAGCTTAGAGGCCCTGGCGCACCCATTCTCTTTTTCTCTGCTTGAAAATAAATAAGCAAATATGTATTATATTTAATATATTATATAATATATTTACTGTATATAATAAAAAGAAAAATATATAAATATATATAAGTCACCTATATACATATATAAGTATATATAAAGACTATATATTATATTTATTATATTATATATTATATCATATATTCTATAATATACTTTATATCATATATATTTATTGTATTATATATATGAAGATGTATCCAGAGCCAGGTGTGCAGGGTATGTTAGTAGCCCCAGCATTCTCACTGAGGCTGCAGCAGGTTTGCCCTGAGTTCAAGGCCAGTCTGAGGTAAATTGAGAACACCTGCCTGTCCTGCACAAGACAGCAGAACACCAGAAACCCCCCGGGGTAGATCTCGTCCTGCGCTAGGGCTGATTCCAACCACAGGGCCTTTCGGAAACCAGGCCCCCAAAGTAGCCCCAGCCCTCAGAGGTGGCTCCTCCCACCCAGCAGGGGACAGACCATGGACATCCCTCCACTCAGGCCTGAGTTCTGAGTCCCTGGGCTCTGACAGCAGCCCGTGGCCTGTCACTTCGGCTGTCCATGTCCCCCCCCCCCCTCCCCGACAGCCGCCGCCCTCAGGGTATGACTAGAAATGCTAACAGTGGGCTCGTCACTCCAACCTCATAGCGGCAGTCTGTGTTGTCACCAAGGCGTGTCCCTTATTTGCCATTGAGCCTCATTCTCCCGTTTATAACACACCTTGGGGGGGGGGGGAGCAAGATGTCTCTGATAATCTCTGCCTCCAAAGGGATGCTATCAGGATCTTCTGCTAGAAGGCTCGAGAAGGTGCCTTCCTGGCCACTGTCATCCCTACTCCTTAGGTTCTCTCATACTGTTTCCTCCAGGTTCCTAGATATGTTCCCTGTTTGTTTGTTGTTGTTGTTGTTTTCTTTTAATTTTCCTCTGCTGTCAAATCACATCCCTTCTCTTTTCCTTTCTTTTTCCTTTCCCTTTTTTATTTTTGGTTTTTTTCAAGGTAGGGTCTCACTCTAGCCCAGGCTTACCTGGAATTCACTATGTAGTCTCAGGGTGGCCTCGAACTCATGGCGATCCTCCTACCTCTGCCTCCCGAGTGTCTTTTTTTTTTTTTTTTTTTTTTGAGAAAGGAAGTCAATTTGTAGCCTTGGCTAGCCTAGGACTTGCTGTGTAGACTAGGCAGTCTTTTCAAAATTTATTTATTTACTTATTTAAGAGAAAGAGAGAAAATGAATGGGCACACCAGAGGCTCTAGCCACTGCAAATGAACTGGAGATGCATGCGCCGCTTTGTCCGTCTGGCTTCATGTGGGTACTGGGGAATGGAACACTTGGGTCCTTGGACTCTGCCAGCGAGCACCTTAGCCAGTAAGCTATCTCTTCAGCCCCTAGTCTTTAAACTTGCAACAGCAATCCTCCTGCCTGTGCCTCCCAACTGCTGGCATGACAGGTGTGTGCCACCATACCAGACGTCCACTTACAGTTTCGTGGGAGGCATTTACACTCGACTCTAAGCTGACCTGGAAAGAACTCACTCTGTAGCCCAGGCTGACCTGGAACTCAGTGTGGTCCTCCTACCTTAGCACGGAGAGTGCAGGATGACAGGTGTGCACCACCACACCTGGCTTTACTCCCAATTTTTATTTATTTATTTATTTATTTGACAGAGAAGGAGAGAGAGAGAGAATGGGTGCTTGGGTCTCCAGGCTCTGCAAACAAACTCCAGACACGTGTGCCACCTTGTGCATCTGGCTCACATGGGTCCTGGGGAATTGTCCCTCCAGCCCCTTTACCACAATTTTGAATACAGGTCAGAGCCAGTCCCTCAAAAGATCACATCATGGGCTGGAGAGATGCCTCAGTGGTTAAGAAGCTTGCATGCAAAGCCTAAGGACCTAGGTTCGATTCCCAAGAACCCATGTAAAGTCAGAAGCACTGTGGCACATGTGTCTGGAGTTCCATTGCAGTGGGTGGAGGCCCTGGTGCGCCCATTCTCTCTCTCTCTCTCTCTTCTCTCTATCTCTCTCTGCTGGCAAATATATAAATATAATGCAATATTTAAAAAAAAATCATTAGCCAGGTATGGTAGCTCACGCCTTTAATCCCAGTGCTCAGGAGGTAAAGGTAGGAGATCACTGTGTGAGTTCAAGGCCTCCTGGGATACTGAATGAGTTCCAGATCAGCCTGGGGTAGAGTAAGATCCTGCCTCAAAACAAACAAAAAGGGCTGGAGAGATGGCTTAGCAGTTAAGCGCTTGCCTGTGAAGTTTAAGGACGCCGGTTCAAGGCTCGATTCTCCAGGACCCATGTTAGCCAGATGCACAAGGGGGCGCATGCGACTGGAGTTCGTTTGCAGTGGCTGGAGGCCCTGGCGCGCCCATTCTCTCTCTCTCTCTGCCTCTTTCTCTCTCTCTCTGTCGCTCTCAAATAAATAAATAAAAATAAATAAGCCAAAATTTTATTTTAAAAAAGATTTTTTTTAAAAACAAACAAACAAAAAAAGGTAAAGAAAACAGGTAAATAAGTGTAAAACATACCCAGTGTGATGGTGCAGCAGGATTGCTGGGAGTTTCTGGCTAACCAGTGGCGTATTGTGAGTGCCACTTCAAACAAAGCTATATAGTGCCGGGCATGGTGGCGCACGCCTTTAATCCCAGCCCTCAGGAGACAGAGGTAGGAGGATTGACATGAGTTCAAGGCCACCCTGAGAATTCCAGGTCAGCCTGAGCTAGAGTGAAATCCTACCTCAAAAAGCCAAAGAAAAAAGCTACTATGGGGGGGGGCTGTGTGAGCTAGAGAGATGGCTCAGCAGTTAAGGTGCTTGCCTGCAAAGCCTAATAACACGGGTTCAATTTTCTTTTCTTTTAAATTAATTAATTATTTACTTATTTGAGAGAGTGAGAGAAGGAAAGAGGGAGTGGGGGCAATGAATGGGCACGCCAGGGCCTCCAGCCACTGCAAACAAACTCCAGACACATATGCCACCTTGTGCATCTGGATTACATGGGTCCTGGTGAATCGAACTGAGGTCCTTTGGCTTTGCGGCCAAGCACCTTAACTGTTAAGCCATCTCTCCATCCCAGATTTGTTTTTTATTTTTTATTTTTTATTTTTGGTTTTTCAATACAGGGTCTCGCTCTTCCTCTAGCTCAGGCTGTCCTGGAATTCACTATGTAGTCTTAGGGTGGCCTCAAACTCTCAGCAATCCTCCTACCTCTGCCTCCTGAGTGCTGGGATTAAAGGTGTGTGCCACCATGCCCAGCTTAAAATGATTTTTAAAATTTATTTATTTATTTATTTATTTATTTATTTACTTATTTGCAAGCAGAGAAAGATAGACACACAGAGAGAACGGCTGTGCCACGTCATAGCGCCACTGCAAACTTAACTCCAGTTGCATGCGCCACTTTGTGCATCTGGCTTTACATGGGTATTGGGGAGTTGAAGCCAGGTCCTTTGGCTTTGCCAACAAGTACCTTAACCATCAAGCCATCCCTCCAGACCTTTATTTTTTTTAATGTTTTAAATTTTTTGTTGTTGTTGTCTTGTTTTGTTTTTGTTTTTGTTTTTGTTTTTCAAGGTAGGATCTCACTCTGGTCCAGGCTGACCTGGAATTCACTATGTAGACTCAGGATGGCCTCGAACTCACAGCGATCCTCTTACCTCTGCCTCCCATGTGCTGGGATTAAAGGCATGCGCCACCACACCTGGCTCAAGAGAGAAAAAAAATTTTTTAATATTTTATTTTATTTACTTATTTGAAAGAGGGGAAGAGGAAGAGAGAGAGAATGGGCGCGCCAGGGCCTCCAACCACTGCAAACAAACTTCAGATGCATGCACCACCCTGTGCATCTGGCTTACGTGGGTCCTGGGGAATTGAACCGAGGTCCTTTGGCTTTGCAGGGAAGCGCCTTAACCCCTAAGCCATCTCTCCAGCCCGTTGTAAATATTTTTTATTTATTTATTTGCAAAGAGGGAGAGAGAGAACAGATAGAATAGGTGTGCCAGGGCCTTCAGCCACTGCAAATGAACTCCAGACGCATGTGCCACCACGTACATCTGCCTTATGTGGGCTCTGGGGAGTCGAACCTGGGTCCTTAGGCTTTGTAGATAAGCACCTGAACTACTAAGCCATCTCTCCAGCCCCATGATTCTCTTGTGTTGTTTGCTTGTGTGTGTGTGTGTGGGGGGGGTGTATACACATGTATGTTCCCTTGCCATGCCACCTAGGCTCACTGGTGGTGGGAAGTGGGGGAAGTTCTCCTGTGGTGGCCAGAGTGGAGTGTCCAGTGTCCCTCTTCCACCTGGTCTTGTTTGGAGACAGTCTCTTGTTGATTCCAGAGCTTGCAGGGCTTCCAGGATTCTAGGGTCTCTGCTCCCCTGCAGGACCGCAGAAGAGGTGGCGAAAAGAATGTAAGAGCCAAAGGAAGGGTAGGACTCCTTACAACGTGCTCCTCCAGACACAAAATGGCCTGGATATCCATGACCTCACAGTGCCTGACACTACCTACACAAGACCATCATAATAGGAGGAAAAGATCTGACATCAAAATAATAAAAAAAAAAAGAGACTGATTGAGAGGAGAAGGGGATATGATGGAGAGTGGAGTTTCAAAGGGGAAAGTAGGGGGAGGGAGGGAATTACCATGGGTTATTGTTTACAATTATGGAAGTTGTCAATAAAAATAAGTAACAATTAAACAAATAAAAGAAAGAGTGAGAGAGAGAGAGAACAGGCTGGGTGCGGTAGCGCACACCTTTAATCCCACCACTTGAGAGGCAAAGGTAGGGGGATCGCCGTGAGTTCGAGGCCACCCTGGGACTACATCATGAATTCCAGGTCAGGCTGGGCCAGAGTGAGATCCCACCTCAAAAAAGCAAAAGAGAGAGAGAGAGAGAGAGAAAGGAAAGAGAGAAATTGGGCTTAAGGCCTGGGGCGGTGGGCAAGGAGACTCAGGATGGCACTGATTGGTGAACATATGGGATGAGGGACACTAGGGACCAGATCCGGGAGGGGATGAGTGTGCTGGGGTGGGGGGCTGGGGATAGAGTTGGGAATGGCGATCGGGATCAGTGTTGATTTGGGGGGGGTTAGGAGAACAAGGTTCTGGGGTTGGGGGGTGGACAGGGCTTGGGGGGTGGACAGGGCTTGGGCGGGAAGGAGAGAGCGCGGGGTGGAGCTGGGGGTGACCTCGGGGACGGCGTGGGGGGGACACGGCCGGGCCCGGCTCCCCCTCCCCTGCCTCCCCTTTCCGCTCCCCGGAAGCGCTGAGTCGTCCATGCCTTATCTGGTGGCCGCTATTTTCGGGCTCGGCTCCGAGCGCGCCGGGGACTATTTTTAGCGGCGACTGGGTAAAAATGGACCTGGCGGCGCGCGGGCTCCCGCGGGCCGTGCGCGCGCCCCTGGCGAGGCGGGCACGCGCCTGAGTCACCGCGCTTCCAGGAGCGGCGGGACGGCGGCCGCACGGCGCCCCCGCGTGGCTGCCGCGGGGATGGCAGGCGAGAGCGCACTCCCAAGTCTCTGGTTTTGAGTGCACTAGGATCTGCCTCGTAGCTCTGTTGTTTTATTACTTTTATTTATTATTTTCTGCCTTTTTTTTTTTTTTGGTTTTTCAAGGTAGGGTCTCTTGGTCTAGCCCAAGCTGACCTGGAATTCACTATATAGTCTCAGGGTGGCCTCGAACTTAAGGCTATCCTACCTCTGCCTCCCCAGTGCTGGTGTTAAACGTGTGCGCCACTACACCCAGCTTATTTGAAACTATATATATATAATTAAATATATATTATATATGTAATAATGATATTGCGTATATAATTAAATATATAATATATATTTAATAAATATATTACATCTATAATATATGTATTCATATATTACATACACAAATTATATATATACTCATATATATGTATATATGTATATATGTATATATATGTGTGTGTATATATATATATATATATATATATAACTTTTATTTATTTATTAGAGAGAGAAAGAATGGGCTCACCAGGGCCTCTAGCCACTACAGAGGACTCCAGATGCATGTGCCACCATGTGCATTGGCTTACGTGGCATCTGGAGAATTGAACCTCGTTCCTTAGGCTTCTCTGGCAAGCGCCTTAACCACTAAGCCAGCTCTCCAGCCCCTTATTTTAAACTTTTAAATTTTTTACTTATTTTAGATTATTTATTTATTTATTTATTTGCTTGTTTGTTTATTTGCAAGCAGAGAGAGAGAAGAGAGAAGAAGACAGAATGGGCGGGCCAGGGCCTCCAGCCGCTGCAAACTCCACATGCCTGCTCCGCTTTGCGCATTTGGCTTTATGTGGATAGCAAGGAATCAAACCCAGGTCGTTAAGCTTTGCAGGTAAGCACCTTAACCGCTGAGCCATCTCTCCAGCCATTAACTTTTTAGTGACAGCTACCATAAGTATAGACAGTAAACCATGGTAATTATCACCACCCCACCTCCCCCATTCTCCCCCTCTGGAATCCACCCACCATGGGATCCCCTCCCTCTTCCAATTATTCTTTTTTTTTTTTTTTTTCGAGGTAGGGTCTCACTCTAGCCCAGGCTGACCTGGAATTCACTATGTACTCTCAGGGTGGCCTCGAACTCGTGGCAATCCTCCTACCTCTGCCTCCCAAGTACTGGGATTAAAGGTGTGTGCCACCACGCCTGGCTCAATGAGTCTTATTTTGTTTTTTTTTGTTTTTTTTGTTTTTTTGTTTTTTTTTGTTTTTCGAGGTAGGGTCTCACTTTAGCTCAGGCTGACCTGGAATTCACTCTGCATTCTCAGGGTGGCCTCGAACTCACGGCAATCCTCCTACCTCTGCCTCCCGAGTGCTGGGATTAAAGGCGTGCGCCACCACGCCCAGCTCAATGAGTCTTATTTTGATGTCATCCTCTTTTCCTCCTATCATAAAGGTCTTGTGGAGTGGGGCCTGGTGGCGCATGCCTTTAATCCCAGCACTCGGGAGGCAGAGGCAGGAGGATCGCCCTGAGTTTGAGGCCACCCTGAGACTCCATAGTGAATTCCAGGTCAGCCAGAGTTAGAGTGAAACCCTACCTCGGAAAAACAAAAACATAAAAATAAATAAAGGCCTTGTGAAGGTGGTACCAGGCATTGCAAGGTCATGAATATCAAGGTCATTTTGTATCTGGAGGATTGCATTGTAAGAAGTTGGTTCTCTCTCTCTCTCTCTCTCTCTCTCTCTCTCTCTCTCGGTTCCCTCTCTTAATGATGAACTCACCACTTCTCAAAAAATTAAGCCAGGCATGGTGGCGCACCCCTTTAATCCCAGCACTCGGGAGGCAGAGGTAGGAGGATCACTGTGAGTTCGAGGTCACCCTGAGACTCCATAGTGAATTCCAGGTCAGCCTGGGCTAGAGCAAGACCCACCTTGCAAACGCAACCAAAAAAAAAAAAAAAAAAAAAAAAGGAAAAAGAAAAAGAAAGAGGGATGGATAGATGGCTTAGTGGTTAAGGCACTTGCCTGCAAAACCAACGGACCCTGGACCCACATAAGCCAGATGCACAAGGGGGCGGACACATCTGGAATTTGTTTTCAGTGGCTGGAGGCCCTGGTGCGCCCATTCTCTCTCTCTCCTGCCTATTTCTGTATCTTTCTCTCTCAAAAGGAAAGAAAGAAAGAAAGAAAGAAAGAAAGAAAGAAAGAAAGAAAGAAAGAAAGAAAAAGAAATAGCATCTGCCTTTTTTTTTTTTTAAGTTGCCTTTTACCTGGCTCACTGCCTGCTAAAAAGCCTCCTGGGGGCTGGAGAGATGGCTTAGCGGTTAAGGCATTTGCCTCTAAAGCCAAAGGATCCTGGTTCGGCTCTCCAGGACCCACGTTAGCCAGATGCACAAGGGGGCGCACGTGTCTGGAGTTTGTTTGCAGTGGCTGGAGGCCCTGGTGTGCCCATTCTTTTTTTTAAGTTTTTTTTTTTGTTTGTTTGTTTATTCTTATTTATTTGAGTGCGACAGAGAGAGAAAGAGGCAGAGAGAGAGAGAGAGAGAGAGAGAGAGAGAGAGACAGACAGAGAATGGGCACACCAGGGCTTCCAGCCACTGCAAACGAACTCCAGACACGTGCGCCCCCTTGTGCATCTGGCTAACGTGGGTCCTGGGGAATCGAGCCTGGAACTGGGGTCCTCAGGCTTCACAGGCAAGCGCTCAACCGCTAAGCCATCTCTCCAGCCCTGGTGCGCCCATTCTCTCTCTCTCTCTCAATTAAATAAATAAAATATATTTTTTAAAGCCTACTGGGGGGAGGGGATATGATGGAGAGTAGAGTTTCAAAGGGGAAAGTGGGGGGGGGGGAGGGAGGGAATTACCATGGGATATTGTTTACAATTATGGAAGTTGTCAATAAAAAATAGTTAAAAAAGGAAAACAAAACAAGCAAAAGCTTCCTGGGCAGTGGTAGCTCGCGTGTGCCAATCCCTGGTCCTGGGCAGTGGTAGCCTGCGTGCCCTAGTCCCTACTGCTGCGAGAAAGAGGTGCTGTTTGTGCTTTCTGGCCACACAGACATGAATGGCTTTGACAGTCTTCTGCCAGCGATGACCAGGAAGCCCCTGTGGGGGTTTGATTCAAGTGTCCCCCCCCATAAACTTAGGTGTTCTGAAGGCTAGGTTCCCAGCTGATGGACAGTTGGGAATTAACCCCACCGGGAGGCAGTGCATTGTTGGGGGCGGGCTTATGGGAATTATAGCCAGTGTCCCCTTGCCAGTGTCTGGCACACTCTGCTGCTGCTGTTGTCCACCTGATGTCGGCCAAGAGGTGATGCCCACCCTCTGCTCATGCCATCGTTTCCCCCTGCCATCGTGGAGCTTCCCCTCGAGCCTGTAAGCCAGAATAAACGCTTTCCTCCCACAGGCTGCTCTGGTTGGGTGTTTTCTGCCAGCAATGAGAAGTTGACCCCCTTATTCTAAATAGCAGCTCACTTGATTATTTTAGGGCTCACTCCTTCTTGCTTTTTCTGGGGAGTTGCACATAATTCAGGCCCGGCCAAATCCTCCTCTGTCCGCTGACGACAGTGATGGGTTGGGGGATGGGCATGTAACCCACCTGCAGCCAGCGAGAGATGCCTGAGGCTGGGGGACACACGGTGGGAGGCCAGCCTGAGCTACGCGGTGAGAGCTATCCCAGTACCACTAAACAGATACAGGACTGGGGGGTGGCTCAGTGTAAAGGTGATTGCCTGTAAAGCCTAATGGAACCGCGTTCGATGCCCCAGTACCCACGTAAAGCCAGGTGCACAAAAGTGGTGAATGTGCCCAGAACTCGGGAGGCAGAGTTCAAAGCCACCCTGAGACTCCGTAGTGAATTCCAGGTCAGCCTGAGCTAGAGCAAGACTCTACCTCAAAAACGAACAAAACAACAGCAGCAACAAAAACAAGTGGTGATGGAAAGAAATGACCGCAGTGCTCAGTACTGCAATATCTCTATCACACCTTCCAAGGCTCAGGGTCTAATGCGGAAGAGGTGGCGGAAAGAATGTAAGAGCCAAAGGAAGGGTAGGACTCCTTATAACGTGCTTCTCCAGACACAAAATGACCTGGATATCCATGACCTCACAGTGCCTGTCACTACCTACACAAGACCATCATAATAGAAGGAAAAGATCAAGACATCGAAAGTAAAAGAGAAACTGATTGAGATGGGGAGGGGGTATGATGGAGAATGGAGTTTCAAAGGGGAAAGTGGGGGGGGTATCACCATGGGGTATTTTTTATAATCATGGAAGTTGTTAATAAAAAAATTTAAAAAAAGAAAAAAGAAAAAAAAAACAAGTGGTGAATACGTCTGGAATTCGTTTACAGTGGCTGGAGGTCCTGGTACACCCATTCCCCCCCCCCTCTCTCTCTTCCTCTCTCTCAAATAATTAAATGAAATGAAAATAAAATAAAATAGGGCTGGAGAGATGGCTCAGTGGCTAAATTTCTTGCCTACAAAGCCTAACAACGCAGGTTTGATTCCCCAGTACCCATGTAAGCCAGATGCACAAAGTGGCACATTTTTAAAACTATTTATTTATGAGAGAGAAAAAGAGAGAAAGACCGCCTGAGGGGAGGAGGTCACAGAGAAATTGGACCAGGACTTGAATATCATCAGTGGGGCTTGACTCAAGCTGTGATGAAGTTGGGTAATCGGGTAATCATCTCTCCATTCCCCCCCCACACACACACACACCTTTGGACGGTGTCTTTCTGTGTGTGGGATGGTTTGAATCAGATGTCCCCCAAGCTGGTGGCCATTGGGAGGTGGAGCCTTGCTGGAGGAGGGGCGTGGCTGGGGGTGGACTGTGAGGTGTATGCGCCCCTAGCCTGCCCGCGACTCACTCTCCGGCTGCTGCTGTCCATCTGACGCTGGCCGGGACGTGATGTCCACCTTCTGCGCTGGTCTTTCCGTGCCCTCAGGGAGATTGGAAACCAAATGCAACACTTCCCTCGCAGGAGAGCTACTTTTGGCTGGGTGCCTTATGCTAGCAACGCGAAGGCAGGTACGATACTATGCAGCCCTGGTTACCCTTAGACGTAGCAACCCTCCTGCTGTGGGGTGTCACAGCTGGCCCCATCTCAATTTCCCATTAATTAATTAGATTGATTTGGCAAGTCTATCTATTTTCCTAAATTTTTCTTTCCTCCTCCTCCTCGTCCTCCTGCTCCTCCTCTTCCTTTCTTTTATTTGGACTGGGGGGGGGGGAGGGTAAGGAGTTTCGAGGTAGGGTCTCACTCTAGCTCAGTCTGACCTGGAATTCACTATGGAGTCTCAGGGTGGCCTTGAACTCACAGCCATCCTCCTACCTTTTCCTCCCCAGGTGCTGGGATTAAAGGCATGTCCCATCCTGCTGTCTTTTTTTTTTTGTTTGTTTGTTTATTTTTGAGGTAGGGTCTCATTCTAGCCCAAACGGGCCTGGAATTCACTATGTAGTCTCAGGGTGGTCTCGAACTCATGGCGATCCTCCTACCTCTGCCTCCGGAGTGCTGGGATTAAAGACGTGCCCCACCATACTCAGTTCTTTAGGCTTTTTAGGCAAGCAGCTAAACCGCTGAGCCATCTCTTTTTTCTTTTCTTTCTTTTTGGATTTTTTTTTTTTTTTTTTTTTGAGATAGGGTCTCACTCTAGCTCAGGCTAAACTGGAATTAGTCTCAGGGTGGCCTCGAACTTGCAACGATTCTCCTACCGCTGCCTCCCACGTGCTAGGATTAAAGATGTGAGCCATCACCCCTGGCTTGAGTTTATTTTTTATTTATTTAATTTTTATTTTTGGTTTTTCGAGGTAGGGTTTCGCTCTAGCCCAGGCTGACCTGGAATTAACTATGTACTCTCAGGGTGGCCTTGAATTCACAGCAGTCCTACCTCTGCCTTCTAGACAAGTGCTCTACCGCTGAGCCACTGTAGTCCAAGCTGACCTGGAGATCACTATGTAGTCTCAGCGTGGCCTTGAACTCATGGTGATCCTCCTACTTCTGCCTCCCGAGTGTTGGGATTAAACACATGCACCACCATGCCCAGCTGAAAAAAACATTGTTTTTTAATTTACTTACTTGCAAGGAGAGAGAGAGAGAATGGTCGGTCCTGCCAGGGACTGCATCCACCACACACGAAGGACAGGTGCGTGTTTCACTTTTGCCTCTGGCTTTACACAGGCACTGTAGAGATGAACCCGGGCAGTTAGTTATGCTTTGCAAGCAAGCACCTTAACCTCTGAGCCATCTCTCCAGCCCATCAAAAGTTTATTTTTATTTTTTAGTTTTTGAGGTAGGGGTCACTCTAGCCCAGGCTGACCTGGAATTCGCTATGTAATCTCAGGGTGGCCTCAAACCACAATTTTCCTACCTCTGCTTCCCCAGTGCTGGGATTAAAGGCTTGCACCACTACACCTGGTTTCATAAAAGGTATTTTTAAAAACACATTCTAGGGCTGGAGAGATAGTTTAGTGGTTAAGGTGCTTGCCTGTGAAGTGTCAGGACCCAGGTTCAATTCTCCGGGACCCACATAAGCCAGATGCACGAGGGTAGGGTCTCACTCTGGCCCGGGCTGACCTAGAATTTACTATGTAGTCTAAGGGTGGCCTTGAACTCACAGCGGTCCTCCTACTTCTGCCTCCTGAGTGCTGGGATTAATGGCAGTGCACCACCACACCAGGGAATTTATTTATTTATTTATTTGAGAGAAAGAGAGAAAGAAGCAAATAGAGACAGAGAGAAGGGACATGCCAGGGCTTCCTGCCACTGCAGACTAACTCCAGATGTGTGCATGTGTATCTGGCTTACATGGGTACCAGGGAATTGAACCTGGGTCCTTAGGCTTCACAGCCAAGTGCTTTAACTGCTCACCCTTCTCTTCTGCCCCAGCCCCCTTTTAAATATTGTTTTTATATTTATTTATTTATTTATTTTATTTGGTTTTTTGAGGTAGGGTTTCCCTCTAGCACAGGCTGTCCTGGAATTCACTCTGTAGTCTCAGGCTGGCCTTGAACTCATGGCGATCCTCCTACCTCTGCTTCCCTGAGTGCTAGGATTAAGGCATGTGCCACCATGTCCAGCTTTAGAGTTGTTTGTTTGTTTGTTTTATTATTTGGTTTTTCAAGGAAGGTAGGAGTCTCATAGCCTTAGATGCAAACTTAAAACTCATTTAAGAAAAATTTAAGGGTTAGCCGGGCGTGGTGGCACGCGCCTTTAATCCCAGCACTCAGGAGGCAGAGGTAGGAGGATCACCTTGAGTCCGAGGCCACCCTGAGACTACATAGTGAATTCCAGGTCAGCCTGAGCTAGAGTGAGACCCTACCTCGAAAAACCAAAAAAGAAGAAAAGTTTAAGGCTTGAACATGGTGACACATGCCTTTAATCCCAGCACTCGGAAGGCAGAGGTAGGAGGATCACTGTGAGTTTGAGGCCACCCTGAGACTAAATAATGAATTCCAGGTCAGTCTGAGCTAGAGTGAGAGCCTACCTCGACAAAACAAGTATATATATATATATATATATAGTTTGCAAGCAGAGAGAGATAGAGAGAAGAGAGACAAACAGAATGGGTGCTCCAGGGTCTCTAGCCACTGTAAACAAGCGTCAGACGCATGCACTACTTTGTACATCTGGCTTTACATGGACACTGGGGAAGGGAACCAGGGTCGTTAGCCTTTGCAAGCAAGTGTCTTAACAGCTAAGCCATCTCTCCAGCCCTTAGTAGTTATTGTTTTTTGTTGTTGTTTGTTTGTTTGAAAACTTTTTTTTTTTCATGATAGGGTCTCACTCTAGCCCATGCTGACCTGGAATTCAGTATGTGGTCTCAGGGTGGCCTCGAACTCATGGTGATCCTCCTACCTCTGCCTCCCAAGTGCTGGGATTAAAGGCGTGCGCCACAGCACTAGGGATTTTTTTTTTTTTTACTTTTTATTAACAGCTTCCATAATTATAGAGAATAAGCCATGATAATTCCCTTCCTATCCCCACTACCCCTCACAAATCCACCCTCCATCATATCCACTCCCCCTCTCAATTATTCTCTCTCTTTTTTTTTCAAGGTATTTTATTTCCTCCATAGGTCCCCTGCCATGCTGGGCAGCAGTGGGCAGCCCTCCGGTGACAAGTTTCCCCTCTTTATATGTGTATTACCCTATCATATGTGGTTCTTACAATAAATTTAACATTCCTGTGTCTGCCAGGAGTCCGTCAAAAATATTTCATTTATTTGAGAGAGAGAGAGAGAAAAAGAGGCAGGTAAGAGAAAGAGAGAATGGGCCCACCAGGGCCTCCAGCCACTGCAAATGAACTCCAGACACGTGAGCCACCTTGTGCCTCTGGCTTATTTGGGTCCTGGGGAATCGAACCTAGGTCCTTTGACTTTGCTTGCACATGCCTTAACCACTAAGCCATCCCTCCAGCCCTTAGTCTCTCTTTTATATTGATGTCATCCTCTTTTCCTCCTATTGTAAAGATCTTGTGTAGGTAGTGCCAGGCACTGTGAGTGCATGGATATCCAGGCCGTTTTGTGTCTGGAATTGTCCTACCCTTCCTTTGGCTCTTACCATATATATATGTATGTATGTGTGTGTGTGTGTGTATATATATATATATATATATATATATATATATATATATATGTATATTATGTACTGTCATATATATATATATATATATATATATATATATATATATATATGACAGTACATATATATATATGAAACAGAGTGAGGGAGAGCGAGAAAGAGCATGTGAGAGAGAATTGGAATTGGAATTGGCATGCCAGGGCCTCCAGCCACTATAATCGAACTCCAGATGCATGCGCCACCTTGTGCATCTGGCTTTCGTGGGTTCTGGGGAGTCAAGTCTGGGTCCTTGGGCTTTTCTAGTCTGGCTCTCACATTCTTTCTGCCACCTCTTCCGCAATGGACCCTGAGCCTTGGAAGGTGTGATAGAGATGTCTCCGTGCTGAGCACTCCTCTGTCACGTCTTCTCAGCACCATGGTGCCTTCTGAGTCATCCCAAGGTCACCACCATCTGAAAAGAGAAGCTTCTCTACCCAAAAGTGAGAGTAGCATTAATGTATGGGTATGAGCATTAAGAGAAGTGCTTATAGGGAGTTTGGTGAATATAATATATGCATTTAGCCAGACACCAGCAGGTGTTACACCCCTAGGGCTCATGACTTCCCCACCACAGGCTTTTTTTTTTTATAAGAGAAAGAAAAAGAGAGAGAGAGAGAGAGAATAGGCATACCAGGGCCTTAGCCATTGCAAATGAGCACCAGATGCGTACTCCACTCTGTGTGCACGCACCACCTGTGTGCATGCATCTGACTTACATGGGTTCTGGGGAGTTGAACCTGGGTCCTTAGGCTTTGTAGGCAAGTGACTTAACCACTAAGCCATCTCTCCAGTCCACTATAGGCTTTTGATGAGGTTTTCAGTACCAGGCATGTATTCCTTCCTGTGGAGCGGGCCTCCAGTCCAATCAGAGAGCAGTTGGTTTCCCCCTTAACAGACGTGCCACTATTGCACCTGTTGGCTCATTTGGCCTAACTGGCCAAATTTAAGGCTTTCAGTGTCCACCGTTGTTTATCTCCATTTATGACTTCTCTCTCTCTCTCTCTCTCTCTCTCCCAGAAAGCTGCATGAAGCATAGCTTTTTTCAGCTTCCTATCAGCTGGTCTACATGGAGAAGGTTTTCAGCTCAGCTCCAGCAGGATTTCTCAGTGGCCTTGCAGCCCAAGCATGTGGAGTCTTCAGTAATAGCGTCTTACCATGTATTCCTGGTGGGAAACTAAGAGCCTCAGCAATGGCCTGTCATGTTTGGGGCGGCCCCCAACACTTTAATTCGTACAGTTTCATATCTCCGAAGCCCTGTGTTGGCTGTGATCGGGACATGAGGATGATGGAAACAGCACTTGTTCAACCCTCACTGGACTCCCAGGACAGTGGACCATTGCGGGGATTTGTGAAAACATGAAGATGGCAAGTCTCCAGGGCTTAAGTTTTCACAGCTGCCAAGACGTGGAAAAGCATTATAACCAGTGCCTGTAGCATCCAGAGATGTGGCCAACAGAGAGACAGGACATGCTCTAGAATGACGACTGTCTGTCTGGGGCCATTATGTCCATTCTCTGCTTCCAAACTGCCTCTGTCTGGGCTGGGGAAGTGGCTTAGTGGTTAAGGCATTTGCCTGTGAAGCCAAAGGACCCAGGTTCAATTCCCCAGGGCCCACGTAAGCCAGATGCACAAGGTGGTGCATACATCTGGAATTCGTTTGCAGTGGCTGGAGGCCCTGGCATGCCCATTCTCTCTCTCTCTCTCTCAATAAATAAATAAATAAACAAAATGACTCTGTACTGTCACTGGTGAGAAATGAGTGTGTACAGTGTGTACATCTGGTCCATTTCTTTCTTCTTCTTCTTTATTTATTTATTTATTTATTTAAGAGAGAAGAGATGGGGGAGAATGGGCATGCCTGGGAGCTCCAGCTGCTGCAAACGAACTCCAGACGCGTGCGCCACCTTGTACATATGGTTTACATGGGTCTTGGGGAATCGAACCTGGGTCCTTTGGCTCTCCAGCCCTCTTCTTCTTCTTTTAATTTATTTTTTTAATTTTATTTATTTATTTGTGTGAGAGAGAGAGACTGGGTGCACCAGGGCCTCCAGCAACAGCAAACAAACTCAAATGCATGTGCTACCTTGTGCATCTGGCTTACGTGGGTACTGGGGAATTGAACCTGGGTCCTTTGGCTTCATAAGCAAGCGCCTTAACTGCTAAGCCATCTCTCCAGCCCCTTGGTTTTTGAGATGGGGTCTCACTCTAGCCCAGGCTGACCTGGAATTCACTATGTAGTCTCAGGGTGGCCTTGAACTCATGGCAATCCTCCTACCTCTGCTTCCTGAGTCCACATGCTGGAATTAAAGGCATGTGCCACCATGGTGATCCCCTACTCTGCTCCCAAGTGCTGGGATTAAAGGCGTGCGCCACCACACTAGGTTTTCTTTTTTTTTTTTTTAATTTTTATTAACAGCTTCCATAATTAATAGAGAATAAGCCATGATAATTCCCTTCCTATCCCCACTACCCCTCACAAATCACCCTCCATCATACCACTCCCCCTCTCAATTATTCTCTCTCTTTTTTTTTCAAGGTATTTTATTTCCTCCATAGGGTCCCCTGCCATGCTGGGCAGCAGTGGGGCAGCCCTCCAGTGACAAGTTTCCCCTCTTATATGTGTATTACCCTATCATATGTGGTTCTTACAATAAATTTAACATTCCTGTGTCTGCCAGGAGTCCGTCAAAAATATTTCATTTATTTGAGAGAGAGAGAGAAAAAGAGGCAGATAAGAGAAAGAGAGAATGGGCCCACCAGGGCCTCCAGCCACTGCAAATGAACTCCAGACACGTGAGCCACCTTGTGCCTCTGGCTTATTTGGGTCCTGGGGAATCGAACCTAGGTCCTTTGACTTTGCTTGCACATGCCTTAACCACTAAGCCATCCCTCCAGCCCTTAGTCTCTCTTTTATATTGATGTCATCCTCTTTTCATCCTATTATAAAGATCTTGTGTAGGTAGTGCCAGGCACTGTGAGTGCATGGATATCCAGGCTATTTTGCACCTGGAATTGTCCTACCCTTCCTTTGGCTCTTACCATATATATATGTATGTATGTGTGTGTGTGTGTATATATATATATATATATATATATATATATATATATATATATATATATATGTACTGCATATATATATATATATATATATATATGACAGTACATATATATATATGAAACAGAGTGAGGGAGAGCGAGAAAGAGCATGTGAGAGAGAATTGGAATTGGAATTGGCATGCCAGGGCCTCCAGCCACTATAATCGAACTCCAGATGCATGCACCACCTTGTGCATCTGGCTTTCGTGGGTTCTGGGGAGTCAAGTCTGGGTCCTTGGGCTTTTCTAGTCTGGCTCTCACATTCTTTCTGCCACCTCTTCCGCAATGGACCCTGAGCCTTGGAAGGTGTGATAGAGATGTCTCGTGCTGAGCACTCCTCTGTCACGTCTTCTCAGCACCATGGTGCCTTCTGAGTCATCCCAAGGTCACCACCATCTGAAAAGAGAAGCTTCTCTACCCAAAAGTGAGAGTAGCATTAATGTATGGGTATGAGCATTAAGAGAAGTGCTTATAGGGAGTTTGGTGAATATAATATATGCATTTAGCCAGACACCAGCAGGTGTTACACCCCTAGGGCTCATGACATTCCCCACCACAGGCTTTTTTTTTTTTATGAGAGAAAGATAAAGACAGAGAGAGAGAATAGGCATACCAGGGCCTTAGCCACTGCAAATGAGCACCAGATGCGTACTCCACTCTGTGTGCACGCACCGCCTGTGTGCATGCATCTGACTTACATGGGTTCTGGGGAGTTGAACCTGGGTCCTTAGGCTTTGTAGGCAAGTGACTTAACCACTAAGCCATCTCTCCAGTCCACTATAGGCTTTTGATGAGGTTTTCAGTACCAGGCATGTATTCCTTCCTGTGGAGCGGGCCTCCAGTCCAATCAGAGAGCAGTTGGTTTCCCCCTTAACAGACGTGCCACTATTGCACCTGTTGGCTCATTTGGCCTAACTGGCCAAATTTAAGGCTTGCAGTGTCCACTGTTGTTTATGTCCATTGATGACTTCTCTCTCTCTCTCTCTCTCTCTCTCTCTCTCTCTCTCTCTCTCCCAGAAAGCTGCATGAAGCATAGCTTTTTTCAGCTTTCTGTCAGCTGGTCTACATGGAGAAGGTTTTCAGCTCAGCTCCAGCAGGATTTCTCAGTGGCCTTGCCGCCCAAGCATGTGGAGTCTTCAGTAATAGCATCTTACCATCTATTCCTGGTGGGAAACTAAGAGCCTCAGCAATGGCCTGTCATGTTTGGGGCGGCCCCCAACACTTTAACTCGTACAATTTCATATCTCTGAAGCCCTGTGTTGGCTGTGATCGGGACATGAGGATGATGGAAACAGCACTTGTTCAACCCTCACTGGACTCCCAGGACAGTGGACCATTGCGGGGATTTGTGAAAACATGAAGACGGCAAGTCTCCAGGGCTTAAGTTTTCACAGCTGCCAAGACGTGGAAAAGCATTATAACCAGTGCCTGTAGCATCCAGAGATGTGGCCAACAGAGAGACAGGACATGCTCTAGAATGACGACTGTCTGTCTGGGGCCATTATGTCCATTCTCTGCTTCCAAACTGCCTCTGTCTGGGCTGGGGAAGTGGCTTAGTGGTTAAGGCATTTGCCTGTGAAGCCAAAGGACCTCGGTTCAATTCCCCAGGGCCCACGTAAGCCAGATGCACAAGGTGGTGCATACATCTGGAATTCGTTTGCAGTGGCTGGAGGCCCTGGCATGCCCATTCTCTCTCTCTCTCACTCAATAAATAAATAAATAAACAAAATGACTCTGTACTGTCACTGGTGAGAAATGAGTGTGTACAGTGTGTACATCTGGTCCATTTCTTTCTTCTTCTTCTTCTATTTATTTATTTATTTATTTATTTATTTAAGAGAAAGAGATGGGGGAGAATGGGCATGCCTGGGAGCTCCAGCTGCTGCAAACGAACTCCAGACGCGTGCGCCACCTTGTACATATGGTTTACATGGGTCTTGGGGAATCGAACCTGGGTCCTTTGGCTCTCCAGCCCTCTTCTTCTTCTTCTTCTTCTTTTAATTTATTTTTTTAATTTTATTTATTTATTTGTGTGAGAGAGAGAGACTGGGTGCACCAGGGCCTCCAGCAACAGCAAACAAACTCAGATGCATGTGCTACCTTGTGCATCTGGCTTACGTGGGTACTGGGGAATTGAACCTGGGTCCTTTGGCTTCATAAGCAAGCGCCTTAACTGCTAAGCCATCTCTCCAGCCCCTTGGTTTTTGAGATGGGGTCTCACTCTAGCCCAGGCTGACCTGGAATTCACTATGTAGTCTCAGGGTGGCCTTGAACTCATGGCAATCCTCCTACCTCTGCTTCCTGAGTCCACATGCTGGAATTAAAGGCATGTGCCACCATGGCGGCCCTAATTTTTTTTTTTTTTTTCGGTTTTTCAAGGTAGGGTCTCCCGCTGTTCCAGGTTGACCTGTAATTAACTATGTAGTTTCAGGGTGGCCTCGAACTCATCGCGATCCTCCTACCTCTGCCTCCTGAGTGCTGGGATTAAAGGAGTGCACCACCACACCTGGCTAATTTTTTAATTAATTTACTTCCAAGCAGAGGGAGACAGTGAGAAAGAGAGAGAATGGGCGCACCAGGGCCTCCAGCCACTGCAAATGAATTCCAGACGCATGGGCCACTTTGTGTATCTGGCTTTACATAAGGAATTGACACCAGGTCCTTAGATTTTGCAGGCAAGCGCCTTAACCACTGAGCATCTCTCTAGCTCTTGTTTTTTGTTTGTTTTTGTTTTTTTTTTTTCCTTCCTTCCTTTCTTTTTTTTTTTTTTTTTTAGGTAGGGTCTCGCTATAGCCCAGGCTGACCTGGAATTTTCATTCTATAGTCTCAGGCTGGCTCCAAACTCACAACGATCCTCCTACCTTGGCCTCCCAAACTCTGAGATTAAAGGCATGTGCCACTATGCCTGGCCCAGTTTATCAATATATAGACAGATATAGATGTACATACAGAGAATGGGTATGCCAGGGCCCACTGCAAGTGAGCTCCAGATGCATGTGCCACTTTGTGCATGTGGCCTTACATGGACACTGGGGACTCGAACCAGGGACTACAAGCTTGGTAGCAAACGCCTTTCACCACAGAGCCATCTCCCAGCGTTGGTCCATTTCTTTTGCAGGAAGTCTCACCTCTAGTCTAGCTGCAGTCTCTCATGCAGTCTGTGGGCATATTTGCCAAGTATCCATCCATCCATAGCCTTGCCAGTACAGATTTTGGAATGGCCCAGTGGAAGAGTCTGGTCCAGGCAAGCTCACTGCTTGCCATTCATGGGGGGCCTCCGCTCCCGGGCCGGGTGAGTCAGCCCCCGGCGGCTCCCGCGTCATCCCGGCCGCTCCGCTCGGCGCTATTTCAGGCTGTGGGCGCTATAAATAGAGGCTCGCGGAGAGGAGCGGAGCCGCCCCCCTACTCCGTTGTCCCCCCCCCCCCACATCCCAGGCCCGCCGCGATCGCCTCGCCGGCCGCGCGTCACCGCGGCTAAGTTTAGAGACGGTTGGGGACACTGGCCTGGTCACTGCACCCTGTGGCCACGCCCCCGCGTCCAGGGCCTTTGCACGTCTCTCCAGGGCACACCAGTCCTCCTTGGGTCGGAGCCCCCAATTCTCCATTCCTTTTGGGGTGCGGATGGAACCCTCCCACACTTGGGAAAGGGAGAGATGCAAGAGGGGAGCCGGGTCTCGAACTTGGGGACTTGTGCAAGGTTCATTCGAACTCACGGCCTCAGGAGCGGGGAGACCAGCACCACCCCCCTCGGGTCTAGGGATGGGAGGTTCTATCAGCGCTGATGTGGAGCTCAGAAGCCTGGCACTGAAGGTCACAAGCACGGCGGGCGAGGACCCGGGGCTGCTAGAAGAGACCGCGCCCCTTTTCCCGTCCAGGCATCCTGCCCTGCAGAGGTCCAGCGAGCCGAGCGCGCCCTGGGTATCCTCTGGTGGGACGCGGGCGACACCTGGCGGCCGAAGCAGGATCTGCAGACTTGAGGCTGGGGAATTCTTTCTTCCTTGGCAAAACCTTTCTCAGGGAGGCACCCCAGGAATCTCTGCCCTTGGATTCAGAGATGTGTGTCTCTGCCACTTTCTTTTCTTTTTTTGATTTTTCGAGGTAGGGTCTTGCTCCAACCCAGACTGACTGGACTTCACTATGTAGTCTCAGGGTGGCCTCGAACTTAAGGCCAACCCTCCTACCTCTGCCTCCCCAGTGCTGGGATTAAAGTCGTGCGCCACCACGCCCGGCCTTGATTTTGTTTTTACGAGACAGGCTTGCTGTGTAGCGCAGGCAATCCGCAAACTCACTGTAGAGCTCGTGCTGGCTTTGAACACGCAGCACGCCTCTGCCTCAAGTTCCTCAGTGCTGGGTTGCCAGGCAGGTACCAGCACACCTGGCTGAGCAAATTCATCTCAAGCCAAGATCCTGCTGTTTTACTAAATGCTTGTAATCTCAACAACAGCGGGTGGGGAAATGTAGGTTTACAGAGACATGGTCCGGGCCTTGGAAGTCAGGCTCTGTGGTTTAGTCACATGACACACTGCTCAGGAATTACCTCTTTTTACTTTTTCTTTATTTTTTTTTTATTTTTATTTTTAGAGGAAGAGAAAGACAGAGAGAGGACTGGCGCACCAGAGCCTCAGCCACTGCAATTGGACTCCACGTGCTTGCGCCACTTACTGGGCATGTGCGACCTTGAACTTGCCTCACCTTCGTGCGTCTGGCTTACATGGAATCTGGAGAAGCAAACCTGGGTCCTTAGACTTTGCCCAAATCACCTGTTTTTAAAAAATCTGGATCTGTATATTTTACTTTATTATTGACAGCTTCCATAAAAATCTGTTTTAATATTTTATTTTTACTTATTAGAGAGCAAGAGAGAGATGGGTGTGCCAGGGTCTCTAACAACTGCAAACACACTCCAAACTCACCAGCCACCATGTGCATCTCTGGTAAATCGAACCTGGGACCATAGGGCTCCAAGGCAAGCACCTTACCCACTCATACATCACTCTAGGCCCAGGAAATATCTCTTGAAGGATTCAAAGAAGTGGCAGCCCAGAGCCAGGTATAGTTGCGCACGCCTTTAATCCCAGCACTCGGGAGGCAGAGGTAGGAGGATCACCATGAGTTCTAGGCCACCCTGAGACTACATAATGAATTCCAGGTCAGCCTGGGCTAGAGGGAGACCCTACATCAAAAAACAACAATAACAACAAAAAAAAGTGGCAGCCCAGCATTCACCTGCCTCAGACTTAATAAGGAGCCCTTCTATTGGCAAACCCTATTATATCCTTTATTGTGTATTAAATAGAGTTCCAAGGGTCCGGGGAGGGGGTGGCTGAGCAGTAGAGCTTGTCTAGGGTCCACAGTGAGGGGCTGGGGGCGTGGCTGAGAGGTAGAGCACTTGTCTAGAATCCACAGTGAGGGGCTGGGGGCGTGGCTCATAGGTAGAGCACTTGTCTAGAATCCACAGTGAGGGGCTGGGGACGTGGCTCAGAGGTACAGCACTTGTCTAGAATCCACAGTGAGGGGCTGGGGGCGTGGCTCAGAGGTACAGCACTTGTCTAGAATCCACAGTGAGGGGCTGGGGGCGTGGCTCAGAGGTAGAGCACTTGTCTAGAATCCACAGTGAGGTGCTGGGGGCGTGGCTCAGAGGTAGAGCACTTGTCTAGAATCCACAGTGAGGGGCTGGGGTCGTGGCTCAGAGGTAGAGCACTTGTCTAGGATCCACAGTGAGGGGCTGGGGGCGTGGCTCAGAGGTAGAGCAGTTGTCTAGAATCCACAGTGAGGGGCTGGGGGCATGGCTCAGAGGCAGAGCACTTGTCTATAGTCTACAGTGAGGGGCTGGGGGCGTGGCTCAGAGGCAGAGCACTTGTCTATAGTCTACAGTGAGGGGCTGGGGGCGTGGCTCAGAGGCAGAGCACTTGTCTAGAGTCCACAGTGAGGGGCTGGGGGCGTGGCTCAGAGGTAGAGCACTTGTCTAGAACCCACAGTGAGGGGCTGGGGGCGTGGCTCAGTGGTAGAGCACTTGTCTAGAACCCACAGTGAGGGGCTGGGGGCGTGGCTCAGCGGTAGAGCACTTGTCTAGAACCCACAGTGAGGGGCTTGGGGCGTGGCTCAGAGGTAGAGCACTTGTCTAGGATCCATAGTGAGGGGCTGGGGGCGTGGCTCAGTGGTAGGGCACTTGTCTAGAACCCACAGTGAGGGGCTGGGGGCGTGGCTCAACACTTGTCTAGAATCCCTAGCAGAAATACACACTTACACACATCAAAACTACACCTTAGGAAGAAATAGTATGTATTTATGACCTTGGAGAATGGCCTCCCTCTTACCATCAGCAAAAGACAGGAAACATAAGTACCTGCATCCAAACGCTCAGGTCTTCTAAATCAGTCAAGTTAAATATTAAAATACATATCAAGGCAGCACTCGGACAGGCAGAGGTAGAAGGATGACCATGAGTTCGAGGACACCCTGAGACTACTGAGTGAATTCCAGGTCAGCCTTGGCTAGAGTGAAACCCTACCTCGAAAAACCAAAATAAATAAATACATAAATAAAATATCAATGAGGAGGAAGCTTTAGCCACTTATGGAAATGACTAACAATTTTAAATTGTGATCTGAAAAAATACAAATTAGCAGTAATAAAAAAAAAAGAGGTTCATATCCTTTGCCGCTACCCCCCCCCCTTTTTCTTTAATTTTAAAAACTGTTGGACTGAATTGCTCATTTCACAAAATGGGCAAAGGAAATGAGCAAGCGGCTCACAGACGATAAACTATATGAGACCATTAAAGTCGCCAAAGCGGTGCTGTATTTCCTTAGTAACCAGAGGAAATGACTAATACTAAAGTCATCAGCCCAGGTCTCTGGGCTCAGGTGACTCTTCCTCCAGGAAAGACCCCTTCCTGGGGTCAGGTGATCCATGTAACCAGTCCCGGTGTCGTCTGGGCTGTCCCATCGCAGTTTGGTTATTCTGCCCCTCCTCCTCCCCCCCCCACCCCCGAGGTAGGGTCTCACTCTAGCTCAGGCTGACCTGGAATTCACTCTGTAGTCTCCGGGTGGCCTCGAACTCTCGGCGATCCTGCTACCTGTGCCTCCCGAGGGCTGGGATCAATGGTGTGCGCCCATCACCCTGGCTGGTGGTCACTGGGTCTAAGGGTCCCGGAGGACTGTGAGCTTAGGGCTGTCTGTCCTTGGTCACAAGTGTCACTAGCCTGGCTCGCTCGGGAGAATAGCACGGAGTGAAGGAAGGAGCGCGGAACGAAGACAAACCAGTGGATTACACTGGAAATTCAAATGCAGCCTTTCTGCATGGGGCGGGGGGTGGGGATGGGGAGAACCCTCCTCCCCCAATCTGATCTCTTGCCCATCTCTCGTCCACCGAGCACTTCTCGGAGTTTAGGGTTTGGAAACGGAAACACTGGGCCCCCAAAGTCCTTGAGGCACCTAGACATGCCTGTCTTCCCGACCCCTCACTCCCCCCAAAAAGACCCCACGGTCCTCCAGGATCATAGAGAGCAGCGCAAAGACCGCTCCTGCTCCTTTGTTCCAGCGCCTCCCCCGCCCTCCGGGAGCAGCGAGGCGAGCGGGCATGCGTCGGGCTAGAGAGGCCGGAAGTGCGGCACTCCTGGGGCCGCGCTGGCCGCTCGGGAGGTCTGAGGTCTCGATGGCCCGGCGCTCTTTTCGTCCAGACCTCGGGGAAGAAGAGGAGGCCCGCGCAGGTAGAGCGGCGAGGGGCGGGGGGCGTCCGATGATGGGCAGTCCGACGGAGGCCCAGTCATTGCCCTGCATATGACAGGGCACAGACCTGGGCGTGGACATCGTGCCCAGCTGCAAGCCCAAGAGGGGTAGCGGGACTGGGTCTCCGCCGGGGGTCCTGGAACGTGGAGACGGAGAGGGGCGGGGCGAGCGCGCGCGCGGACCAATGAGGGGATGGATGACGTCAGTGCGCGGGGCCGCGCTTAGAACTGGGGAAGTTGAAGGGGGGCGATGGCTGTGAGCCCCAGAGGGTCCTGATGGAAGGTAGCGAAGGTAGACCCCGATGCCTCGTGTCTCTCAGACCCTAGATGGACCCTGGGAAGGACGAGGAGGGGGTGCCACAGCCCTCGAGGAAGAAGTTTGTCATCCCTCTGGATGAAGATGAGGTCCCTGCCCCAGGGGTAAGGCCAGGGGATGGGGAGAGGGTGCTGTTGGGAGGCAGGGCTAGACCCGGGGAGGGGGGGTTGTTGCAGGGATAAGGGCAGCGAGGCATCTGTGGGACCCTAGTGTGGGTGTGAGGCCGACTTTTGAGGCCTGTGGGTCACTTTGGAGAAACAGCCCATCGTTCTCTAGCAGGCTCAGTTTCCCCGTCTGTAAAGTGGCACAACAAGGGGATTACGAGAAGATTCTAAGTCAGAGACTAAAATGTCACTTATCAGTCGGCATGTCATTTTTTTTTTTTTTTTGTATCGTTGCTGCTAGCTTTGGGGTGTGTGTGTTAAAGTTTATTTTATTTTAATTATTTACTATTTTATTTTATTTTATTTTTGGTCTTTCATGGTAGGATCTCGGTCTAGCTCAGGTTGACCTGGAATTCACTATGTAGTCTCAGGGTGGCCTCGAACTCACGGCGATCCTCCTACCTCTGCCTCCAGAGTGCTGGGGTTAAAGGCGTGCACCACCACACCTGGCTTACTTATTTATTATTTGACAGAGAGAGAGAGAGAGAGGGAGAGAGAGAGGGAGAGAATATGGATGTGCCAGGGCCTCCAGGCGCTGCAAACGAACTCCAGACTCATGCGCCACCTTGTGCGTCTGGCTTATGCGGATCCTGGGGAATCGAACCTGGGTCTTTAGGCTTTGCAGGCAAGCATCTTTAAGACATCTCTGCAGTCCTATTTTTAAAATTTATTTGTTTATTTATTTTTGGCTTTTTGAGGTAGGGTCTTGCTCTAGGCAAGGCTAGTCTCAGGCTGACCTCAGACTCAGCAATCTTCCTACCTCATCCTCCTGAGTGCTGGGATTAAAGGTGTGCGCCATCATGCCTGGCTTTAAAAGTTTATTTAATTCTTTTGAAGATTTATTTTTATCTATTTATTAGAAACAGAGAGGGGAAGAGAGAGAGAGAGAGAGAGAGAGAGAGAGAGAGAGAATGGGCACGCCAGGGCCACTAGCCACTGCAAACGAACTCCACATGCGTGCACCACTTAAGTGGGTCCTGGGGAATTGGACCTGGGTCTTTTGGCTTTTTTTTTTTTTTTTTAATGAGACATAGTGAATTCCAGGTCAGCCTGGGCTAGAGTGAGACCCTACCAAAAAAGAAAGAAAGGGAGGGAGGGAGGGGGCTGGAGGGATAGTTCAGCAGCTAAAGCATTTGCCTGCAAAGCCAAAGGACCCAGGTTCTATCCCCCAGGACCCATGTTAGCCAGGTGCACAAGGGGGAGCAGGTGTCTGGAGTTCATTTGCAGTGGCTGGAGGCCCTGCTGGCATGCCCATTCTGTGCCCCCCCTCCATCCCTCTTTCTCTGTCAAATAAATAAATAAAAATAAAATATTGCATTGACTTCTTATCAGAAATCATATAAAAAAAGAAAGATATTTGGCCAGCCAGGCCAAATGAGCCAATGGGTGCAATAGTGGCACATCTGTTATGAGGGAAACCAACTGCCCACCAATTGGACTGGAGGCCTGCTGCATGGGAGGGAATACATCCCAATACTGAAAAACCACAACAGGGGTAGTCATGAGCCCTAGGGGTGTAATGTCTGCTGTTGTCTGGCTAAATGTATATACTATGCTTATCAAACTGCCCAGTAAGCACTTCTGTTAATGTTCACACCCTTATATTAATGCTACTCTCACTTTTGGTAGACAATCTTTTCAGATGGCAGTGACCTTGGGACAACTCAGAAGGTATCATGGTGATGGAAAGAAATGACTGCAGTGCTCAGTACTGCAATATCTCTGTCACACCTTCCAAGGCTCAGGATCCATTGCGGAAGAGGTGGCGGAAAGAATGTAAGAGCCAAAGGAAGGGCAGGACTCCATACAACATGCTCCCTGCACACACAAAATGGCCTGGATATCCATGGCCTCACAGTGCCTGAACCTGCATAAGACCATCATAAGAGGAGGAAAAGATCATGACATCAAAAGTAAAAGAGAGACTGATTGAGAGGGGGGGGATGTGATGGAGAATGGAGTTTCAAAGGGGAAAGTGGGGGGAGGGAGGGTATTACCATGGGGTATTTTTTATAATCATGGAAGTTGTTAATAAAGAAAAATAAAAAAATTAAAAAAGAAGGAATAAAGAAAAGAGAAGGAGAGAGGAGGAAAGAAAAAAGAAGAAGGAAGTTAAGAATGATGAAAGGAAAAAAGAAATGAAAGAAAGGAAATCAAAAGTTTTCGGTAGCAGTGAAGAAATTTTTGGCTAAAGAGATTTGGCTGACATATGTCAATCCACGAAGCAACCAGTAGAGCTTGATAAAATTGTACAGTAAGTAGATCTAGTATATACAATCCTATACTCAACCTTCCTCTCCCTTCCCTGCATGTCTGTGCTCTTCTTTAAATTTATGAATATAATTTATTTAAAAAAGAGAAACAAAGAAGAGAGCAGAGCAATGGGCCACCCAGCACTGAAAAGACGCAGACATGTCCGCCTTGTGCATATAACGTGGGTCCTGGAGAATCGAGCCTTGAACAGGGGTCCTTAGGCTTCACAAGCAAGCGCTTAACTGCTAAGCCATCTCTCCAGCCCCAATGTCTGTGCTTTTAACAGTTTGGGGGAAATTTTTTTTTTCCAATTTCATGTAGCTCAGGCTGGCCTTGAACTCCTTGTGTAATTCATCGGATCTTCCTGCCTACATAACCCAAGCACTGGGATCACAGGCGTGCACCACCACACCTATTTATGGGGTGCTGGGAATCGAGCCCAGAACTTCACCTATGCAAGGCAAACACTGTACCGGCTGAGCCACATCCCCAGTGCTTTTTTTTTGGAAAGCCTTTTAAAAATATTTATTTATTTGACAGAAGAGGGTGGGGAGAAGGAGGGGAGATGAAAGAGCAGTATGGGCATGCCAGAGCCTCTGGCCATGCTAACTCCAGATACATGTACTACTATGTATATCTGGATTTACAAGGATACTGGGGATTGAATACAGGCTGGCAGGCTTTGCAAGCAAGTTGCCTTTACCCACCTAGCTCTCTCCCCAGCCGGTGAAAAGCTTTTTTCTTCTGACTAAGTATTAGTATTGTTTATTCTTAAATGTATTACAAGGTTTTACAAGGTAGGGTCTCACTCTAGCCCAGGCTGACCTGGAAATCACTCTGTAGTCTCAGGGTGGCCTCAAACTCACGGCGATCCCCCTACCTCTGCCTCCTGAGTGCTGAGATTAAAGGCATGTGCCACCATGCCCGGCTTGTTTTCTTTTTGATTGACAACTTCCATAATTATAGACAATAACCCATGGTAATTCCCTCCTTCCCCCCCCCCATACTTTCCCCTTTGAAACTCCATTCTCCATCATATCCCCTCCCCCTCTCAGTCAGTCTCTCTTTTATTTTGATGTCATCATCTTTTCCTCCTATTATGATGGTCTTGTGTAGGTAGTGTCAGGCACTATGAGGTCATGGATATCCAGGCCATTTTATGTCTGGAAGGAGCATGTTGTAAGGAGTCCTACCCTTCCTTTGGCTCTTACATTCTTTCCGCCACCTCTTCCGCGATGGACCCTGAGCCTTGGAAGCTGTGATAGAGATGTCTCAGTGCTGAGCACTCCAGTCACTTCTCCAGCACCATGATGCCTTCTGAGTCATCCCAAGGTCATCGCCATCTGAAGAGAAGCTTCTCTAACCAAAAGTGAGAGTAGCCTTAATATATGGCCCAGTGCTCTTTCAGCTCATGGAAGCATCTGGTAGATTCTCACAGGAAAATAGTGGGTGCTGAGTTTTGACTGCCATCTGTGTGCTCCAAAGAAGAGGGGTGAAGGGTAGGGGGTATGATGGGGAGGAGTCTCTTATAGAAAGGCTTTGGGAGGGCTTCTCCCATCTCGGGAAAGATGGGCACAAGGTGTGAGAGAAGGAGGCCATGAGGACATCTGGGAGGACAGGGAAAGGAAAACCAGTTCAGGGCTAGAGAGACTACTCAGTGGTTAAGGCACTTCCTGCAAAGTCTAATGACTCCAGGCTCGATTCTCCAGTACCCATGTGAAGCCAGATGCACAAAGTAGTGCATGCATCTGCAGCTCATCTGGAGCAGCTGGAGGCCCTGGCACTCCAATTCTGTTTCCTCTATCATTCTCTGCTTTCAAATAAAAAAAATATTTTTTTAAATTTTATATATTTATTTTATTTGAGAGAGCAAGAAAGGGAAGGAGGCACACACACACACACAGAGAGAGAGAGAGAGAGAGAGAGAGAGAATGGGCCTCTGGACATTGCAAGCGAACTCCAGATGCATGTGCCACCTTGTGCATCTGGCTTACATGGGTCCTGGAGAATCAAACTGAGGTCCTTTGGCGTTGCAGGCAAATGCCTTAACCACTAAGCCATCTCTCCAGCCCCAAATAAAAAGTATTTTAATAATATTTTAGGGCTGAAGGGATGGTTAAATGGTTAAGGAACTTACCCGCAAAGCCAAAAGACCCAGGCTCGATACCCCTGGACCCACTTAAGCCAGATGCACAAGGTGGCGCATGTATCTGGAGTTCATTTGCAGTGGCTAGAAGCCCTGGCACATCCATTCTCTCTATATGTATGTGTATCTGCCTCTCTTATCTCTGTACTTTATTTATTTGAGGGGGGGGAGAGGCATATATATATATATATATATATGTATGTATATACATATATATATTTTTTGAGAGAATGGTCATGCCAGGACCTCTAGTCATTGCAAATGAACTCCAGACGCATGTGCAACCTTGCACATCTGGCTTACATGGGTACTAGGGAATTTAACCTGGGTTCTTACACTTTGCAGGGAAGCACCTTACCCATTAAGCCATCTGTCCAGCACCCCTCCCCATATATATATATATTTTTTTTTGAGGCAGGGTCTTGCTCTAGCCCAGGCTGACCTGGAATTCAGTATGTAGTCTCACGGTGGCCTCGAATTCATGGCAATCCTCCTACCTCTGCCTCTGGAGTGCTGGAATTAAAGACATGTGCCACCATGCCTGGGCAAAAAAAAAATTTATATATATATGTTTTTTTTGAGGTAGGGTCTCACTCTGGCCCAGGCTGACCTGGAATTAACTATGTAGTCTCAGGGTGGCCTCAAACTCAGGTGATCTTCCTACCAATGCCTCCGGAGTGCTGGGATTAAAGGCCTTCACCACCACACCCAGCCAAAAAATATTTTTTTAAAATAAGGCAGAACATGGATACACAACGTGGTGCATGTGTCTGGAGTTGGTTTGCAGTGGCTAGAGGCCCTGGCATGCCACCAATTCTCTCTCTCTCTCTTTCTATCTCCTTGCAAATAAATATTCAAAAAAAAAAAAAAAAAAGGTAGGGGCTGGAGAGATGGCTTAGTAGTTAAGGTGTTTTCCTGCAAAGCCAAAGGACCCAGGTTCAATGCTCCAGGACTCACATAAGCTAGATGCACAAGGCGGTGCATGCATCTGGAGTTCGATTGCAATGTCTGGAGGCCCATTCTTGCATGTATCTGGAGTTTGTTTGCAGCAGCTGGAGGCCCTGGCATGCCCTCCCCCACTTCTCTCTCTCTCTCACATAAATAATAATAATTATATATGTGTATATTTATATATACATATATATATATGTGTGTGTGTGTATATATATGTATATATATATATATATATATATGCCCGGTATGGTGGCGCACACCTTTAACCTGCACTCAGGAGGCAGAGGTAGGAGGATTGCCGTGAGTTTGAGGCTACCCTGCGACTACACAGTGAATTCCAGGTCTGCATGAGCTAGAGTGAGACCCTACCTCAAAACAAACTAAAAAAACAAACAACGTGGAACATGGTGGGAGGACAGGACAGTGGATGGTGGCTGTTGACCAGGCTGGAGGCTGGCTTCTGTTTTAAGTCCCTGCCCTTAGGGCCTTGCCTCTGAAAGGCTTGCGGAAGGCAGAGGGCCCCCACCCACAGAGGAGGGAGGACCCCAGGCTCCCTTCCTGACTCCCCCACCCTCCTTTCTCCCCACAGGCCAAGTCCTTATTCAGAGCCACGCGAAACCTTCCCACGGAGGCGACTTCAGCCCAAGCAGCCCCTCAGACATATGCTGAGTATGCCATCTCCCGGCCTCCGCCAGGGGCAGGGCCCGGGGCAGGGGACACAGGCCCCACGGGCTCGGAGCCCACCACAGGAGAGACCCCTAACCCGGCTCTGAAACCGGGGGCGAAGACGAACAGTATCATTGTGAGCCCCCGGCAGGTGAGGAACTTGGCGCGCTGTGGGGCTTCTGCGGGGAACCCCTGTTCCGGGGATTGTCTGGGGGGAAGGGGCAGTAGAAAGAGGTCTGAGCCCCACTCCCTTTGCTGTCAGTACCCCGCCATGTGTTCACTGCTTCTCTCCTTCATGCATTCCTTCAGCCATGTGTGGGAAGAGAGTCCAGCCCTTCACGCTAGGGCTGTGACCATGCTGCTAGGCAGCTCCGCTCCTGTCCCCAGGTGTGTTCATTGTATTTATTTATTTTTGGTCTTTTGAGGTAGGGTCTCACTCTAGCCCAGGCTGACCTGGAATTCACTATGGAGTCTCAGGGTGGCCTTGAACTCACAGCGATCCTCCTACCTCTGCCTCCCGAGTGCTGGCATTAAAGGCGTGCGCCACCACGCCCACCCGGCTCTACATTTTTTTTTATTTATTTGCAAGCAAAGAGAGATAGAAAAGAGACAGAGAGAATGGGCACACCAGGGCCTCTAGTCACTGCAGATGAACTCCAGATGCCTCTGCCACTTTGTTCGTCTGCCTTTACGAGGCTGCGGGGGAGATCGAACACAGGTCGTTAGGTTTGGCGGGCAAGCGGCTTAACCACTGAGCCATCTCTCCATCCCTTGGTTTGTTCACGTAGTTACTGACCTGACATTTCATCCCTGATCTGACACACAATAGCTATGTGATCCACGGCAAGTGACCGAGCCCATCTGTGCTTCTAAATAGGAACCGGGCAAGTTACTTACATCACATATATGAACGGAGTGCTACCTAGGCATCAAGTGGTAGATGGGAAACAGGTCGTGTCTGTCACTGGTTGAGCTTTAAATTTTTGTTTTGTCTTTCATATATATATGCATTTTTTAATTGACAACTTCTGTACTTACAGACAACAGACCATGGTATTTCCCTCCCCTCCCCTCCCCTACTTTTCCTTCATAACTCTGTTCTCCGTCATATCCCCTCCCTCTCCCCATTAGTCTCTCTTTTATTTTGATGTCATCATCTTTTTCTCCTATTATGAGGGTCTTGTGTAGGTATTGCTAGGCACTGCGAGGTCTTGGATATCGAGGCCAAATTCTGTCTAGACACTTGTATGTAAGGAGTGGTACCCTTCCTTTGGCTCTTACATTCTTTCGCCACCTCTTCTGCAGTGGTGGGTGTGAGATGTTTCAGTGCTGGACACTCCTCCATCCCTTCTTCTCAGCACTATGTTGCCTTTTGGGTCATCCCAGTGGTCATCACCATCTGAAAAGAGAAGCTTCTCTAACCAGAAGTGAGAGTAGCATTAATATATGAATATGAACATTAAGCGTAGGGCTTTCGGGGCAATTTGGTGAGAGTAATATATGCATTTATCCAGACAAGAGCAGGCTTTATACCCCTAAGGCTCATGACCTCCCCTGCCATAGGCTTTTGATTAGGTTTTCAATACCAGGCACATATTCCCTCCCATAGAGTGTGCCTCCAGTCCAATTAAACAGCAGTTGGTTTTCCCCAGAGCAGACATGCCACTATTACACTCATTCAGTCATTTGGCCTGTCTGGCCAATTGTCTTTCGTTTTGATTTTTTTGAATTGCTTTCAAGGCAGGGTCTCACTCTATCCCAGGCTGACTAGAGACTCACTGTGTAACCACAGGCTGGCCTTTACCTTAGTGGCATGCACTACTGTGCCAGCAATTTTTGTTTTTTTTTCAAGGAAGGTTCTTGTGAGCTGGGTATAGTAGTGCGTGCCTTTAATCCCAGCACTCCAGAGGCAAAGGTAGTAGGATCGCCGTGAGTTCGAGGCCACCCTGAGACTACGTAGTGAATTCCAGGTCAGCCTGGGCTAGAACAAGACCCTACCTTGAAGGGGAAAAAAAAAAAAAGGTAGGTTCTCACTCTAGCCCAAGCTGTCCTGGAACTCACTCTGTACCGACAGACTGACCTCTTAACTCATAGCGATCCTCCTACCTCTGCCTCCGAAATGCTGCTAGGATAAAGGTGTGCGCCACCACACATGGCCTGTGGGTGTGTTTAAATATTTAAATATTTTATTTTATTTTATTTTTGTTCATTTTTATTTATTTATTTGAGAGTGACAGAGAGAGAGAGAGAGAGAGGCAGATAGAGAGAGAGAGAGAGAATGGGCACGCCAGGGCTTCCAGCCACTGCAAACGAAATCCAGATGCGTGTGCCCCCTTGTGCATCTGGCTAACGTGGGTCCTGGGGAATCAAGCCTTGAACCGGGGTCCTTAGGCTTCACAGGCAAGCGCTTAACCGCTAAGCCATCTCTCCAGCCCCATATTTTAATATTTTACTTATTTATTATGAGAGAGAGAAAAAAATGGGTGTACCAGGGTCTCTAGCTAATGCAAACAAACTCCAGGTGCATGTGCCACCATGTGCACCTGGCTTATGTGGGTTCTGGGGAACCTAGATTCTTAGGCTTTGCAGGCAAGTGACTTAACCACTAAGCCATCTCTCCAGGCCCCCTTTTTTGGAGGGGGGATAGGGTTCTTGCTCTATCCCAGGCTGACCTGGAATTCACTCAGTGGCCTCAGGGTGGCCTCAAAATCATGGCAATCCTCCTACCTCTGCTTCCCAAGGGCTGGGATTAAAGGCATGCGCCACCACACCTGGCCCCAGCCCTTTAAAAATTTTCTTATTTTATTTTATTTTTTCAGAGAGAGAGAGAGAGTGAGTGTGAGAGAGCATGCCAGGGCATCCAGCTGCTGCAAATAAACTCTAGATGCATGCGCCACCTTGTGCATCTGGCTTCTGTGGGTCCTGGGGGATCAAACCTGGGTCCTTTGACTTTGTAGGCAAGCACCTTAACCACTAAGCAATCTCTCTAGCCCCTTTTAAATATTTTAATTTATTTACTTTCTTTGAGAAAGAGGAGAGAAGTGAGACAGACAGAGAGAAAGAGATAATGGGCACGCCAGTGCCTCCAGCCATTGCAAACAAACTCCAGATGCATGCACCACTTTGTGCATCTGGCTTACGTGGGTACTAAGGAATCAAACCTGGGTCCTTTGGCTTTGCAGGCAAGTGCCTTAATTGCTAAGCCATTTCTCCAGCTCTCTCAAGCCCTTTTAACATTTTTTTTTTTTTGAGGCAAGCCCAACAGACTAGACTTTTTAAAAATATTTTATTTTTATTTATTTATTTGACAAAGGGAAAGAGGCAGAGAGAGAGAGAGAATGGGTGCACCAGGTCTTCCAGCCACTGCAAATGAACTCCAGATGCATGTGCCACCTTGTGCATCTGGCTTACATGGGTACTGGGGAATTGAACTGAGGTCCTTTGGCTTTGCAGGCAAGCACCTTAACCACTAAGGCATCCCACCAGCCCCCAACTTTTTTTTTTTATGTAAGAGAGAGCAAGAGTGAGAGACAGAAAGAGAATTGGCATGCCAGGGTCTCCAGCTACTGTAATCAAAGTCCAGACATGTGCATCACCTCCTGTGCATGTGCGACCTTGAGCATATATCACCTTCTGCATCTGGCTTACGTGGGATCTGGGGAGTTGAACATGGGTCCTTAGGCTTCACAGGCAAGTGCCTTAACCATAAGCCATCTCTCCAGCCATAAAATAATTTAAAAAAAATTATTTTCATGTTGGGCGTGGTGGCCCATGCTTTTAATCCCAGCACTTGGAAGGCAAAAGTAGGAAAATCATTGTGAGTTCAAGGGCACCCTGAGACTACATAGTGAATTCCAGGTCATCCTGGTCTAGAGCGAGACCCTTCCTTGAAAAACAAAACCAAAAAAAAAAAAAAGAAAGAAAGAAAAGAAAATTATTTTTTTTATATTTTATTTTTATTTATTTTACAGACAAAGATGGAGAGAGAGAGAGAGAGAGAGAGAGAGGATGGGCGCGCCAGGGCCTCCAGCCACTGCAGATAAACTCCAGACACGGGCGCCCCTTTGTGCATCTGGCTAACGCAGGTCCTGGGGAATCGAACCGGGGTCCTTAGGCTTCGCAGGCAAAATGCCTTTATCACTAAGCCATCCCTCCAGCCCAGAAAAATTAATTTTGTGTGCCAAGTGTGGTGGCACAGAGGCCAGGGTCCTACCACTGAGCCATGCCCCCAGCTCCTCATTGATGGATTAGAAATAAACATGCTACTCCTGAGCCCTGCCCCTAGCTTCTTTATGTTTTATTCAAAAAGATTATAATAAAGGAATTAAAATCTAGATACAGAGATGGCTCAGCTGTTAAAGGTGCTTGCTTTTAACACCTCTTGGCTTGGGCTCAATTCCCCAGTGCCCCTGTGAAACCAGATACACAAAGTGTTGCATGTATCTAGAGTTTATTTGCAGCAGCAAGAGGCCCTGGCACACCTATTCTCTCTCAAATAAATAGATACTTTAAAAAATGTGTGCGTGTGTGTGTGTGTGTATGTATTTTTGTTTTTGTTTTTTGATTTTTCAGTCTCACTATAGCCCAGGCTGACCTGGAATTCACTATGTAGTCTCAGGGTGGCCTCCAACTCACAGCAATCCTCCCACCTCTGCCTCCCACGTGCTGGGATTAAAGGTATGTGCCACCACGCCTGTCTTTGAAAATATTTTTACTTGCGCGAGAGAGAGAAAATAGGTGTGCCAGCCCAGTGAAATAAAAATAAAACAGCCTTTAGTCCCAGCACTGGGCAAGCCAAGGTAGGAGGGTCGCTGTGAGTTCAAGGCCAGCCTATGACTACATAGTGAATTCCAGGTCAGCCTAGGCTAGAGCAAGACCTTACCTAGAAAAACAAAAAATATATATGAATAAATAAAGCATCTAAGCCGTGCGCGGTGGCGCACGCCTTTAATCCCAGCACTCGGGAGGCAGAGGTAGGAGGATCACTGTGAGTTCGAGGCCACCCTGAGACTACATAGTGAATTCCAGGTCAGCCTGGGCTAGAGCGAGACCCTACCTCGAAAATCCAAAAAAAAAAAAAAAAAAAAAAAAATCTAAATCTACAATTTAGATGAAGGAATGAGTAAGGTAGTGTAATACCTACAGCAGTGTCACGTGCTGTGGCCAGCACCTTCTACAACCTCTCTGGGATCACCCACATGTTTGTCTGCCCTCTGTGCCTGTCCTTTTGGGTTCTGGAAGCTTCTAATGCCAGCATGATCAGTGACATCACTGACCACTGGTGACCACTAAGCCTTGAGTCCTGTTCTCCCCAGAGGCTGGGGTGGGGCCTGCCCAGCTCTGTTTATGTTCACCAGAACTGGCCACTAGGAGTCACCTCAAGAGAATGTAGGATGCCCCTGTCCCTCAGGAATTCCACAGGGCTTAGGAAGTCCATGTTTGATGTTATCACTCAGGAAATTCTTAGGGTCTCAGGAGGGAAGTCTCTGGAATCGGGGCCAAAGACCAAATGTTCTGAACCAAAGGTTCTGTTTGTGTCCCTGTTGTCCAAATGGCTAATTCTTTTTTTTTTTTTTTTTTTTTGAGGTAGGGTCTCTAGCCCAGGCTGACCTGGAATTCACTATGTAGTCTTAGGTTGACCTTAAACTCACAGCGATCCTCCTACCTCTGCTGCCCAGGTGCTGGGATTAAAGGCGTGTGACACAATGCCCAGCCAAATTCTTTTTTTTGTTTGTTTGTTTTTTGAGGTAGGGTCTCACTCTAGTCCAGGCTGACCTGGAACTCACTATGTAGTCTCAGGGTGGCCTCGAACTCATGGCGATCCTCCTACCACTGCCGCCGGAGTGCTGGGATTAAAGGTGTGTGCCACCATGCCCAGCCAAATTCTTTTTATTATTCTAATTCTTCTAATTCTTTTTATTTTTTATTTATTTGCATCTGGTTTTATGTGGATACTGGCGATTTGAACCTGGATCTTTAGGCTTTGCAAGCAAGTGCCTTAACCGCTGAACCATCTCTCCAGACTCCCCCACCCCCCGCAAATGTGTTATTTTTTTATTTTTTTATTTTTTTTGAGATAGGGTCTCCCTCTAGCCCAGGCTGACCTGGAATTCACTGTGTAGTCTCAGGCTGGCCTCAAACTCATGGCGATCCTCCTACCTCTGCCTCCCAAGTGCTGGGATTAAAGGCACGCACCACCACGCGCAGCCTAAATGTGTTATTCTTTTATCAGTCATCACATGGCCCGTGTTCCTCCCCACGAGCTTATCTAAGGGACCTTGGTCACTGCAGTAACCCCAACATGGTGACACAATACATGTCCAGTTAATGCTGAGTGAGTGGGGTAGGCTCGGCTTGTACAAAGAATTTCTTTCTTGGGCTGTAGAGTAGTTTCTTACTCGAGCAGGGGGAGAATTGAAACGGAAGGGCCTTTGAGCAGAGCCAGCTGGGGAAGATGGGCTTTCTCCCCGGAGGCCACTGGGGAGCCCTGGCAGGTCTTAGGACAGGGGAGGAGCAGTTAGTGTTTTAGGATCATGTCATTAGCAGAGTGGCCGGGAGATGACAGGGTGTGAGCCCCGCCGGAGAAGAGGGGAGAGAAGAGCACTGGACAGCCCGGAGCGCTGGACACAGAGGCCATTCCTGACATAGAACCAGGATGAGGAGCAGGTGTGGGCCAGGCTGAGGCCGCAGGGAGATGAACATTGGGAGCTGGGGCAGAGGCTCTCTGGAGAGGGCAAAGGGCCCTCTAGCCAACGGTGGGGGATGAGAAGGGTATAGGTCAAAGCACCTCCAGTGAACTAACAAAACAGTGAGCATTTCATGGGCTATAGAGGTGGCTCAGTTGTTAAAGGCATTTGCTGGCAAATCCTGCTGCTCTGGGTTCAAGTCCACAGTGCCCACGTAAAGTCGGATGCACAAAGTGGCGCGTGCATCTGGGGTTTGTTTGCAGTGGCTAGAGATCCTGACATTCATTCTTTCTCTATTTTTTTTCCTTTTTTTTTTTTTGCCTTTTCAAGGTAGGGTCTCAGTCTAGCCCAGGCTGACCTGGAATTCACTCTGAAGTCTCAGGCTGGCCATGAATTTACAGCAATCCACCTACCTCTGCCTCCCGAGTGCTGGGATTAAAGGCATGCACCACCATGCCTGCCCCCCCCCTCTCTTTTCGGGGGGCGGTTTCGAGGTAAGGTCTTGTTCTATCCCATGCCAGCCTGGACTCACTGTGTAGTCTCAGGCTGGCCTCAAACTCACAGTGATCTTCCTACCTCTGCCTCCCGAGTGCTGGCATTAAAGGTGCGCCACCATCCCTGGCTTCTCTCTTTCTCTCTTCCTCTCATGGGTTTGCAAATAAATAAATAAACAAAATATTTGGCTTAGTGGTTAAGGCACTTGCCTGTGAAGCTTAAGGACCCAGGTTTGATTCTCCAGGTCCCACATAAACCAGATGCACAAGGTGGCACATGTGTCTGCAGTAGCTAGAGGCCCTGGCCCACCCATTCTCTCTCTCTCTCTCTTTCTCTTCCTTTCTCTCTGCCTCAAATTAAAATAAAAAAAATTTTTTAAAATTTTAAAGAAAAGAACAACCTGCGCATGGTGGTGCACGCCTTTAATCCCAGCACTTGGGAGGCAGAGGTAGGAGGATCGCTCTGAGTTCAGTGCCACCCTGAGACTCCAGAGTGAATTCCAGGTCAGCCTGGGCTAGAGTGAGACCCTACCTCGCAAAACAAAACAATAACAAACAAACAAACAAAAAAACCCTTCCAGATCCCATGCCGAGGAGTGTGGGAAGAGAAGCTGGACAAGTCCCATGACCAGGGTGGGCACTGGGCAGGAGTCTTTGGGGGGGGGGGAGGGGCCTGGCCCTTGTCACAGTCTAGGGGTCTCCCCAGTGGTGACTTCTGCTCGCTCTTCTCACTCTCCAGAGGGGCAACCCTGTGCTGAAATTTGTACGCAACGTGCCGTGGGAATTCGGTGAAGTGGTTCCCGACTATGTGCTGGGCCAGAGCACCTGTGCCCTCTTTCTCAGGTGAGAGATCGGGGGGCACCATTCAGGGCCAGAGGGGCTCATTCCACTGTGCTTGAGTTCTGGCCGATTCCATTAGAGTGCTGGAATCAGCCCTTGGGGCTACGAGCTATCCTGTAGCTCTGTATGAGGAGAAGAGATTGTGGTCTCAGATGTCCAGGTCAACAAAAGCTGGGACTTGGATGGTGTATCTGGAGAAGGAGAGCTCAGCTTGGACCCCTGAATCTGAGGGAGGAGGGCTGGGCTTGGACCCCTGGATCTGAGGGAGGAGGGCTGGGCCTGGACCTCTGGATCTGAGGGAGGAGGACAGGGCCTGGACTCGTGGATCTGAGGAAGGAAGGCTGGGCCTGGACTTGTGGATCTGAGGGAGGAAGGCTGGGTCTGGACCTCTGGATCTGAGGGAGGAGGGCTGGGTCTGGACTCATGAATCTGAGGAAGGAAGGCTGGGCCTGGACTCGTGGATCTGAGGGAGGAGGGCTGGGTCTGGACCTCTGGATCTGAGGGAGGAGGACTGGGCCTGGATTCATGGATCTGAGGGAGGAGGGCAGGGCCTGGACTCTTGGATCCTGGCCTCCCTGGCAGGAAGGGGACAGAACTGCTTCCGGGACATCAAGGACACTGATCCCCTGCCTGCTCATCCCCTGCCCCTTCAGCCTGCGCTACCACAACCTACATCCAGACTACATCCATGAGCGGCTGCAGAGCTTGGGGAAGAACTTCGCCCTACGAGTCCTGCTGGTCCAGGTCGATGTGGTAAGCGGGATTGTCCCTGGCTGGCCTACATCTTCCTGTCAAAGTGCCTGTCAGTACCTTAGTGGGGAGTGAGGGATGGTGGCATACGCCTTTGATCCCAGCACTCGGGAAGCAGAGGTAGGAGGATCACTGCGAGGTCGAGGCCAGCCTGAGACTACATAGCAATTCCAAGTCAGCCTAGGCTAGAGTGAGAGACTATCTCAAAAAACCAGTAAATACATAAATAAATAAAAGAGCCGGGCATAGTGGTGTATAATTTGAATCCCAACACCCTGGAAGTTGAGGTAGGAGGGTTGCTGTGAGTTCGAGTTCAGCATGGAACTACAGAGTGAATTCCAGGTCAACCCGGATTATAGTGAGACCCTACCTGGGGGGAGGGTGAAAGAAAGTGAGATGTTGCTCATGGTACAGCACTTGTCTAGAATCCACAGTGAGGGGCTGGGGGCGTGGCTCAGAGGTAGAGCACTTGTCTAGAATCCACAGTGAGGGGCTGGGGGCGTGGCTCAGAGGTAGAGCACTTGTCTAGAGTCCACAGTGAGGGACTGGGGCCGTGGCTCAGAGGTAGAGCACTTGTCTAGGATCCACAGTGAGGGGCTGGGGGCGTGGCTCAGAGGTAGAGCACTTGTCTAGAATCCACAGTGAGGGGCTGGGGACGTGGCTCAGAGGTAGAGCACTTGTCTAGAATCCACAGTGAGGGGCTGGGGGCGTGGCTCAGAGGTAGAGCACTTGTCTAGAATCCACAGTGAGGGGCTGGGGGCGTGGCTCAGAGGTAGAGCACTTGTCTAGAATCCACAGTGAGGGGCTGGGGCCGTGGCTCAGAGGTAGAGCCCTTGTCTAGAATCCACAGTGAGGGGCTGGGGACGTGGTTCAGTGGTAGAGCACTTGTCTAGAATCCACAGTGAGGGGCTGGGGGCGTGGCTCAGAGGTAGAGCATTTGCCTAGAATCCACAGCGAGGGGCTGGGGGCGTGGCTTAGAGGTAGAGCACTTGTCTAGAGTCCACAGTGAGGGGCTGGGGACATGGCTCAGAGGTAGAGCACTTGCCTAGAATCCACAGTGAGGGGCTGGGGACGTGGCTCAGAGGTAGAGCACTTGTCTAGAGTCCACAATGAGGGGCTGGGGGCGTGGCTTAGAGGTAGAGCACTTGCCTAGAATCCACAGTGAGGGGTTGGGGACATGGCTCAGAGGTAGAGCACTTGTCTAGAGTCCACAGTGAGGGGCTGGGGGCGTGGCTTAGAGGTAGAGCACTTGTCTAGAGTCCACAGTGAGGGGCTGGGGGCGTGGCTTAGAGGTAGAGCACTTGTCTAGAGTCCACAGTGAGGGGCTGGGGATTAAGCTGAGAGTCCTGGGCAGTCTAAGTGACATTGTTTTCAGACTCAGAATCCCCACTTCCTCCCAGCTGTCTAGTTCTGACTTTCTTTTCTTCCAGAAAGATCCTCAGCAGGCCCTCAAGGAGCTGGCTAAGATGTGCATCCTGGCTGACTGCACCCTGGTCCTGTCCTGGAGGTGAGAAACACTCCCCTGCTTTGCCCACCTCACAGGCTGTCAGGGTTTCTATTCTTTTTCTTTTTTTACTTATTATTATTATTTATTAACAAGTTCCATGATTATAAACAATATCCCATGATAATGCCCTCCCTCCCCCACTTTCCCCCTTGAAACTCCATTCTCCATCATATCCCTGCCACCTCTCAGTCTCTCTCTTATTTTTGTGTCACGATCTTTTCCTCCTCTCATGATGGTCTTGTGTAGGTAGTGTCAGGCACTGTGAGGCCATGGATATCCAGGCCATTTTGTGTCTGGGGGGAGCATGTTATAAGGAGTCCTACCCTTCCTTTGGCTCTTACATTCTTTCTGCCACCTCTTCCGCATTAGACCCTGAGCCTTGGAAGATGTGATAGAGATAGTGCAGTACTGAGCACTCCTCTGTCACTTCTTCCCAGCACCATGATCCCTTCTCAGTCATCCCAAGGTCACGGCCATCTGAAAAGAGAAGGTTCTCTACCAAAAGTAAGAGTAGAATTAATATATAGGTATGAACATTAAGAGAAGTTTGATGAGCATAGTATATACATTTAGCCAGACAGCAGCAGATGTTACACCCCTAGGGCTCATGACTACCCCTGTTTAAAGTTTTCAGTATCAGGGATGTATTCCCTCCCATGGAGTGGGCCTCCAGTCCAATTAGAGGGCAGTTGGTTTCCACCATGACAGACGTGCCACTATTGCACCCATTGGCTCATTTGGCCTGGCTGGCAAAATATAAGGCTTGCAGTGTCCACTGTTGAGTATCTTCACTGGTGATTTTTCTCTCCCATTGAACTGCATGTAGAATGGCTTCTTCCAGCTTTCTGTCAGCTGGTCTACGTGGAGGAGGTTATCAGCTCAGTTCCAGTAGGATTTCTCAGTGGCCTTGCCGCCCAAGTATGTGAAGCCTTCAGCAATAGAGTCTTACCATCTATTCCTGGTGGGAAACCAAGGGCCTTGGCAATGACCTGTAATGTTTTGGGGGCATCAGGGACCTCCCTGGCCAACAACTCACTGGGAGGTATCCCATCCCTGGTACTGACAATTTTCTAGTAACAGTCTACAGCTCCTGAGAGTTCTGTTGTCTAAAAAGTAGGTTTCCATATGATTGATTTATATCCTCTTAGATTTTGATTAGCCCTCCCTCCACCTTTCCTTTACTCAATCTCTTCCCCTGACCTCACTTGGGCCTTTTCACCCCCATTAATCTATTCTTCTTCTTACATATATACAATACCATCCAATTAAGTATTTCTAAACTGGCTGGGCATGGTGGCACACACCTTTAATCCCAGCACTCAGAGGCAGAGGTAGGAGGATCGCCATGAGTTCAAGGCCATCCTTATATATACTACATAGTGAATTCCAGGTCAGCCTGGGCTAGAGTGAGACCCTCCCTCGGGAACAAAAAACAAGTCTAAACTGGGTGGCTCAGTCAGCCATGTACTTCCTGGTCAAGCCTGCCGACCTGAATTGGGATCTCCAGAAGAAAAGTAAATGCCAGGTGTGTTGGTGCCCACCTATAATTTCAAGGCTTGGGAGGTGGAGAAAAGAGGGATACCCAGGGCCAGCTGGTAGCTAGACTACTTGAATCAGTAAGCTCTAGGTTCATCGAAACCTTTTTTTTTTTTTTTGAGATAGGGTCTTACTCTAGCTCAGCCTAACCTGGAACTCACTGTGTAGTCTCAGGGTGGCCTTGAACTCACAGCAATCCTCCTACCTCTGCCTCCCAGATGCTGAGATTAAAGGTCTGCACCACCACACCCGGCTTACCTTTTCTTAAGAAAGTTGATGAGGAGGGCTGGAGAGATGGCTTAGCAGTTAAGGGGCTTGCCCTGCAAAGGCAAAGGAGGTTAGATTCCCCAGGACCCACATAAGCCAGATGCACAATATAGTGCATATGTGTCTTGAGTTTGTTTGCAGCAGCTAGAGGCCCTGGTGTACCCATTCTCTGTCTCTCCAAAATAAATGAAAATATTAAAAATAAAATGAATTCGATGCCCCCGAGACTACATAGTGAATTCCAGGTCAGCCTGAGCTAGAGACAGACCCTACCTTGAAAAACAAAACAAAACAAAACAAACAAAAAAACAAACAAAAATACAGACAGAAAGAAATGATAAGGAGAGCAAAAGAGGTCATTGCTCTTTGGCATCGGTACCCTTACACACACGTGCACATACCACAGACATCTATGTACGTACCAAAAAAAAGATTCATATACTGCCCCGGCCTGCAGGGGTTCAACAGAGGCCGGAGGAGAAGTCAACCTGAATGGGAATAAGCAAACAGACACAAGGAAGGAGACCAAGCCGAGCGTTTGGTCAAGGTCTCGATTTTTATTAGTACAGGAGGGTTTATATAGGGAGATCCGGGGAAGGAAGGCTAGTCATATAGCACGTAAGCAGAACCGGGAACTTGGAAGGCGAGGCTGCATGTAGCTCTTCTGGGAAGGTCCCAGGTGTGGTGTTCCGAGCACAGTGGGTCTTGCGATTTCCAGTAAGCGATTCCAGAACCAGGAAACAGAAACTCATTGCTGTTCATGGATGGCCTATAGCCTAAAATGGCTGTTGCTTGGCTCGGGGCTCCCAACAGTATACCACAAGAGGCGAAGGCAAGAGGGTCACGAGAGTTCAAGGCCAGCCAAGACTGAATAATGAGACCCTCTCTGCACCTAGGAACTTTTTTGTGTGCCTGGGCCCTGGGCCTCAATGTTTTCATCTGAAAAAAAAATGGGGTCTTCACAGTTTCTTTGTGGGGGCTGTAGCACCACAGCAGGTGACATACCTTAGCTTCTGAAATCCCTCGTAGACGTTTCTAGATTAGACCGAAAATCTGGCTAAGGAATGAATTGCAAGTCTAGGATCTTTGTGTTTGTTTTCTTCTCCAGCCAGGCTCTCATGCCCTAACCGAGGCTGGTCTGGAACTCTCGGCGATCCTCCTGCTGCCTCCCAAATGCGGGGCTGTGTACCACCATTCCCAGCCTCCATGTCTAGTATCACGTAAACGGACTCTCCACCGAAAACATACAAACAGGCAGTTCATTTAGGAAAAAAAAAAAAAAAGACAGCCCTTCCTTCCTCACACTGTAAACAAAACTAAACCCTGGTAAATTAATAGCTTTCCACTTAAAAGGCAAACTTCAGGAGCAGGAGCAATGGCACAGCAGTTTAAAGGTGCTTACTTGTGAAACCTGTGGGTCCTCAGTTTAGCTCCCAAGCCACCCACATAAAAGGCGAGCAAGCTTTTCGTGTTTGCAGCAGCAAGAGCCCCTGGCATGTGCGCACACACACACATGCAAATAAAAATTTAGCCGGGTGTGGTGGCACACGCCTTTAATCCCAGCACTCGGGAGGCAGAGGTAGGAGGATCGCCATGAGTTCAAGGCCACCCTGAGACTACAGAGTGAATTCCAGGTCATCCTGGGCCAGAGTGAAACCCTACCTCGAGAAACCCAAAAAATAAAATTATATTTTCTCTGGGTGCATGCCTTTAATCCCAGTATTCAGGAGGCTGAGGTAGGAGGATTACTATGAGTCTGAGACCAACCTGGAGCTACTGAGTAAATTTCAAGTCAGCCTGGTCTAGAGTGAGACCCTACCTTGAGGGAAAAAAATTACTTTAGGGGTAGAGAGATGGTTCAGTAGTTAAAGGTACTTGCTTGCAAAGCCTGCCAGACCAGGTTCTGTTCTCCAGTACCCATGTCAAACCAGATGCACAACATGGTACGTGCATCTGGAGTTATCTGCTCTCTCTCTGTCTCTCTCCCTCTCTCTCTCTCACACACACACATACTTAATTGGTAGAGTGCTTGACTGGTATGCATGAAGCCCTGAGTTCAGTCCCCACAACTACATAAAACTGGCCATGGGCTGGAGAAATGGCTTAGCAGTTAAGGTGCTTGCCTGCAAAGCCCCAGAACTCATGTTCAAATCTCCAGGTCCCACGTAGCCAGGTGCACAGTGATGCAAGTGTGCAGTGTTGCACATGTGCACAAGGGGGCGCACACTCCTGGAGTTTGTCCAGAGCAGGCTGAAGGACCTGCACACCCATTCTCTCTCTCAAAATAAAAATAATAAATAAATAAATAAATCTCAGCACAGTGGCATACACCTATAAACGCAGGATTTGGGAGGTGAAGATAAAAAGATCAAAATTTAAAATAAAAATGAATAGGTCTGGAGAGATGACTTAGCGATTAAGTGCTTGCCTGTGAAGCCTAAGGACCCCGGTTCAAGGCTTGATTCCCCAGGACCCACGTTAGCCAGATGGACAAGGGGGCGCACACATCTGGAGCTCGTTTGCAGTGGCTGGAGGCCCTGGCGTGCCCATTCTCTCTATCTGCCTGTTTTTCTCTCTGTCACTCTCAAATAAATAAATAAAAATAAACAAGAAAAAATTTTTTAAAATAAAAATAAAAACAAAAAATGCTGGGCGTGGTGGCACGCACCTTTAATCCCAGCACTGATGGAGGCAGAGGTAGGTGGATCGTTGTGAGTTCAAGGCCACCCTGAGACTACATAGTGAGTTCCTAGTCAGCCTGGGCTAAAGGTGAGACCCTACCTCGAAAAACACACAAGAAAGAAGCAACGAAATTAGGTGCTGGGGATACAGCTTACTGGTAAAGGGCTTGTCTAGCATTCACTATCTCTAGGATGGATATATATATATACACGTGTTATAAAACAAGAAAGCTGGAGATATGGCTCAGCAGTTGCCTGGGTTCAAGTCCCCAGAAGCACAAAGTGGCGCTCCCATCTGGAGTTGGTTTGCAGGGCCTTGGAGGTATCGTAACGAAGCCGGTCTTGGTCATGTTTCCCTTCCTCTGGCTAACTGGCATCTGTCACTCAGCCCCGAGGAAGCCGGGCGGTACCTGGAAACCTACAAGGCCTATGAGCAGAAGCCGGCTGACCTCCTCATGGAGAAGCTGGAGCAGAACTTCGTCTCTCGGGTGAGCCCACCTTCCCTCCCTCCTCCGCACTTCCTGGGCTGAGGATCCGTTGTGCTTGCAAAGGGAGTCCGTCCATCGCCCAGGCGCTCCTTGCCAAGCTTCCCCCATGCCCTGGGCACACCTGCCCCTACTTCACCAGCTCTCTGTTGTGCCAGCTGTGCCTGGGGCCTAGATGTCTAGCTTGCCTCTGAGCATGTACCATTCTGTTTCCTCGAGGGTACCCATCTTTTCCCCCCGTCACTACTGGAAGGAAGCCCACCCAGCTAGATCAAAAAAACCTAACTTGGACCTCACTGTGTGGAACTGCTTGATTTCCCCCCCCCCACCGGCCCAGGGGCCCAGCAGTGCCAAGCTAGAGCCATCTTGCCCCTCCCACCCCCCACCCCCCCGCCCCTGCGGCCCCAATAGCGGCTCAGTGCTCAGCGGATGCCTGGGGGCGGGAGGTGTTTCGTAGACGACATTCTCCTGGGAGGAGGTGACGCAGTTAAGTGTCCACAGCAACTGTCCTCACTTCGGACACCTGGGGAAGATGAGGAGACACTCCTGAGGCAAGAGAGGGGAGGGGAAATTACTCATCTCGCATCCCACAGCCAGAATTGGCAAGGTGGGGGGAAAAAATCCCAGGCAGGGCCTGGAGAGATTGGCTTAGCGGTTAAGGCACCTGCCTGTGAAGCCAAAGGACCGAGGCTCGATTCCCCAGGACCCACGTAAGCCATATGCATAAGGGGACGCATGTATCTGGAGTTTGTTCACAGTGGCTGGAGGCCATGGCACCCCATTCTCTCTCTCAAATAATTAAATATTAAACAAAACAAAACAAAAGCCCAGGCAGCCAGCAGCAACCCAGCCCTGCCCTCCTGCATCGTAGTGCTGGCCTTTCTTAGCACCAAGAAAGCATCTTCCCACTCTACCTTGATTTTTAAATTTTTTATTTATTTTCTTCGAGGTAGGGTCTCACTCTAGCCCAGCCCGACCTGGAATTCACCATTGGTCTCAGGGTGGCCTCGAACACACAGTGATCCTCCTACCTCTGCCTCCCCAAGTGCTGGGATTAAAGCCATGCACCACCATGCCTGGCTTCTTCTTCTTCTTCTTCTTCTTTTTTTTTTTTGAGGTAGGGTTTCACACTAGCCCAGGCTGGCCTCAAACTCACAGCAATCCTCCAACCTCAGCCTAGCCGCTACAAACAACTCCAGACGCATGTGCCTATTTTGTGCAACTGGCTTTACGTGGATACTGAGGAATCCACACAGGCCACAAGCGTTTGAACTGCTGAGCTCTCTCTCCATTCTTTTGATTTTTTTTTTTTAGTGAGAGACAAGAGAATTGGCTCTCTGGGGCCTCAGCCACTGTAATCTAACTCCAGGCCCTTGCGCCACCTAGTGGGCAAGTGCGGCCTTGCACTTACCTCACCTTGTGCATCTGGCTTATGTGGGATCTAGAGAGCTGAACATGGATTCTTAGGCTTCACAGGCAAGCACCTTAACTGCTAAGCCATCTCTCCTGCCCTCCTTTTGATTTTTTTTCCCAATATTTTATTTTCATTTATTTATTTGAGAGAGTCAGAGAGAGACAGAATGGGCGCGCCAGGGCCTCCAGCCACTGCAAACGTACTCCAGATGCATGTGCCACCTTGTGCATCTGGCTCATGTGAGTACTGGGGAATTGAACCGGGACTCTTAGGCTTCACAGGCAAGTGCCTTAACCGCTGAGCCATCTCTCCAGCCCTCCTTTTGATTTTGGAGAAAGGCAGAGTCTTGCATTGTCCTCTCTGCCGGCCTGGAACTCAGTATGTAGTCCAGGCTGGCTTCAAACTTGCTGCAGCCCTCCTGCCTCCCAAGAGACCATGTCCTGCCTTCCTCCCTTTCCAGGCCACAGAGTGTCTGACCACCGTGAAGTCAGTCAACAAGACGGACAGCCAGACCCTCCTGGCCACTTTTGGAGTAAGGAGCCCCTTGCCTCCTCACAGGCCCACACCTCCTTCTGGGAACATTTTGGGTCCTTCGCCGGGCGGGGCAGGGTAAAGTTTGATCCCACAAGCCCTGATTCCTACTTCTGTGTTTTCCAGTCCTTAGAGCAGCTCATGGCTGCCTCACGGGAAGATCTGGCCTTGTGCCCAGGCCTCGGTCCCCAGAAGGTAAGAACTCTAAAGAGAAGCTCGGGGCTGGGAGGAGTGAGCCCGCAGAAAGTGGGATCCAAGATTTTTAAGTTCTTAAAAAAAAAAAAAAAAAGATATGTATGTATGTATTAGAAGTAGAGAGAGAATGGGCGTGCCAGGGCCTCCAGCCACTGCAAACAAACTCCAGATGCGTGCACCCTTTGTGCATCTGGCTTATGTGGGTCCTGGAGAATCAAACCGGGGGCCTTTGGCACTGCAGGCAAATGCCTTAACCACCAAGCCATCTCTTCAGCCCTAAAGTTCTTTATATGTGTATTTGAGAATGGGCACGCCAGGGCCTCCAGCCACTGCAAACGAACTCCAGATGCATGTGCCACCCTGTGCCTCTGGCTTACGGGTACTGGGAAATTGAGCCTTGGTCTTTAGGCTTTGCAGGCAAGCGCCTTAACCACTAAACCATTTCTCCAGATCCCCCCCCCCCCGCCACACCTTTTTCTTTCTTTTTTAAGGCAGGGTTGTATTCTAGCCCAGTCTGGCCTCAAACTCATGACGATCCTACCTCAGCTTCCAGAGTTCAAGGATTAAAGGCATGCACCATGACACCAGGATTTTTTAGGTGTGGGGATGTAGCTCAGTTGGTAGAATGCTTGTCTGGCATACACGAAGGCTGGGGTTGCTCCCTAACATCACCTTAAATGGCACACCTGCAATCCTGACATTCAGGGCACGAGGATCAAGAGTTCAAGGTAATCTTCAGCTGCATAAAGCTCAGGGTCAGGCACAGTAGGCACGCCTTTGATCCCAGCACTTGGGAGGCAGAGGTAGGAGGATCGCTGTTGAGTTCGGGGTCACGCTGAGACGACATAGTGAATTCAAGGTCAGCCTGGAGTATAGCAAGACAATAACCCCAAGCTTGTATACTTTTATTGAGAGGCAAACAGAGAATGGGAGCACCAGGGCCTCTTGCCCCTGCAAGGGACCTCTAGAAGCATGTGCCACCATGTGTATCTGGCTTAAGTGGGTACTGGGAAATCGAACCTTTTATTTGACAGAGGATGAGAGAATGGGTGCACCATGGCCTCCAGCCACTCCAGACACATGCATGCGCCCCCTTGTGCATCTGGCTAACATGGGTCCTGGGTAATCGAACCTGGGTCCTTTGGCTTTGCAGGCAAATGCCTTAACCACTATGCCATCCCTCCAGCCCCCCTCCCCTTTTTTTAAAGACAGGAAATTTTAAAGTTTTGAAAGGTTCACTTAATATCTGCCTCTCTTACACTATGGAGAAACAGATTCAAGAGTGCACAGACCCACCCTCAAGGCCAGTCTAAGATAGAATCCAGGTCCCCAAAGCCCCTCCAAGCTTGGAGGAAAAAAAAAAAAAAAAGGCAAACCTCCCCTGTAGATGTAGCAAAGCGTGTGCTGTCTTTAATGAGGATCTCTTGCTTCTCTCCCTCCTCCCAGGCCCGGAGGCTCTTTGACGTCCTGCACGAACCCTTCCTCAAAGTGCCCCGGTGATCCTGCCTTTGAGGCCCTCATGTTACAATAAAGGGTTTCCCAGGCCAACGTGTGTGCTGGTGTGGTTGCCGGCTGGGAAGGGGCTCGTCGCTGCCACCTTCTGACCCTGCCCAGGGACCTTCAGCCCTTTCCCTCCGTCTCCGCCGTGGACATGACACAGAATGCGGCAGTTCCCTCCTGCCCGCTTCTCCGCACCCTCCTGTGGGAGACACCTCTCCAGCGTGCAGTGTCCCTAAGGAGCCAGCCCCAGTGCCCCACCTTCCTGTTCTCGCTTCTTCCTCTTCTTGCTGGAACCTTGATGTGGACTCTCCTCCGGCTCCTGGGGTTGTCTCTGGCTCATCTCCTCGGCCCCGGGCTCCGTCTCCTTCTGCCCTTTCTCTCTCTTCTTCTTCTTCTTCTTGTCCTTGCTGGGTGCCGGAGCCTCCCAAGCAAGGTCAGTTGGCAGCCCAGCCTCCATCACCCCTGGCCCTGGGGCCACCGTTACACTCTCTCTCTTCTTTTTCTTCTTGGGGGGCACCAGATCTGCCTCGGCCTGGAGCCCACATTCCCTCCACAATTCAGGCTCCGTTGTCTCCCCGTGGAGCCCCATCCCAGTCCGCAGCTCCACTACTGAATCCCCCCGCTTCTCTCTTCTCTTCTTTCTGGGGGACGGCGCAATGGCTTCCCCTTGCAGTCCCACATCTGTCTGTGGTTGAGAGCCAGCTGCGGTCCCCTCCGCCGCTTCAATCCCTTCAGCCCCCCTCTCCCTCTTTCTCTTCTTGGTGGGGGACAGGACTGTCCCCACAGGAGGCTCCCCTGGTTTTCCTTCAGGCTCCAGCATCCCCAGGCCCGGCTCTGACATCTCTGTCCCCTTGGGCTTTTTCTTCTTGCTGCTGGCCGTGGGTGACAGCGGCTGGTCCAGAGGCTCCGGCATCTCCGCCGCCTGCTCCATTGCCCCAGGCTCTGTCACCCCACTGTCACCCAACTGCTTCTTTATCTTCTTCGTCTTCTTCCTCACCTCCGTGTCTAGGCACCCCCAGGCTGTGTCTGCCTCCACCGGCTGGTGCCCATTCACCCACTGCTCCGGTGTGGCTGAGGCCTCTGGCGTCCGCCTCTTCTTCTTCTTCCTCCTCTTCCCGGGGCTGGGTGACCTCAGTCCCTCGGCCGACGCGGGCCCCGTGACCGGAGGGCTGCCTCCAAAGGCACAGAAGCGAGGCCGCAGGCCGGCGGGAATCTGTGGTGGGGGGCAGGCTGGAATGGACTGCAGGGGGGTCCCTGGGGATTCTTGGGGACCCTCAATGATCCTTAAGCTGCCACGAGCAGCCGGGGCACAGGTGAGTCCGCCTCCGGCCTCGGCCGATGGGGCCAGCAGGGTCGCTCCTCCAGCCGGGGGGCCGCTGCAGCTGAGGACCTGGTAGCGATGCCTCTTGCCCTCCACTTTGCCCTTCACGATCCGGGAGCCAGAGAGAGGGACGCGCCTTCCGTTGAGGCTGGGGGGGCGGGAGGGGAGAAAAGGGAAGGGCAGAGGGTTTACCAGAGCCTTTCAGCAGGGGGGGAACGGAGGCAAGAGCATCGTTTCTGGGCCAAGGGCGTAGGGACCTCAGTGACAAGTTCCTAACTGGCACGAGGTGTCCCATCAGTCAGTCTTTTTGTTTGTTTTTTGAGGTAGGGTCTCATTCTAGCTCAGGCTGACCTGGAATTCACTATGTAGTCTCAGGGTGGCCTTGAACTCATGGCGATCCTCCTACCTCTGCCTCCCAAGTGCTGGGATTAAAGGTGTGCGCCACCATGCCCGGCTACCTTTATGTTTTAATGCATGTGTGTGCGCCTGTTTGTGTACATGCACCTGTGAGAAGACCAGAGGACAACTTTGGGTGTTCTCTTAAGTAACATCCTGCCACCCACCTCCTTTGAGACAGGGTGTCTCATTGACCTGCAACTCACCAATTAGGTCAGACTAGCCAGGCAGCCACATAAATCCTCCTGTCTCTATTTCTCCAGCAATGGGCATACAGGCCCATGCCACCACAGCTGGCTTTTTTTTGTTGTTGTTGTTGTTTTTCAAGGTAGGGTTTCTAGCCCAGGCTGACCTGGAATTCACTATGGAGTCTCAGAGTGAGCTTGAACTCATGGTGATCCTCCTACCTCTGCCTCCCGAGCGCTGGGATTAAAGGTATGCGCCATCACGCCCGGCTCACGCCTGGCACTTTACAAGGGAATTAGGGATCTGACTTGGGTCCTTGTATTTGTAAGGCAAGCACTTTACCAAATGAGCTATCAGCTCCCCAGCCCCAATCAACCACTTTATTTTGTTTATGTCTAATTAATTAATTATTTACTTATTTTTGAGTTTTTCGAGGTAGGGTCTCACTGGAATTCACTATGTAGTCTCAGGGTGGCCTCGAACTCAAAGTGATCTTCCTACCACTGCCTCCCAATTAAAAGCGTGCGCCACCACGCCCGGATTATTTTTATTTTTGGTAACTTTTACATGCATATAATGTAATATGATAACACTCTACCCCTATTATCATTTCTTGGCCCACTCCCACTGAACCCCTTTCTCCCCAATTACTCCCCTCCTACTTTCATGTATTGCTTCTTTTTATTGGTTTTCTTTTTCTCTCTCTCTCCCTCTTTCTTTCTTCCTTACCCACTGACTTTAGTTAGTGTGTCTTGCATGAGCATGGCTGGGGGATTATTTACCCAAGCAGGGGCACCTAACCAGTGTGGAGGCTGGGGAGACGGCTCAGTGAGGAAAAGCACGTCCCACACAAGCCTAAGGACCCAAGTTCCATTCCCAGCACCTTACGTAAAAGGCCAGGTGGAGCCGGGCGTGGTGGCACACGCCTTTAATCCCAGCACTCGGGAGGCAGAGGTAGGAGGATCGCCGTGTGTTCCAGGCCACCCTGAGACTACATAGTTAATTCCAGGTCAGCCTGGACCAGAGTGAGACCCTACCTTGAAAAAACAAACAAACAAAAAAAAAAAAAACAGGTGGGAGCCAGGTGTGGTAGTACATGCCTTTAATCTCAGCACTCAGGCAGAGGTAGGAGGACTGCTGTGAGTTTGAGGCCATGTTAAGAATACATAGTTAATTCCAGGTCAGCTTGGGCTACAACGAGACCCTGCCTAAGGGGGGTGGGGGAACCTTTGGGGCTAGGAGATGGCTCAGTGGTTAAAAGCACTTTTCAATTTCCCAGTACCCATGTAAAGGCAGATGCTCAAAATAGCACATGCATCTAGAGTTCTTTCACAGTGGTAGGAAGCTCTGGTGAACCCATACTCTGTCTCTCTCAAATAACTAAATGAAAATATTAAAAAAAAAAAAAAAAAAGCCAGGTGTGGTGGCATATGCCTTTAATCTCAGCACTTGGGAGGCACAGGTTAGGAGGATTGCCATGAGTTTGAGGCCACCCTGAGACGTAAGAGTGAATTCCAGGTCAGCCTGAGCTACCAAAAAAAAAAAAAAGACTAGAGAGATGGCTTAGCAATTAAGGCACATGCCTACAAAGCCTAAGGACCCAGGTTCCATTCTCCAGGTTCCATGTAAGCATGGTGGCTCATGCATCTGGAGTTCATTTGCAGTGGCTAATAGATGTCTCTGTCTCTAGTAAATATTTAAATAAATAAAAAAAATTTTTTAAAAAAAAGAAAGTATTAAGAAAAAAAACAACGGGCTGGAGAGATGTGTCAGCAGTTAAGGCACTTGACTGCAAAGCCTAACCACCCAGGTCTTCGATTCTCCAGTACCCACATAAAGCCAGATGCGCAAAGTGGCACATGCATCTGGAGTTCTTTGCAGTGGCGGGAGGCCCTGGTTGTGCCCATTCACTCTGTGTGTGTCTCTCTTCTATATCTCTGCTTGCAAATAAATAACTTTGTTTTTAAATCTCTGGGTCTGGAAGATGGCTCAATGGTTAAAGGTGCTTGCTTGCAAAGCTTTCCCAGCCTGGGAGCCTGGCATGCTCTCCCCCCCCTTACCCACATGCAAATATATAATTTAAACACACACACACACACACACACACACACACGGTATGTCTAGGTCCCCCTTAAGTGCCTCAAATATTCCACACTCAGCACATAGAGAAAGGGTATTCCCAGCAAGTGGGGAGGGGACCACTCACCAGTGTGGGGCAAAGTCTGCGGGGGCTTGGATAAGCCACAGCTCCGTGTCTGGGCCTGCCAGCATCTCCAAGGAGAACCGAGGAGGATCTGAGGCTGGGGGCATCTCGGTGAAGTTGGGAGGACAGGAGAACCGAGTAGCACCTGCGGGAGAAGGCGAAATGGACGGTTTCTGATGGCCGTGCAACCTTGCGTGCTCTCCAAAGGTACGAGAGTTACCACCTCGTCCCGGGCCGGGAGATCCGCTCTCCGCAGGCCCGAGTCCCGGGGACGCCCGGTTTTGCACCGGAACTTCCCAGGGCGCTCCTTTCTCCTCCCACCGCCCTCGCTTGGCATCCCGAGCGCACGCGAGCTCACCCGAGGCCTGGGTCCCCTCCATCCCGAGACCCGCAGCAAGCTCGCGGAGCAGCCCCGAGCCGGGCTGATCACGCCGCGTACCACGTGGACCCCCCTACCGGGTGAGGCCCGAACCGGAAGAGTCCAATTTGCACTGGGTGCGTGGGGGTATCTCTCGGCGTCTATTCCTCTTATGCCATAAATGGAGCAAATTTTCCACTTAAAAGAAGCATAAAACAGAGTAAAAAGCCTTTTATGAAATTATTCTCAGAAATAAAACAATTTACCACATTAATGAAGGCGCACTTCCCCAGGTCTCAGGTCGTGGCCCCCCCCACAGTCCATCACACATGGTTTGTCCCAACACCATCTTAAAGGGGCAGACGCACCGCTGGACACTAACTCTTAAAGAGACAGGAAGCTGGGTTGGGCAGAAGTTCTCACGGAGGCAGGTAAGAATCCTGGGTTGGCAGGAGAGCGCTTTCAGAATGAAAATCTTGCTTGGGAAAGCCCAGGTGCCACGGGAGTTCAGGACGTGCGTGGGAGCGTTAGGGAAATCCAGGAAGGGATGCAATCGCGGCGCTTTCAAGTTACCAAGGGGGGGAGAAAAGCGGGAAATCTAGGGGGCGTGGCCAGACGTGTAGGGGGCGGGGCCTCAGACCCCCTCCCCCAAGAGCTGTGCGGGGATCCAGTGAGACTCGTGGACCTAGGTCTCGCGCGTGGGAAGGACTGGTTCCCTTTGCACTCGAAGGAAGGGAGAAGGGATCCCCCACCCCCTTCCCCTGCCCCGCGGGGCCCGTGTAAACACACACACACGTGGACCGTGGATTTCGGGGTGAGGGGGTACGCGTCCACGTCCCCTCCCCGCCAGGACTCGAGGCGCGTGGGGCGGCGGGTGGAGCCGCGGGGACGGGCAATGGAGAGGGGAGGTGTGTGTCTGTGTGTGTGACCCGACCGCATTCCTGGCCGGTGTGTCAGCGCCGCGCCGCGCCGCGCCCCGCCCCCCCCCCCTCCGCCGAGGTTTCGGATCCGACTCCTCCAGAAGTGGGGTGCCTCCGCCTCCTCCTCTGCGGCTGAGGGAAAGCAGGGAGGGTCAAGGGTTTCCCTGTGTCAGGGATCTCCAGACAGTCGCACCCATCCCGCCCCACCCCGCGCGCGTGGGCGAAGGACTTCGGGTGGGTGGGTGCGGGCACCGCCCCTGCGGCCTCCCAGACTACAATTCTCAGAGCCCCCCCCCCAAAAACACACACACACACACACACACACACACTCACACCCTGGCGCTGGGAGGCGCCGGACGTCGGCGAGGGGTTCGCGTGGGACTTCGTGCTGTGTTATTGGGAAATCCTATACAAGACCCAAAAGACGAAGGGAGACTTGAACTCAAGACACTAGCTGCTGGCAGGCTCGCCCTGGATGAAGGCTGTGCGAGTGTCTCCCCAGCCCCCATCAGAGAGATGAATGGGCGCGCCAGGGCCTCCAGCCGCTGCAAACTTCAGACGCGTGCGCCCTCTTGTGCAGCTGGCTAACGTGGTTCCTGGGGAATCGAACCTGAGTCCTTTGGCTTTGCTGGCGAGCGCCTTAACTGTTAAGTCATCCCTCCAGCCCAGATGGGGGGGGGTGTCCCTTAAGATGTGGTCCCGGAGAGGGAAACTGAGCCTGGACGGGTGGGGAAGGGCTCAGGAGTGGGCTTTCCTTTTTTCTTTCTTTCTTTCTTTCTTTTCTTTCTTTCTTTCTTTCTTTCTTTCTTTTTTTTTTTCGGTTTTTCGAAGTAGGTTCTCGCTCTTGCCCAGGCTGACCTGGAATACACTCCGTAGTCTCAGGCTGGCCTCGAACTCACAGCGATCCTCCTACCTCTGCCACCCGAGTGCTGGGATCGAAGGCGTGCACCACCACACCGGGCCAGGAGTGGGTTCTCTGCATCCACAGTACGAAGGGAGCCTTGGGTTCTATTCCGGGGGCGGGGGTGTCACCTGTACAGGTCACCCTTGGCTCCTGGGCCTTAGTCTTTCCTATCTGTGAAGTGGACTGTGGGGTGCTTCCACACGGGACCGTCCTGTCTCTCCGGAGACTACAAGTCCCAAGGTGCTCGAGGTGACCTCAGCTCCCCCACCCCCTGCGGGACCCGCCTCCCTCCGGTCCATGTCACGTTGTCTAACCTGTTCCCCAGTGCCTGCCCCGCCCCATCCTGCGCTCCCCGAAGCCGGAGCCGGAGGAGGACCCCCTCCTCTCCAGCCCCCCCCCCTCCCCGGTGCCAGGATCGTGCTCAGGACCCGTGAGTTTCATCTTCCTGGGATCCAGGGTCCTCGGGGGATCCGGACTGCGGGGCCCTGGGAGGATTGAGTGCGGGGAACCCCGGGGCAGAAAGTAGGGTGCGCAGACGCCCTGTCAAGAGAGGACTTGAGTGCCTAATGAGCTGAGCAGATGGTGGTTGGGGGGGGGGGTGGATGTCTGGAGTGGAAGGCGGGCTCGCACCCTTTGGTCCAGGGGTGGAGAGGCGTGGGGGGGGGGGTTGCTGAGCTTCCTGAGGTCTCTTGCAAGTGTGAGCGCCCTAGGTAATATTTTGGGGTCCCTAATCTGGGGCAGACGTGGGAGATGATGCTGACGGTGGGTTTTTGTGATGGATGGTCCCTCTGACGCCCTCCACCAGCCTTTATTTTATTTTATTTGTTAATTATTTATTTTTAAAAAAATTTTTGTTTCTTTTTGTTTTTCGAGGTAGGGTCTCACTCTAGCCCAGGCTGATCTGGAATTCACTATGTAGGCTCAGGGTGACCTCGAGCTCATAGTGATCCCCCTACCTCTGACTCCCCCAGTGCTGGGATTAAAGGCCTGCCCCACCACGCCCGGCTTCCACCAGCCTTTAGGTCTCTGAGCAAAATTGCTTGATGGAGCAGTGCTTAATGTTTTTTTTTTTTGGGGGGGGGGGTTCAGTCTTTGAGATTATGTGTGACAAGCCCCGTAGGGTCTCTCCAGAGACCGTGTACAGGGGATCCCCTTTACGTTCTGGCTTTGGGTTGGCGGGGGGGGGGGGTGAGAAACCGGGGCAAGTCTCCAACCTTTTCTGTGGCGCTGAGCGAACCCCAACATGTCATTAACCCGGGGTGTCAGACCTGCCTAACCAGAGGAGGGACATCTGCCCCAGGGCGACCCCTGGCGGAGAGGTACCGGAGAGGTTCTTATTGTCCCATGGAAGTGAGGAATATATTTGGGGTTTGGGGGTGGGGGTCGTTCTAGAGTCCAGGGCAGAATTTCCAGAGCCACAGGGTTGGAAGTGGGGCGCTCGCGTGACCGACGGACATTTCTGCATTGCACAGGAAGGAAGGGGTGGTAGGGCTGGAGAGATGGCCTAGCAGTTAAGGAGCTTGCCTGAGAAGCCTAAGGAGCCAGGTTCTATCCCCCAGTCCCCAAGCCAGATGCACAAGATGGCGCACGCGTCTGGAGTTTGTTTGCAGTGGCTAGAGGCCCTGGTGCGCCCATTTTCTCTCTCTCTCTCTTGTCTAAACAAATAAATTTTTTAAAAAGAAAGAAAGGGGTAAACTGAGGCAGATGGACCATAATAGGCAGCTGAATTGGGGGTAAGGGTTTTACCCTCTGTTGAACTCATCTACTTCTAAATTTTCTAACTAATCTTCCCCACTCCCTGACCCAGAGGTGAGAAATGTCACTTCCACTCCCATCTATGTGACCTGAGGTATTGTGGGAGATAAGAGTGGAGGCTAATTCTGGAGGTGTCTGTCTGTCCTTGAGGCTGGGGGAGGGCAGGAGCAGGCAGACAGGCACCTCCTTCTGTCTCTCCATTCCTTCCTGCTATCTTGAAGGGGGGATTAAGAAAGTAGAGCTGAAGAGAGAGAGAGAGAGAGAGAGAGAGGGGAGGTGTTTGGAATGTAACGTAATGTAATGCAGTGTAATGTCTGGGCTTGGACATACGGTGACTTAAATGAAATAAAAAAATAATAGCCATGGCTGCCAATACAGTCTCGTGTCATGCCAGGTTCCGCTCTGGCAGGTAACCAGGGGGGATCTCATAGGCCAGAAAAGGCGGTGGCAGGTGCCCAAAGGCAGCAACTATGAGTTCCACCTTTAATGGAGTTTGCTGACCCCCAGGGAAGGACTCCTCCCTAGCAATGGGGAAACTGAGGCTGGCAAGCAGACACCACCCACACCCTGGGATCTTGCCAGTTTCTGTCTGGAATCTTCGAGGGCTTTGCTCCCTGCTGCAGTCCCCAAGTTGCTCTGGGGCAAGAACGTGGGAAACAAACTGTTCTGAGAATCAAGGGCTCAGGCGGTTGATCTGGCATCAAAACGTGGAGCTTTTTAAGTCTTAAAATGAGGCGGGTGCGGTAATACAGGCACTTAGCAGATAGAGGCGGAAGAATCCGGAGATAAAAGACCAGCCTAGGGCTGGAAAGATGGCTCAGAGGTTAAGATGCTTGCATGAAGAGCCTAAGGACCCAGGTTCAATTCCCCAGGACCCATGTAAACCAGATGCATGCATGAGGTGGTGCATGCGTCTGGAGTTGGTTTGCAGTGGCTAGAGGCCCCAGTGCATCCATTCTCTCTCTATATATATGCCTCTCTGTCTCTCTCTCTCATAAAATAAAATAAAATATTAAAAACAAGACCAGCCTCAGCTACATAGCCAGTCCCGCCCAAGCTACATGAGATACTATCTCAAAAAAGAAAAACAAGAGGGCTGGAGATATGGCTCAGCAGTCAAAAGCACTTGCTTGCAAAGCCTAATGGCCCAGGTTCGATTCCCTAGGACCTACGTAAAGCCAGAGGCACAAAGTGGGTGCGTGCAGTTCGTTTGCAACAGCAAAGAGGTCCCATCGCACCCATTCTCCCCCTCTGTCACACCTTCTCCCCAAATGAATAAATATTCTGAAAAACTAAAGAAAAAAAAAAAAAGCAAAACAAAAACCAGAAAAATCTCTCAGGAAGAATAGAAAAGGGTTTGAATTTTGAGCTCCCACGATGAACCTGCTCAACCAATCTTGAGGACTGAGCCCAAGGTCTTGTATGGGCTAGACGAGTACTCGGCTGCTGGGGAGATGGCTCACTGGCTAAGGCACTTGCCGGCCTAAGCCTAAGGACCCAGGTTTGGTTCCCCAGTACCCACGTAAGCCAGACGCACAAGGTGACAAGCACTGAACAGCTGAGCCGCGCCCCCAGCCCCTCTACTTTAAAAAAAAATTTAACCTGGGTCCTTTGGCTTTGCAGGCAAGTGCCTTAAACTGCTAAGCCATCTCTCCAGCCCTCTACTTTTTAAAAAATATTTTAAAGCCAGGTGTGGTGTGGTGCATGCCTGTAATCCCAGCACTCGGGAGACAGAGGCAGGAGGATCACCGTGAGTTCGAGGCCAGCCCAAAACTACATAGTGAATTCCAGGTCTGCATGGACTAGAGTGAGACCCTACCTCAATAAATAAATAAATAAATAAATAAATAAATAACAAAAAATATTTTATTTTATTACTTATTTGAGAGAGGGAAAGAGGCAGAGAGAGAAGAGAGAATGGGTGCACCAGAGTTTCCAGCCTCTGTAACCAATAAGTGATCTCTCTACTTTTAAAAAAAAACAACTGTTTATTTATTTGAGAGGAAGGGGCTGAGATAGAAAGAGAACGGACGTGCCAGGGCCTCAGGCCACTTCAACCAAATTCCACTTGCATTGCCACCTTGTGCATCTGGCTTTATGTGGGTACTGGGGAATTGAACCCAGGTCCTTAGGCTTTGCAGTCAAGAGCCTTAACCGCTGAACCAGCTCTCCAGTCCCCCCCCCTGCTGTTTTGTTGTTTTTCGAGGTAGGGTCTCACTCTAGCTCAGACCTGGAATTCACTATGTAGTCTCAGGCTGGCCTTGAACTCATAGTGATCCTCCTACCTCTGCCTCCCTAGTGCTGGGATTAAAGGCGTGCGCCATCAGACCAGGCTGCCTCCACTTTTTGACACAGGGTCTGACTTTATAGCTCATGCCGGCCTCGGTCTCCATCCTCCTGCCTGAGCTTCCTGAGTGCTGTGGTTACAAGCATTCCCTGCGTCATCTTGGATATTGGTGCTTAATAATCCGGGATGTGTGAATTTTATTTCCTGCCCTTCACTGGTCTGAATCCTGTACATAAATTGGGTCCTCCAGTCCTCACACCTTTTCTGAGCGAAGGTATCTAGTAACCATGGGGACTAGAGGGGACAGAGGAGCTGAATAGCTAGTTACATAGTGGCTTGGGCAGAGGTCCTCCTTAGCCCATTCCACAGCCTTTGACAGACAAAAATCAAGTTCCAGAAAAGGCCGGGCCTCTCACACGGACACTGTGACCCAACCATCCTGGGTGTTCCCACCTCTTCCGGACAACCTGACTTGGTTCCTACTGCCGAATGACTCCTCTAGGAAGTCCAACAGGATCCTTCACCCCTAGAGAACCTGGCAGGGGTGCCCAAGAGGCTGGGCAAAGAGAACTAGGGGTGGAGCAGAGATGAGAGCCAGCACAAATGGGAGCTGAAGTTGGAGGGGAACCCGAGAAACAAGAGGGCAGAGACAGGAGCTTGGGTACAGAGAGCCCCCAACACCCCCGGGCCCCACCCTCGCCAGCCTCACCCGCCTCACTCCCCTGCCTGCGGTGTCGCACACCTGCTGGGGCCTGCCTGGCATTCCCCAGGCCTGAGCTCAGGCACTGTCTGCCCACGGGGAACGAGCGCCCCCTGGAGGGCGAGTTGTTCCCACCACCTGCACCAGCCTCCAAGACAGGCTTCACTCCCAGAGTTCGCAAGTCCTCAAAGGATGCCAACACGAAATCAGAATCCCACACATTCGGGAATGGTGCATTTCCCAAATTGTGTGAAAGAAAAAAAGAAAGAAATCCACCTATTGTCAGATCCTGCCCTAGAGGCCATTAGAGCTATTTACTTTTTTACGTCTTTTTTTTTTTTTGCTTTGTTTTTTTTTTTCGAGGTAGGGTCTCACTCTAGCCCAGGCTGTGTTAGAATACACTTTGTAGTCTCAGGGTGGCCTTGAACTCATGGCAGTCCTCCTACCTCTGCCTCGCAAGTACTGAGATTAAAGGTGTGCGCCACCATGCCTGGCCTGTGTGTGTGTTTAAATATTTTAATATTTTTTAACTTATTATTTGAGAGAGAGAGAGAAAAAAAAAAAGGTGGAGAGAATGGGTGCACCAGGGCTTCCAGCCACTGCAAACGTACTGCAGACACATGCACCACCTTGTGAATCTGGCTTACGTGGGTCCTGGGGAATCGAACCTGGGTCCTTAGGCTTTGCAGGCAAGAGCCTTAACTGCCAAGCCATCCTTCTAGCCCATGTGTGTGTATTTAAACATTTATTTGCAAGCAGAAAGAAGAGAGAGGGAATGGGTGCACCAGGATCTTTTCCTGCTGCAAACACCAGATGAGTCCATGTCACCATGCCCAGCTACTTTTATATCTTTTTAAAATTTATAAGCCAGGCCAGGCTTGGTGGCACATGCCTTTAATCCCAGCACTCGGGAGGCAGAGGTGGGAGGATCACTGAGAGTTCCAGGCCACCCTGAGACTACAGAGTGAATTCCAGGTCAGCCTTGGCTAAAGTAAGGCCGTACCTCAAAAAACTTCTGGGGTTTGGCACCTGAGCTACAGGTATGAGATATTCTTTAACCACTGAACAATCTACCCAGTCCCCAAGTTATGAGATTACTTTGTGTCCATTAAGACATAAAGATTAGCTGGTTGTGTGGTGCATGCCGGTAGGACATTGCTGAAGAGGTGGAGACAAGAGGGTAAGGAGTTTGAGGCCAGCCTGGGCTACACATCAAAAAACAAAGAGGGCTGGAGGATGGCTTAGTGGTTAAGGCATTTGCCTGCAAAGCCAAAGGACCATTCTCCAGGACCCACGTTAGCCAGCAGATGCACAATGGGGCGCATGCGTCTGGAGTTCATTTGCAGTACCTGGAGGCCCTGGTGTGCTCATTCTCTCTCGCTCCCCTCTTTCTCTGTCAAATAAATAAAAATAAAATAAGAAAATAAAAAAAGACATAGCCAGGTATGGTGGCGCACGCCTTTAATCCCAGCACTTGGGAGGCAGAGGTAGGAGGATTGCCGTGAGTTCGAGGTCACCCTAAGAGTACATAGTGAATTCCAGGTCAGCCTGGACTAGAGTGAAACCCTACCTCGAAAGACCAAAACGATGAAAATAAAGAAAAATGAATAAAAATAAAAGTAAAGACATAGCCATGGTGGCACACGCCTTTAATCCCAGCACTCAGGAGGCAGAGGTAGGACGATCCGCTGTGAGTTTGAGGCCACCCTGAGACTACATAGTGAATTCCAGGTCAGTCTGGACTAGAGTGAAACCCTACCTTGAAAAACCAATAATAATAATAAATAAATGAAGATTGGGCTGTGGAGCTGGCCCAGCAGTTAAAGCGGCTGGCTTGCAAAGCCCATGAGCCAGGGTACGATTCCCCAGTACCCAGGACAAAGGGGCACCTGCATCTGTAGTTTCTTTGCAGCAGCAAGTTGTCCTGGCACACCCATACCACCCCTTCAATAAATAAAAATATTTGGGGGGCTGGAGAGATGGCTTAGCAGCAAAGGTGCTTGCTGGCAAAGCCAAAGGGCCCAGGTTCAATTCCCCAGTACCCATGTAAAGGCAGATGCATAGGGTGGCATATGCATCTGGAGTTCATTTGCAGTGGCTAGAGGCTCTGGCATGCCCATTCTCTCTCTATCTGCCTCTCTCTCTCAAATCAGTAAATCAATAAATAAATATTTTAAAAAATTTTTTTTTGTTTTTTCCAGGTAAGGGTCTCACTAGCCCAGGCTGACCTGGAACTCATTTCCAAGCTGGGCCTAAACTCACAGTGATCCTCTTACCTCTGCCTCCTGAGTGCTGGGGTTAAATGCATATGCCACCAAGTCTGGCTTGCTTTTTTCTTTTATTTTGAGATAGAGTCTCAGTAATATGCCCAAATTTGCCTTGAACATACTCTGCCCCAGCCAGGCCTTGAACTCTATCCTCCTGCCTCAGGCTTCAGATTTGTGGGATCACAGGCTTGTAATACGAGGCCTGCCTATAATGTCTGCTTTCTTTTCTTCTGGCGGGGAGGTGGTTTCTAGATAGGTCTCACTCTAGTCCAGGCTGACCTGGAACTCACTATGTAGTCTCACGCTGGCCTTTGAACTCTCGGCAATCCCCCTGCTTGGCCTCACCCGGCTAATCTCTACTATCTGAGGTCTTAATTCTCAGGGTCCTGAAGTTCTCCTGCCCCTTCCGACCAGGCAGAACCTTGCAGTAGCCCTGTGAGGTGAACCATTATTGGTCCCCATTTTACAGGTAAGAAACTGAGGCACTCTGGTAAAAGGCTGACAAGAGTTGAACCTTCCAACCCTGGCTCCTGTGATAGATTCCCAGTACAGTGCTGTCCTAGAACAGACAGAAAATGGAACAGGAAAAGTGATAATTCTGGCCTAAACAAATTAAAGAAGTGTAGAATTATAAGTTAGATAGGGTCTGGGACTCAGAACTCTCTCTGTAGCTCAGCCTTCCCTCAAACTAAAGGTGATTCTCCTACCTCAGCAGTGGGATTAAAGGTGTTGGTCACCATGCCCTTTTTTTTTTTTTTAATGTGGTGAGAATTCATGTCAGGAACCTGCCCACTCTGTGCATGCACTGTATTTTTGGGCCATGTTCCCAGTCTCTCATGACAGGTCCTAGGCAACCTACCACTGAGCCACACCCTCAGCCTCTCTCTGGTGAAGCCTAGGCAAGGGCTTACTGTTGGGTCCTGGCCCCAGCCCTGACTCAAAACTTTCTAGCAACAGATTCTCAAGCTGAAGTCCATCTCTGTAGGACTTTATCATCTCAGAATCTTTACACAGGGGCTGGAGAGATGGCTTAGCAATGAAGGCACTTGCCTGCAAAGCCAAAGAACCCAGGTTCAATTCCCCAGGACCCACGTAAGCCAGATGCACAAGGTGGCCCATGTGTCTGGAGTTTATTTGCTGTGGCTGGAGGCTCTGGCATGCCCATTCTCTCTTTCTCTCTACCTGCCTCTTTCCCTGTCTCTTTTGCTAATAAATAAATAAAAATAATTTTTAAAAAAAAATAGAAAAAAATGGCCAGGTGTTGTGGCACAAGCCTTAATCTCAGCACTTGGGAGGCAGAGGTAAGAGGATCGCCATGAGTTCGAGGCCACCCTGAGACTACATAGTGAATTCCAGGTCAGCCTGAGCCAGAGTGAGATCCTACCTCAAAACAACAAAGCTAACTAACTAACTAAATAAATATTTTTTTTTAAAAAAAGGAATCCTTACACAGGGCTCAAGACATGGCTCAGCAGTTACGACATTTGATGGCAATGCCTGGGTTTGATTCCCCAGTGCCCACTAAAGCCAAATGCACAAAATGGTGCATGTATCTGGAGTTTGTGTGCAGTGGCTGGAGGCCCTGGTACACCCATTCTCCCTCTCTCTCTCTCTCTCTCTTTCTCTCTCTCTCTCTCTCTCTCTCTCCCTCCCTCCCTCCCTCTCTCCTTGTGAATAAGTAAAATATTTTTTAAAAATCCTACTGTGAAGCCCAGCGTGGTGGTACATACCTTTAATACTCAGGAGACAGAAGTAGGAGGATCGCCATGAGTTTGAGGCCACCCTGAGACTGCATAGTGAATTTCCGGTCAGCCTGAGCTCGAGTGAGAGCCTACCTCCAAAAACAAAACAAAACAAAAAAATCCTTTCATAGCCATTTGTGGTGATGCATGCCAGTAATTCTAGCACTTGTTTTGTTTTGTTTTGTTTTGTTTGTTTTTTGGTTTTCAAGGTAGAGTCTCACACTAGCCCAAGCTGATCTGGAATTCACTATGTAGTCTCTGGGTGGCCTCGAACTCACAGCAATCCTCCTACCTCTACCTCCCGAGTGCTGGGATTGAAGGCGTGTGCCATCACGCCCGGCTAATTTTAGCACTTTTGGGAGGCAGAGGCAGTAAGATCAGGAGTTCTAGGCAAGTCTGGGCTACACAGTGAGAACCTGTCTCCAAGTACCTATCTCCATCTATCTATCATCTATCTATCTATCTATCTACCTATCATTCATCAGGTTTCAGAATGAAGGCTTCTTAGAGGTATCTTCCTTATCTACGGGAAAAACTGAGGGCACAGGAGAGGGGAAGACTCAAGGTCACACGCTCTCAGTAGTACACCCAGATGATGAGCCACCAGCCCCAACAGGTTCTATTCTTGTGGTTTCCCAGACAGAGGGCAGTACCAGCATGCCCCAGCTGGTCCTGCTGCCCACACCTGCCCCACGGAATCTAAGAGGTCCAAGCATCAGGGCGGTGATGGAGCTGGCGGGCACGGCGGCTGCCATGGGGATCCGGATGGTGCTGGCTTGACCGGTTTCTGATCGCCTCACTTCTTCCCCCTGGGCTGGTGACCACAGTTCCCTCTGGGCCTCTGGCCACCTCATCCTTGTTCCTCATCCTAACAGTGGGTCAGTGTGAGCCAGGCCACCTCTGGATAAGGACTCTGGGAGAGGAAACTGAATGGTCCCCACCCTCTGGGACCCTTCCAAGTTTGGTGAGAACAATGAAGAATAGCAACATAGATCCTGGCATAAAACCCAATCCAAGGGACGTCTTTTTACTTATTTTGTTTGTGTGAGACAGACAGGAAGACAGAGAGAATGGGCCTATCACAGCTTCTAGCTACTGCAAAGGAACTCCAGATGCATATGTCAACCACCAGTGAGGGGCTGGGGGTGTGGCTCAGAGGTAGAGCACCTGTCTAGGATCCACAGTGAGGGGCTGGGGCATGGCTCAGAGGTAGAGCACTTGTCTAGGATCCACAGTGAGGGGCTGGGGGTGTGGCTCAGAGGTAGAGCACCTGTCTAGGATCCACAGTGAGGGGCTGAGGGCGTGGCTCAGAGGTAGAGCACTTGTCTAGGATCCACAGTGAGGGGCTGGGAACGTGGCTCAGAGGTAGAGCACTTGTCTAGGATCCACAGTGAGGGGCTGGGAACGTGGCTCAGAGGTAGAGCACTTGTCTAGAACCCACAGTGAGGGGCTGGGGGCGTGGCTCAGAGGTAGAGCACTTGTCTAGGATCCACAGTGAGGGGCTGGGGGCGTGGCTCAGAGGTAGAGCACTTGTCTAGAATCCACAGTGAGGGTCTGGGGCGTGGCTCAGAGGTAGAGCTCTTGTCTAGAATCCACAGTGAGGGGCTGGGGCCGTGGCTCAGAGGTAGAGCACTTGTCTAGGATCCACAGTGAGGGGCTGGGGACGTGGCTCAGAGGTAGAACACTTGTCTAGGATCCACAGTGAGGGGCTGGGGGCATGGCTCAGAGGTAGAGCACTTGTCTAGGATCCACAGTGAGGGGCTGGGGGCACTCAGCCATAGAGCACTTGCCTAGTGCTGAATTTAGTGTTTAATCCTCAGTGTCACAATAACAAAGCAACAAAATCTGACCTTGTGAGCTGGGCGTGGTGGCGCACGCCTTTAATCCCAGCACTTGGGAGGCAGAGGTAGGAGGATCACCATGAGTTTGAGGCCACCCTGAGACTACATAGTGAATTCCAGGTCAGCCTGGGATACAGTGAGACCCTACCTCAAAAACTCAAACAAAAAACATAATAAAAAAATAATCTTAGCATTTGGGAGGCAGAGATAGGAGGATTGCCATGAGTTCGAGGCCACTCTGAGACTACATAGTGAATTCCAGGTCAGCCTGAGCTATAGCAAATCCCTACCTCAAAAACCAAAAGTAAAAAAATAAAATAAAAAATCTGACATTGTAAGCTGGGCGTGGTGGCACACACCTTTAATCCCAGCACTCGGGACACAGAGGTAGGAGGCTCACTGTGAGTTCGAGGCCACCCTGAGACTACATAGTGAATTCCAGGTCAGCCTGAGCCAGAGTGAGACCCTACTTCAAAAAAAAAAAAAAAATCTGACATTTTGTCCTGGTCCCTATAGTAGTCATTCAATGCATTAACTGACATTTTTTTAGCTTAAAATCACTAGCACATAGCTATTGAAGGATTAATTCTTTGTCCAGTACCTCCTTAAAATATCTGGACTTGGGCTGGAGAGATGGCTTAGCGGTTAAGCGCTTGCCTGTAAAGCCTAAGGATCCTGGTTTGAGGCTCGATTCCCCACCGGCCCACCTAAGCCAGATGCACCAGGTGGTGCATGCATCTGGAGTTCATTTGCAGTGGCCGGAGGCCCTGGTGCGCCCATTTCTCTCTCTTCTCTTCTGCCTGTCTCTCAAATAGGTAAATAAAAATAAATTAATTAAAAATAAATAAATAATTAACTAAAATACATATCTGGACTTCTTGGTAATGTATGTACTGAGTTGTGAAGGAATTGACATCTCCTATGCAGGGAACTGGGAAGACTAGGAGCTACTAGAGGAAGGAGCCAGAAATACACGCTCTTCAGAGCCTGGTCTTTTCTGGGGGGCGTGGTCTGAAGGGCTCTTTCTCCACGTAGGCGCCCCTCTCTGGCCGGCACCATGGACAGCGAGGCATTCCAGAGCGCGCAGGACCTCCTGGATTTGAACTTCCAGTGTGAGCTGGGAGCAGGGGCGGAGCGTGAGGGCGGGTCCCTTGCTATTAGGGGGCGCAGCCCTTACTGTCCCTCCCGTCCACCCAGCACTGGCCATGAAGCACATGGACTTGAAGCAGATGGAACTGGACACAGCAGCCGCCAAGGTGGACGAACTGACCAAGCAGTTGGAGTCTCTGTGGTCAGAGTCACCAGCGCCTCCCCAGGGCCCACAGGCTGGAGTCCCCTCTAGGGTGAGCCGGCCCTCTCCCTGTCCCCCACACCTCAGGTGGAGCTTGAATTTCATGCACAGAGGGTGGTGCAGGCAGTTTATTTATTTATTTTTAAGTTTTTATGGCAGAGTATCACTCCAGCACAGGCTGACCTGGAACTCACTTTGTAGTTCCAGGCTGACCTTGAATTTAGGACTCAGGCCTTTAGCCTTTCCAGGCAAGCACCTTAACTACTGAGCTCTCTCTCCTCTCTCTCTCTCTCTTCTCTCTCTCTCTCTCTCTCTCTTTGAGGTTGGGAGGTTCGAGGTAGGGTCTCACCCTAGCTCAGGCTGACCTGGAATTCACTATGTAGTCTCAGGATGATCTTGAACTCCTACCTCTGCCTCCCCCGAGTGCTGGGATTAAAGCGTGCACCACCCACACCTGGCTTCTGGCATCTTTTTTTTTTTTTTTTTTTTTTTTTTTTTTTTTTTTGGTTTTTCGAGGTAGGGTCTCACTCTGGCCCAGGCTGACCTGGAATTCTATGTAGTCTCAGAGTGGCCTCGAACTCATGGCAGTCCCCCTACCTCTGCCTCCCGAGTGCTGGGATTAAAGGCGTGCGCCACCACGCCCGGCTAAGGCTTCTGTTTTAATTTTAAGTTAGGATTTGGAAAAAGCCGGCAGGCTGAGCGGCGAGGATCTGCCAGCATCTGACTGCCCATGACCTCTTCTCATCTCCTCCATGACCCTTCCACTAAATGTGCCCTCTGCAGATGTCCCGGTACAGCTCTAGTCCGGTGCCCGATCCTTTCGTCAGCCGGGGTTCCCCCCAGAAGGCAAGCAGCGACAACGCGGACACCCGTTTCGGACGCTCCGAAAGTGCCCCATCCCTGCATCCCTACAGCCCACTGTCCCCCAAGGGCCGTCCGTCCTCACCCCGCACGCCGCTCTACCTGCAGCCCGACGCCTACGGCAGCTTGGACCGTGCGCCCTCGCCCCGGCCCCGCGCCTTCGACGGGGCGGGCAGTCCGCTGGGCCGCGCGCCCTCCCCGCGCCCCGGGTCCGGCCCGCTCCGCCAGCCTGGACCGCCGACGCCCTACGACTTCCTGAGCCGCGCGGGGTCCCCGCGGGGCAGCCCCCTAGCCGAGGGTCCCCAGGCTTTCTTCCCGGAGCGCGGACCCTCCCCGAGACCACCGACCTCAGCCTACGACGTGCCACCTGCGTTCGGGGGCCCTTTGCTGGGCACAGGCGGCAGCGCCTTCGCTCCGCCTCTGCGCGCGCAAGGTGCACCGGGGACCCACTTGGGGAGGGGTGATGATGGTGATGGTGGGATCCTGGGCAGCCTCGACTCACTTGCAAAGTCACCCCCCTCCTCCCAGACGACCTGACGCTGCGCCGTAGGCCCCCGAAAGCCTGGAATGAATCTGACCTGGATGTGGCTTACGAGAAGAAATCTTCGCAGACCGCGAGCTATGAACGTGAGTGATGGAGACCGGGGCAGGGAGCCCGGGAGAGGGGACCCCAAGCAGAGGCGCCCTCCTCCGCTCCATCCTCATGATGCCGGATCCCCAGGGCTGGACGTCTTCCCGCGGCCTGCCTCCCCGGCCTGCAGCTGTTACCCTGGCGAGAGAGCAGCCTGGACGGGCTTGGGGCCAGTGGCAAGGTAGGAGGCTGGTGGGAGGGGCGGGTCAGGTTGGGGACTGTAAGGGATTGAACCTAGGGCCTGAGGTATGTTAGGAAACAGATCTACCGCTAGCCACGCCCCCAGCCCCTCACTGTGGATTCTAGACAAGTGCTCTACATCTGAGCCACGCCCCCAGCCCCTCACTGTGGATCCTAGACAAGTGCTCTACCTCTGAGCCACGCCCCCAGCCCCTCACTGTGGATCCTAGACAAGTGCTCTACCTCTGAGCCACGACCCCAGCCCCTCACTGTGGGTTCTAGACAAGTGCTCTACCTCTGAGCCACACCCCCGGCCCCTCACTGTGGATCCTAGACAAGTGCTGTACTTCTGAGTCACGCCCCCGGCCCCTCACTGTGGATTCTAGACAAGTGCTCTACTTCTGAGCCACGCCCCCGGCCCCTCACTGTGGATTCTAGACAAGTGCTCTACCTCTGAGCCACGCCCCCAGCCCCTCACTGTGGATCCTAGACAAGTGCTCTACCTCTGAGCCACGCCCCCAGCCCCTCACTGTGGATCCTAGACAAGTGCTCTACCTCTGAGCCACGTCCCCAGCCCCTCACTGTGGATTCTATACAAGGGCTCTACCTCTGAGCCACGCCCCCAGCCCCTCACTGTGGATTCTAGACAAGTGCTCTACCTCTGAGCCACGCCCCCAGCCCCTCACTGTGGATCCTAGACAAGTGCTCTACCTCTGAGCCACGCCCCCGGCCCCTCACTGTGGATCCTAGACAAGTGCTCTACCTCTGAGCCATGTTCCCAGCCCCTCACTGTGGATCCTAGACAAGTGCTCTACCTCTGAGCCACGCCCCCAGCCCCTCACTGTGGATTCTAGACAAGTGCTCTACCTCTGAGCCACGCCCCCAGCCCCTCACTGTGGATTCTAGACAAGTGCTCTACCTCTGAGCCACGCCCCCAGCCCTTTTTTTAGTGTTTGCAGACAATTTTGTTTTTGTTTTTTTCTGTTTTTTGTTTTTTCGAGGCAGAGTCTCACTCTAGCCCAGGCTGACCTGGAATTCACTATGTAGTCTCAGGGTGGCCTTGAACTCACAGTGATCCTCCTCCTACCTCTGCCTCCCAACTGCTGGGATTAAAGGCGTGCGCCAACCATGCGGGGCCTTGGAAGGGTTTTATTTGCGGTCCTTGAACTTGCTATGTGAAGGAGGGTGACCCTTGAACTTTTGATCCTCTTGCCTCCAGTTTCCCAGTGTTGAAATGACAGGTGAGCACCACCACACTTTTCTGGCCATTCATATATATATATATATTGTGTCAAAATGTCACCACATTGTCCAGGCTGGCCTTGAACTCAAACTCACTCTGTAGTTCAGCCTTGAAGTTTCCATACTCTGCTTTAGCCTCTGCTTTTTTTTTTTTTTTTTTTTTTTTTTTTTTTTTTTTTTTGGTGTTTCAAGGTAGGGTCTCACTCTATCCCAGGCTGACCTGAAATTCTCTGTGTAGTCTCAGGCTGGCCTCCAACTCACAACAGTCTTCCTACCACAGCCTCTCCAGTGCTGGGATTAAAAGGCGCGCACCACCAGGCTGCGCTTGCCTCTGCTCTTTTTTTTTCCCCCTAGGTAGGGTCTCACTTTAGCCCAGGCTGACCTGGAATGCACCATGTACTCTCAGGATGGCCTTGAACTCACGGTGATCCTTGTACCTCTGCCTCCCAAATTCTGGGATTAAAGGCGTGCTTCACCATGCCCAGCTCGTCTTTTTTTTTTTTTTTTTTTTTGTCCCCTTTCTTTCTTTCTGTTCTGTATCCCAGGCTGGCCATCCTCCTGCCTCCACCTCCTGAGTGTGGCGATTACTGGGGTGCACAGGAACACCCAGGTTCCTTTCTGCCCTTTTCCAGAGCCCTTCGCCTTGTTACCTGTCCTCACTACTTCGCCACCTCACCTTCCTCCTCCCCCTCTGTCTCCCCCCGGCCCCCCGCAGGACAACCTCACCAGCGCCACACTGCCTCGCAATTACAAGGTGTCCCCTCTGGCCAGCGACAGACGTTCAGATGTAGGCAGCTACCGCCGCTCGCTGGGCTCCACCGGGCCGTCAGGCACTTTGCCCCGAAGCTGGCAGCCGGCCAACCGCATCCCCATGCCGCCGTCCAGCCCCCAGCCCCGCAGCGCCCCACGCCAGCGCCCCATTCCCCTCAGCATGATATTCAAGCTACAGAACGCCTTCTGGGAGCACGGGGCCAGCAGGGCCATGCTCCCGGGTGCCCCGATCTTCTCCCGAGTACCCCCACCCAAGCTGCCTCCCCAACCCCAGCCGCCGCCCCAGCCCCAGACCCAGCACCAGCACCAGTCCCAAATGCCATCCCAGCCTCAGCCCCAGACCCCCCAGCCTCAGACTCCAGGCCCCCAGCTCTCTCAACAGACCTGGCCTCCTATGAACGAAGGTGAGTCCGCAGGGGGGTGGGGGGGAAGGATGGAGGGAAGACACATGTCAGGGACCAGGGGAGAAGTCACAGCCAAGCCTCATCTAGACCCTGTGGCCATCTAGACCAGCTGAGTGTGAAAACTCAGAGGAGACAGGGTGACCCAATGGTTAAGTGGGTCGAATGCTGTGTGGCCTCTGGCAGATGATGTCACCTCTCTGGGCCAAAATTTCCCTGAGGGGAAATGTGAATAGCAAGTAAACCTGTGTGTGTGTGTGTATGTATGTATATAAATGTATGTATGTATGTATATATATATATATTTTTTTTTCTTTATTTGAGAGAGAGAGCAGAGAGAAAGAGAGAATGGGCACGCTAGGGTTTCCAGCCACTGCAAACGAACTCCAGCTGCATGTACCCTCTGTGCATTCTGGCTAATTCCTAGGGAATTGAGCCGGGGTCCTTAGACTTCCCAGACAAACGGCTTAACCGCTAAGCCATTTCCCCAGCCCCAAACCTATCTGAGGCAGGGTCTCACCAAATGCCGGGCTCACCTGGGACTTACTTTGTTGCCCAGGTTAGTTTCCTACTCATGGTAACCCTCCTACCTCAGCCTCTGAAGCGCTGGGAGTAAATATACTTTTAAAAATATTTGCTTACAAATAACATCAAATGGTGATGAGGATGCTGGGGAGAGGAGCCCTTACACACTGCTGGCGGGATGGTAAACTAGTCCAACCACTGTGGAAATTAGTATAAAGCTCTTTAATATATATATATTTGTTTATGCCGGGCGTGGTGGCGCACGCCTTTAATCCCAGCACTTGGGAAGCAGAGATAGAAGGATCACCATGAGTTCGAGGCCACCCTGAGATTACATAGTGAATTCCAGGTCAGCCTGGACTAGAGTGAGACCCTACCTCGAAAAACCAAAACAAAAAAAAAAATTTTTTTTGTTTATTTATGTATTTATTTATTAGAGAGTGAGAGGTAAGTAGGTAGTGAGAGAGAGAGGTGCACCAGGGCCTCCAGCCACTGCAAACTAACTCCAGACTCATGCACCACCTCGTGCATCTGGCTTATGTGGATACTGGGGAATTGAACCTGGGTCCTTGGGCTTCACAAGCAAGTGCCTTAACTAACTGCTGAGCCATCTCTGCAGCCCAAATAAATAAAAAGTTACTCTGGAAGGTGCTGGGCACATCCTAAGGATTCAGTAAGCGAGAGGCATCATGACACATTATCCAGACAGGGAAACTGCGCGCAGGTTACCCTGCAAAAATGCTGGAAGCTGTGGGGAATCTTGGGAGATTCGTGGGGACCCCCTCCTCTGATTGAGTGGGGGGACGGATCTTGTTCTTGCTAGGCCTCCTCAAATCCCCTGCGGAACTGGAGCCTGAGCCCGAGCTCGAGGGGCTGCTGACCCCCGCGCTGGAGGCCGTGGATGTAGACGAAGGCGCGGTGACGCGACCCCTCAGCCCTACCCGGCTTCAGCCAGCGCTGCCACCGGAGGCGCAGACGGTGCCCGAGCTCGAGGAGGTGGCCCGCGTGCTGGCAGAGATCCCCCGGCCCCTCAAACGCAGGGGCTCCATGGAGCAGAGCCCCGCCGTGGCCCTGCCCCCCACCCACAAGAAACAGTACCAGCAAATCATAAGCCGCCTCTTCCACCGGCATGGGGGACCGGGGCCTGGGGGGCCTGAGCCCGAGCTGTCCTCCATCACTGAGGGGTCCGAAGCTAGGGTAGGACCCCCGGCTCCCGCTCCACCAGCTCCCATCCCACCCCCAGCCCCACCCCAGAGCAGCCCTCTGGAGCAGCCACAGAACGTGGTAAGTAGCACAGGAGGAAACGTGTGTGTGTGTGTGTGTGTTGGGTAGGGGGTACAAAGGTGCCTTCCACATACGGTGGATTGGCAACTAATTGGAGTTCGACCCAGGCCCTGTCTCCCTGGTGATCCTCCATACTCTGGGATTAGCACACCTACATGGTCCAAGATGGCGCGCACCATGTTGCAAGGGAAGCTGGGAAATGTAGTCTTTCCTGTAAGAATGTATTCAGGGGATCTGGGCGAGGAGGGAGGGATGGAGGGATGGATGGCAAATTGTCTACCTGGACAATCTATTCTCTCGCCCGGCTTTTAGTTAGTTAGTTTGTTTTCTTGTTTTTTTTTGTTTTTTTTGTTGTTGTTGTTTTTTGTTTTTTGAGGTAGGACCTCACTCGCTCTAGCCTGGTTTATTTTTTTGTTTGCTTTTTTTTTTTTTTTTTTGAGAGAGAGAGAGACAGAAATAGGCAGGTAGAGAGAAAGAGAGAATGGGCACGCCAGGGCCTCCAGCCACTGCAGACAAACTCCAGATGCATGTGCCACCTTGTGCATCTGGCTTAGTGGGTCCTGGGGAGTCAAACTTGGGTCCTTTGGCTTTGCAGTCAAGCGCTTTAACCGCTAAGACATCTCTCCAGCCCTACCTCTTTCTCTCTCCCTCTCTTTCTTTCTTTCTTTCTTTCTTTCTTTCTTTCTTTTTCTGTTTTTTTAAAGGTAGGGTTTCACTTTAGCCCCAGGCTGACCTGGAATTAACTATGTAGTCTCAGGGTGGCCTCAAACTCAAGGGCAGTTCTCCTGCCTCAGCCCTCTGAGTGCTGGGACTAAAGGAACCACCACCACAGGATTTGAAATTTATTTTGTTTGCTTTTTTTCTTTTCTGGGTTTTTTTGGAGGGGAGGGGGGAGGTTTCGAGGTAGGGTCTTACTCCAGCCCAGGCTGACCTGGAATTCACTCTGTAGTCTCAGGTGACCTTGATCTCAGGGATCCTCCTACCTCTGCTGGGATTAAAGGCTTGCTGCATCACGCAATAATGAAGGTAGCCTGGTGTGGTGGCACATGCCTTTAATTCCCTTAGGAGGATAGCGGTGAGTTCAAAGCCAGAGTGAGTTCCAGGTCTGCCTGAGCTAGAGCAAGACCCTACTCGAAAAACAAACATAAAAAGAATATATGCGGGCTGGAGAGATGGCTTAGCAGTTAAGGCATTTGCCTTCAAAGGCAAAGGATCCCGGTTTGATTCTCCAGGACTCACGTAAGCCAGATGCACAAGGGGCACATGTGTCTGGAGTTCGTTTGCAGTGGCTGGAGTCCTAGCGCGCCCATTCTTTCCCTCCCTCTCTCTCTGCCCCTTTCTCTCTCTCAAAAAAATAAATAAATAATATTTTTTTTTTAAAAAGAGCGGCTGGAGAGATGGCTTAGCAGTTAAGGCATTTGTCTGCAAAGTCAAAGGTTCTCTGTTCGATTCTCCAGAACCCACATAAGCCAGATGTACAAGGGGGCTCATGTATCTGGAGTTCGTTTGCAGTGGCTGGAGACCCTGGCGCACCCATTCTCTACCTCCCTCTCTCTTTCTCTCTCTGAAATAAATAAAACATATTTTTTTAAAAAAGAATATATGTATCCTAACAAATATGAATTAAAATAAAGGCACAGGATTGCCTAATTTGGGAACCAGGTGTATGAGGATGGAGCTGGTCTGGAGTAGCATCCCGGTGCGAATCCCCCGTCCTGATGATGACCTAGGAAGTGAGTACTAGACACCCAGCACGGCTGAAGCACCCTCCCGCCCTGTCCCCCCGGCAGGAGATGCGCTCGGTGCTGCGCAAGGCAGGTTCCCCGCGCAAGGCCCGGCGCGCGCGCCTCAACCCGCTGGTACTGCTGCTGGACGCGGCGCTGACCGGGGAGCTGGACGTGGTGCAGCAGGCGGTGAAGGAGGTGGGTGAGGTCTCCGAGCCTGCACCCGCCCGCCACGTGATCCCACGGGGTGACTTGACAGGTGACTGAGTCCCTGTCCCCCCACCCCTTGGGTTCTTCCCAGATGAACGACCCGAGCCAACCCAACGAGGAAGGCATCACAGCCCTGCACAATGCCATCTGCGGTGCCAACTACCCCATCGTGGACTTCCTCATCGCCGCGGGCGCCAACGTCAACTCCCCAGACAGCCACGGCTGGTGAGAGAGAGAGAGAGGTCCTTGGTGGGTTGAAGGCGCAGGGAGGATGGACAGCGCTTCTGGGGCTTCCTCTTTTTTCATTTTATTTTTTATTTATTTTTGGTTTTTCGAGGCAGGGTTTCACTCTAGTCCAGGCTGACCTGGAATTCACTATGTAGTCTCAGGGTGGCCTTGAACTCACAGTGATCCTCCTGCCTCTGCCTCTATATATTTCCTTCTTTATATATCTATTCTGCGTATATCTACATATACAAATAGATACAGATTAGATATAGAGATAATATGTAGCGAATGGGCTCACCAGGGCCTCTAGCCGCTGCGAACAAACTCCAGATGCATGTGCCACCTTGTACATCTGGCTTTACGTGCGTACTGGGGAACGGAACCTGGGGTCCTTTGGCTTTGGTCCTTAAGCGCTCTCCAGCCCTCACACCTCTTCTTTCTTGCGACCAGGACGCCCTTGCACTGCGCGGCGTCGTGCAATGACACGGCCATCTGCACAGCGCTGGTACAACATGGCGCCGCCATCTTCGCCACCACGCTCAGCGACGGCGCCACGGCCATCGAGAAGTGCGACCCTTACCGCGAGGGCTACGCGGACTGCGCCACCTACCTGGCAGGTGCGGGGCAAGGCTGGTGCGCGGGGTGTGGTGAGCCTCAGAGCACCAACTCTGTGTGTGTGTGTGTGTGTGTGTGTGCATGCATGCATGCGTGCATGCGTGCGTTTGTTGGAGGGGGAATCGCAGGAAAGCCAGATGCACAGGGTGGTGCATGTGTCTGGAGTCCCCTTTGCGGTGGTTAGAGGCCCCGGTGTGCCCATTCTCTCTGTCTGCCTCTCTTCTCTGCTTCTGCTTGCAAATAAATAAATAAATAATATTTTATAGCTCACCAGCATGGAATGAGAACAAAAGCCATACACGGTGACACAGGCCTGTTATCACAGCACTGGGGAGACTGAGGCAGGAGGATTGAAAACAGCTGGAGCTATATAGCGAGAATCCGTCTCTGTCTCAAAAAAAAAAAAAAAAGTGGGGGAGCTGAACAGAGTAGGGTTCCACCCCCAGCACAATGACACAAACCAACAATCCTAGCACTTGGGAAGTGGAGGCAGGAGGATCAAGAGTTTTTTGGCCATCCTCAGCTATATAGCCAGTTGGAGGACAGCCCGAGATACACGAGACCATGCATCCAAAGACAGAGAGCGGGCTGGAGAGATGGCTCAGCGGTTAAAGTGCTTGCCTGCAAAGCGTGAAATTTGATTCCCCACTACCCACATAAAACCAGATGCACAAAGTGGCACATGCACCTGCAGTGGCTAGAGGCCCTGGCATGCCCATTTTCTCTCTGTCTCTCAGCTTGCAAATAAATAAAAATAATTTTTTTTTTTAAAAAAAGAAGCCTGGGTATGGTGGCTCACATTCCCCACCCCCCTCAAGGTTAGGTCTCACTCTAGCTCAGGCTGACCTGGAATTCACTATGCAGTCTCAGGGTGGCCTCAAACTCAACGGTGATCCTCCTACCTCTGCCTCCCAAGTGCTGGTATTCAAGTGGTATGCCACCACGCCCAGCTTCTTTTTTTTTCTTTTTTTTTTTTGTGGATTCTTTTTTTTAATTTAAAGTTTCTTTTTAATTTTTTTAAATTCATTTTTATTTATTTATTTAAGAGCAACAGAGAGAGAAATAGGCAGAGAGAGAGAATGGGCGCGCCAGGGCCTCCAGCCACTGCAAGCGAACTCCAGACGTGTGCGGCCCCTTGTGCATCTGGCTAACGTGGGTCCTGGGGAATTGAGCCTCAAACCGGGGTCCTTAGGCTTCACAGGCAAGTGCTTAACTGCTAAGCCATCTCTCTAGCCCTCTTTTTTTTTTTTTAATGAGAGAAAGAGAGAGAGAGAGAGAGAAATGGCATGCCAGGGCCTCCAAACCACTGTACTCTAAGTCCAGACACATGTGTGCCACCTTGTGCACATGTGTGCACCTCGTGTGTCTAGCTTAGGTGGGATCCAGGGAGTTGAACATGGATCCTTAGGCTTTGAAGGCAAGCACCTTAACCGCTAAGCCATCTCTCCAGTCCTGGATCACACCTTTAATCCCAGCACTTGGGAGGCAGAGGTAGAAGCTTGCCATGAGTTCAAGGCTACCCTGAGACTACATAGTGAATTTCAGGTCAGCCTGTGCTACAGTGAGACCCTACCTATTTAAAAAAAAAAATTGCAAAAAAGAAAAGAAAGCAAGCCTTTAATTCCAACTTTCACCGGTGGCTGAGGTAAGAGGATCATGTGAGTTGGAGGCCAGCCTGGGGCTGAGTGGGTTCCAGGTCAGACTGGACTAGAGTGTGATCCTCCAGTAAAAAGAAATGGAAGGAAGAGCCAGGCGTGGTGGAGCCTTTAATCCCAGCACTCGAGAGGCAGAGGTAGGAGGATTGCCGTAAGTTTGAGGCCACCCTGAGACTCCATAGTGAATTCCAGGTCAGCCTGGGCTAGAGTGAGACCCTACCTCGAAAAACCAAAAAAAAATTTAAAAAGGAAGGAAGAAAAGAAGGAGAGAGTGGGCTGGAGAGATGGCTTAACCGTTAAGGCGTTTGCCGGCAAAGCCAAAAGACCCAGATTTGATTCCCCAGGACCCAGTTAAGCCAGATGCAGAAGGGGGCGCATGCATCTGGAGTTCATTTGCAGTGGCTGGAGGCCCTGGCGCGCCTATTCTCTCTCTTTCTCTCTCCCTCTTTCTCAAATAAATAAATTAGTAAATAAAGTTTGAAAAAAAGAAGAAGAGAAGGAAAGGGCATGGCTCATTCCCCAGCTAGAGCAGGCACCAAGCCTCCAGCCCTAGGTCCCATCCCTGTGCCCAGCGTGGCTGTCTTCCTCGGGGAAGCCGCGCTGTTACTACACCTCGTGCATTTGCAGACGTGGAGCAAAGCATGGGGCTGATGCATGGCGGGGCCGTGTATGCGCTCTGGGACTACAGCGCCGAGTTCGGGGACGAGCTGTCCTTCCGTGAGGGCGAATCTGTCACCGTGTTGCGGAGGGACGGGCCGGAGGAGACAGACTGGTGGTGGGCGGCACTGCACGGCCAGGAGGGCTATGTGCCTCGCAACTACTTTGGGGTGAGCACCGAGGGGGAGACCCGGCCCTAGCAGCAGGCTGGGGCAACTTTCACAGGAAAGGGAGGGAGGGAGCCAGTTCTGGTGATGCATGCCTGGAATCTCAGCTGAGGCAGGAGGATCATGGGGGGGGGGGGGGTTCAAGGGTACAGCTAGGCCAGACAGGACTAGAGAGGGTGAGACCCTGTCTCAAACATACACAGACAGAGTCCGTGGGGTGGTAGCACACACCTTTAATTCCAGCACTCAGGAGGCAGAGATAGGAGGGTTGCTGTGAGTTCGAGGCCAGCCTGGGACTATAGGGCAAGTTCCATGTCAGCCCAGGCTACAGTGAGACCCTACCTCGAAAACAAACAAACAAATAAGAGTCCAGCAGAGCCTAGTGGCACACACCTTTAATCCCAGCTCTTGGGAGGCAGAGGTAGGAGGCTCGTCGTGAGTTCGAGGCCACCATGAGACTATATAGTGAATTCCAGGTCAGCCTGAGCTAGAGTGAGACCCTGCCTCGAAAAGCAAAGCGACAACAACAAAAAAAGAGTCCATTATTGTTTGTGGGGAGGGAAGTGATTAAGAAAAAGGCCCTTCCGGGTGTGCTTGGTGGAGTCCTCACAGGTACTTCCTTGGGGTCCTTGGTGAGTTAGGGGGTGTGGCTCACAGACCTGTGGGGGACTGCCTACTGTGCCTGGGATCCGGATGAATGTTGTCTTCTCGCAGCTCTTCCCTAGGGTGAAGTCTCAGAGGAACAAAGTCTAGCAGGATGAAGCCTGTTTCCCAGGGAGACAACAGCAAGTGAACCTGCCTTCCCTCCAGAGCCCCCCCCCCCAAAATCCATCTACTGCTGCATTTTCACCCTGGGGGAACCACAGCCCCAGCCTTAAGCTTAGCAACCTGCTTTAGGCAGGGGAGTTCATGGGGGTGGTGGGGCCAAGAGTATTGGGGGGTAGGAGACACCTGGTCCCTTCAGCTGCCAAGTCGGATCCATCCCCAAGTGTCTCCCACCTCCCATCTTCTGCAAGCCACTCCACAGTCCCAGCTGAGTCCTCTTCCCCCATCTGTCCCCTTAACCTCAGGGGCCTTGTCGGAGGAGGGAGGGTGCACAGGGCTCCGGAGCAGGACTCCTGCCCACTTCTCTCCAACTAAGTGCCTTCACACCCATGTGGCTTTATAACAAAATGGGGGATTTGTTCTTTGAATAAAGGCAGTTTGCACAGAAATGAACTTCCTTTTCTCTCTCTGTCTCTTTGGTTTTTTCCTTTTTATTTATTTATTTATTTGTTTTTATTTTTTATTTTGTTTTCCAAGGTAGGGTCTCACTGTAGCCCAGGCTGACCTGGAATTCACTGTGTAATCTCAGGGTGGCCTCGAACTCATGGCGATCCTCCTACCTCTGCCTCCCGAGTGCTGGGATTAAAGGTGAGTGTTAATTTTTGGTTAGTTTGTTCGCTAAGCCATCTCTCCAGCCCAATAATTAATTTTTACAAATACTTGTAGGCCAGGCATGGTGGCACTCACCTTTAATCTCAGCACTCAAGAGACTGTATTTGTCAAGGACGAGTGTCATGAGTTTGAAGCCAGCTTGGAGCTATAGAGTGAGTTCTAGCCCAGCCTGGACTAGAGTGAGACCCTACCTTAAAAAATCCAAAAAACAAACAGGAATAGCAAAAACCAACATCCAGGCTGGAGAGATTGTTTAGCGGTTAAGGCGCTTACCTGCAAAGGCAAAAGACACAGGTTCAATTCCCCAGGAACCATGTAAGCCAGGTGCACAAGGTGGCACATGCATCTGGAGTTCATTTGCAGAGGCTGAAGGCCCTGGTGTGCCCATTCTCTCTCTCTCTCTCTCTCTCTCTCTCTCTGTCAAATAAATGAATGAATATAAATAAAAAAATATTAAAAAAAAAAAACAAGGCTGGAGAGATGGCTTAGCTGTTAGGGCACTTGCCTGTGAAGCCTAAGGATCCAGGTTTGATTCTCCAGGTCCCATGTAAGCCAGATGCACACAGTGGTGCGTGCATCTGGAGTTCATTTGCAGCAACTAGAGGCTCTGGAGTGCCCATTCTCATCTCTCTCTCTCTCTCTCTGATAAATAAAAAAAAATAAATCTTTAGGGCTGGAGAGACAGCCTAACATTTAAGGTGCTTGCTTGCAAAGCCAAAGGACCCAGGTTCGGTTCCCCAGGACCTACATAAGCCAGATGTACAAAGTGGCTCATGTGTCTGGAATTTGTTTGCAGTGGCTGACGGCCCTAGTGTGTCCATTCTCTCTCTGTCAAATAAATAAAATTTAAAAAAATATATTTAAAAAATAATATAAATCTCAAAAAAAAAGTGAGTTGGAGAGCTGGGCATGGTGGGACACACCTTTAATCTCAGCACTTGGGATGCACAGGTAGGAAGATCACCAGGAGTTCAAGGCCACCCTGAAACTACATACTGAATTCCAGGTCCACCTGGGCTAGAGTGAGACCCTACCTAGAAAAAAACAAAACAAAAACCAAAGAACCCCAAGGGCTGGAGAGATGGCGTAGTGGTTAATGGCAAATGCCTGCAAAGCCAAGGCACCCAGCTTCTATTCCCCAGGACCCACATAAGCCAGATGCACATGGTGGTGCATGCATCTGGAGTTCATTTGCAGTGGCTAAAGGCTCTGGCATGCCCATTCTATCTATCTGCCTCTTTCTCTCTCTCTCAAACAAATAAAATAAATTAAAAAAGAAAGAAAGAAAGTGAGCTGAGAGCCGGGTTTGGTGGCACACACTTTTAATCCCAGTACTCAGGAGGCAGAGGTAGGAGGATTACTGTGAGTTTGAGGCCACCCTGAGACTACATGGTAAGTTCCAGGTCAGCCTGGGCTACCTTGAAAAAAAAAAAAAAAGTGGGCTGGGAATGTAGCACAGTTGCTAGAATGTTTGCCTAGCATGTGTGACATGCTGTTTCAGTCCCCCAAATCACATAAACTGGGTGTGGGGGCGCACTCCTGTATTTCCTGTATCTAGAAGTTCAAGCTCATTTTCAGTTACATCTCAAGCTCAGAGTCACTTTGGTTAGGAGACCTTGTCACTAAACAAACAAAAAAAAGGCTGTGAGTAGACAGAAAAAAAAAAAAATCTAAAGGAAATTTTAAAACAAGTTAAGCCAAGTGTGTGGTGGTGTATACCTTTAATCCCAGCACTCGGGAGAGATAGGAGGATTGCTATGGTCCAAGGCCAGCTTGAGACTACATGGTGAATTCCAAGTCAGCCTGAGCTAAAATGAGACCTTACCTCAGGGGGAAAAAAGAAAAAAAAAGCAGGCTGGAGAAATGCCTTCGCGGTTAAGGCACTTGCCTGCAAAGCCAAAGGACCTCCATTATATTCTCCAGGACTCACGTAAACCAGATGCACAAGGTGGCGCATGCGTCTGGAGTTGGTTTGCAGTGCCTGGAGACCCTGGTTTGTTCATTCTCTCTCTCTCTCTCTCTCTCTCTCTCTATCATCTGCCTATGTCTTTCTCGCTCAAATAAATAAATAAAATATTTTCAAAAAGAAAAAGAAAAAGAAAACCACAAAATCCATACACAAAAACACTTGGCAGCATCAGGTCAACAACAGGGGCTAATTAAGTGGGAGGAAGGTTTATAAGTGGCTTATCTTTTTATTTTTATTTATTTATTTGAGAGAAAGAGACACAGATAGAGAATGGGCGCGCCAGGGCCTCCTCCAGCCACTGCAAACGAACTCCAGACGCGTGCGCCACCTTGTGCAGCTGGCTTACGTGGGTCCTGGGAATCGAGTCTAGGTCCTTTGGCGTTGCAGGCAAACGCCTTAACCGCTAAGCCATCTCTGCAGCCCCTCGTGAAATATTTTTGAAATAATAAGTAAACCTCACCTACTCCACATAGTCTAAGTGTTGGGCATTGTAGCCAACGCTCATTCATAGGCTCCCAAAGGGTCTCTCCATTTCTGATCTTCTCCCTTCAGGCCCCGTTAACCACTTTTACGCATCCTGGACGGATCCGGGGAGGACCCAGGGCTAATAGAGTCGGATCGATTATCTAGGCTCTCCCAATCCTGTTCTCACTTCTCGGCCATCCACAGCCAAGCCTCCCACCTCGCCTCTCTCCGGAGCCCGCCCTTGCGTCTCTGTGCGCACGCGCAGTACCCGGATTGGCCCCGCCCAGCGGAGTGACGGGCGGCTCAGCCAATGGTGTGGAGAGGAGGCTGGCGCCGACTCCGCCCCCCCACATTCCGGCCCCCTCATTGAATATTCATGAGGGAGGCTAGCTGCCGCCGCTGTCGCCATGAAGTGAGAGGAGGGGGAGGACGGGGGATAACGGGTCGCGAGTGGGCGTGGGGGTGGGAATCTGAAATTTGGGGAGGGGGGAGCCCTGTGGTCACCCCTGGGGCCGTGGGCTAGGCGGAAGTGTCGGGTCGGAGTCGCATCGTGGGCCGGAAGTGCGCTCACGGGCCGGTGGTCCGTGGGGCTCCTGGAGGGACGTGGGGATGGATGGAGGGGCGGGATGTCGGGGTGTCCTCGGAGATGGGACGGCAGTGGGGGGACGCTCACCCCGCAGCGTCCGTCGCCAGGCTCAACGTGGACGGGCTGCTGGTGCACTTCCCGTACGACTACATCTACCCGGAGCAGTTCTCGTACATGCTGGAGCTGAAGCGCACGCTGGACGCCAAGGTGGGTGTGTGGCCCGACCGTGCAGGGCGTGGGTTCGAGTCCCGCCCCCCTCTCACCACACACGTGTGCATACACACACACACACACGCCTCCAGTAGCCCTTGTTAACCCGCACTCATCGTGAACTGACCGCGCAGGGCGTGGGTTCGAGGACCGCTCCCTCTCAACACACACACACACACATGCCTCCAGCAGCCCTTACTAACCCCCATTTATCATGGCCTGACCGCACAGGGCATGGGTTCGAGGATCGCCCCCCTCTCTTCAGACACACACACACACACACACGCCTCCAGCAGCCCTTGCTAACCCCGATTCATCGTGGCCTGATTGTGCAGGGTATGGGTTCGAGGACCACCCCCCTCTCATCACACACACACACACACACACAAGCCTCTGGTGGCTCTTGCTAACCCCGATTCGCGCAGGGCATGGGTTTGAGGACCACCCCCCTCACCAACACACACACACACACACACACACACACACACACACACGCATGCGCGCGCGCGGCTCCAGCAGCCCTTGCTAACCCCCATTCATCATGGTCAGGCGGGGTCTGATGTGCCAGTTCTTCAGGAGGCTGAGGCAGGGGGATCGCTGCGACTTAGAGGGCCAGCCAGGGCCCAACAGAGCGAGGTCCAGGCTAGCTAGCTAGGTCTACCGGAATGAGACATGAGTGTGTTTCCAAAACACAGAGAGAGAGAGAGAGAAAGACTTGAGTGTGAGTGAGTTAGTTCTGTGCCTGCCTAGTGTGGAAGAGGCTGTAGCTTCCGTCCCAGTGCTAAACAAGCCACAATAATAATAATACCATGGGGCTGGAGAGATGGCTTACTGGTTAAGGCACTTGCCTGTGAAGCCTAAGGACCGAGATTTGTCTCCCTAGAACCCACCTAGGCGGCATGCATCTGGAATTCGTTTGCAGAACTCCTAGTGGCATTGGCCCACCCATTCTCTCACATAAATAAATAAAAATAAGATGTTTAAAATAAAACAATACCACCTACACAAGGCCAAATTGCCCAGGGCTTCGGACAGTTTCACTTTGGAGTCTGTTGCTTGGATTTTATTCATTTATTTATTTGAGAGAGAAAGAGGCAGATAGATTAAATAGAGAAAGAATGGGCGCACCAGGGCCTCCAGCCACTGCAAATGAACTCCAGATATATGCGCCACCTTATGCATCTGGCCTGTGTAGGTACTGGGGAGTTGAACCTGGGTCCTTAAGCTTCACAGGCAAATGCCTTAACTACTAAGCCATCTCTCTAGTCCCTCCATTTTTGTTGTTGTTGTTGTTTTGTTTTGTTTTTTGAGGTAGCGTCTCACTCTAGTTGAGGCTGACCTGGAATTCACTCTGAAGTCTTAGGCTGGCCTCAAACTCACAGTGATCCTCCTACTTCTGCCTCCTTAGTGCTGGGATTAAAGGCGTGTGCCACCAAGCTCGATTTCTCCGAATTTAAAAAAAAAATTTAATTGCATGGGGAGAGAGAGCAAGTGTGTGAGAGAGCAACAGGGCCTCCCGTCACTGCACACCAACTCCAAATGCGTACACTACTGTTCTGTGCGTCTGTCTGGCTTTACATGGGTACTGAGGGATTGAACCTGGGTCTTTAGGCTTTGCAAGCAAGTGCCTAAACTGCTGAGCCATCTCTCTAGCTCAAACTCACTCTCTCTCTCTCTCTCTCTCTCTATATATATATATATATATATGTGTGTGTGTGTGTGTGTGTATGTGTGTGTGTGTGTGTGTGTGTGTGTGTGTGTGTATGTATGTAAGTAATTTTTTTTAAGGTAAGGTCTCACTCTAGCCCATGCTGACCTGGAATTCACTATGTACTCTCAGGCTGGCCTTGTACTCATAGCGATCCCCCTATTTTCACCTCCCAAATGTTGGGATTAAAGGCATGCACTACCATGCCCAGATCCTCCAGATAATATATTTTTTTTTGGGGGGGGGGTTCGAGGTAGGGTCTCACTCTGGCCCAGACTGACCTGGAATTAACTTTGTAGTCTCAGAGTAGCCTTGAACTCATAGTGATCCTCTTACCTCTGCCTCCCAGGTGCTGGGATTAAAGGCATGCGCCACCATGCCTGGCATATATTTTGTTGTTGTTGTTGTTGTTGTTTTTCGAGGTAAGGTCTCACTGTAGCTCAGGCTGACCTGGAATTCACTATGTAGTCTCAGGGTGGCCTTGAACTCACAGCCTCCCAGCTGCTGGGATTAACGGCATGCGCCACCATGCCCGGCTTATATATTTTGTTGTTGTTGTTGTTGTTGTTTTTTGAGGTAAGGTCTCACTGTAGCTCAGGCTGACCTGGAATTCACTATGTAGTCTCAGGGTGGCCTTGAACTCACAGCCTCCCAGCTGCTGGGATTAAAGGCATGCACTACCACACCGGGCTCCTCCAAATAATATATTTTAAAAGGCTCAAGGTTCAGGCTTTGCAAGCAAGTCCCTTTAGCCACTGGGCCATCTTCCCAGCTCACACCTGTTAATTTTCGTGAGTTTGGGAATCAGGCTCCGGTGGTCCTGCTTGCACAGAATGGAGTATTTATCAGCCCCTTACAGTCACGGTATGAGAAAGGACTTACATTTTAGAATTGAAATGCCTGTGGCCAAGGTAAAGGTATTTGTCTAAGACTTCTCGGCAAGGAGGCGGCAGAAACAGGATTTAGCTCTTTATCTCAGCAGTCGGAAGCTGAGGCAGGGGCATTGCCACCAGGCCCAAGGCCAGCTTGAGCTTCCTAACAAATATCAGGTCAGTCAGGGCTACAAAGCAAGGCCCTGGATCAAAAACACAAAGTGGGGGCTGGAGAAATGGCTCAGTGGTTAAGGCACTTGCCTGCAAAGCCTAATGAGCCAAGTTCAGTTCCGCAGTACCCATGTGAAGCCTGATGCACAGAGAGGCTCATGCATCTGGAATTCATTTGCAGCAGCAGGAGGCCATGGCACTTCCTTTCTGTCTGTCTGTTTCTTTTCTCTCTGTCTCACTCTGATTGCAAATAAATAAAAAATTAAAAAAAAAAAAAAACACAAAGTGGGGGCCGCTGGAGAGTTGGCTCAGTAGTTAAAGGTGCTTGCTGGCAAAGCCTGACATCCCAGGTTCAGTTCCCCAGTCCCTACATAAAGCCAGACGCACATGTATCTGGAGTTTCTTTGCAGTGGCAAGAGGCACTGGTATGCCCATTCTCTCTCTTCTCTCTCTCTGCTTGCAACTAAATGTGTGTGTGTGTGTGTGTGTGTGTGTGTGTGTGTGTGTATCTCAAAACACAAAGGGGGCTAGGGAGATTGCTTAGTGGGTAAAGTGGGTAACATATTTGGCTTGAGATTCACAGCACCCATATAAAAACCAAGCATAGCTGGGTGTGATGACTCACACCTTTAAATCCCAGCACTCAGTGAGCGGCAGAGGTAGGAGGAACACTGTGAGTTCGAGGCCAGCCTGGGACTACAGAGTGAATTCCAGGTCAGCCTGGCCTAAAGTGATACCCTACCTCAGAAAAGCAATAACAAATAAACAACAACAAAAAGGGCCAGGCAGTGTAGCCATCTCTGTGAGATCTAATAGATTCAGTGTGAGATCCTGTCTCAAAATTTAAGGTGGGGGGGGGGGCTGGAGAGATGGTTTAGTGGTTAAGGCGCTTGCCTGTGAAGCCAAAGGACCTACGTTCCATTCTCCATGTCCCACGTTAGCCAGATGCACATTGTGGCGCATGCGTCTGGAGTTCGTTTGCAGTGGCTAGAGGCCGTGGCACGGGGAAGATGACTCAGCAGTCAAAGGCACTTGTCTGCAAAACCTGCCAAGTCACCCACGTGAGCTGGCCACAAAATGTGGCGCCAGCAGTGGCATGTGTGGAACCCTCCCCCAGAGTTTCCAGACCCAGGGTTCTGAGAGCCTGTCTCTTGTTTCCTCTGCCCTCACCACTCAGGGCCATGGAGTTCTGGAAATGCCCTCAGGCACTGGGAAGACCGTGTCCCTGCTAGCCTTGATCATGGCTTACCAGCGGGTGAGTGACCCCCTGAGCTCAGAGAAGGGGAAGAGGAGAAGGCTGCATGGGGGGAAGAGGGGAGGGCTGAGGCCGCTTTTCTTCGGCAGGCATATCCTCTGGAGGTGACCAAACTCATCTACTGCTCCAGGACGGTGCCAGAGATCGAGAAGGTAGGTGAGGTGAGGGGTCTGGTGCTCTTTCCCTCCCCCGTCCTCACTGAGGTCCCACCACGGCCCTGCTGGGGCTGTCCTCACGAGCCTTGGGGAATGGAGAGCTGGAGTAGAGGCTGGCGCCCGGCTGGGCAGGGCCTGGCACCTGGCTGGGCAGGGGCTTGTGCTTCTCCCAAGGCCAACCCCTTCCCCCTTCCGTACTCCCTTCGAGCAGGTCATTGAAGAGCTGCGCAAGCTGCTTAATTTCTACGAGAAGCAGGAGGGCGAGAAGTTGCCATTTTTGGGACTGGCCTTGAGCTCCCGCAAGAACCTCTGCATTCACCCAGAGGTGAACACCTGTCTGTTGTCCTTGCCTTAGCCCTGCTGAGGGCACTTGTGCACCCACCCCACCCAAGCCCTAGGTCCCCAGAGTAATGCACAGAACTCCCTTCTCACTTGTTTCTTCATGACCCACCTCCTCCAGGGAGCCGGCCCACCCCACACACCCCCAGCCCAGGACACTAACATGGTAGCTCTTTTCCCAACTTAAAATCATTAGCTCTATACTTTTGGTCAGGTGATTTCAGCCATCTGATCCTCGGTTTCCCTTCTGTAAATTGGGGATAATCAAGCTGATGAGATTCGGTGAGTTGATACCATTGAAGGCCTTAACTTGCACAGCCAGCTAGAAGAATATTAGAAATTGTCATGGTGAGGGCTGGAGAGATGGCTTAGCACTTGAGGCGCTTGCCTGCAATGCCTAAGGACCCAGGTTCGATTGCCAAGTACCCACATAAGCCAGACGCACAAGTTGGCGCATGCACCTGGAGTTCGTTTGCAGTAGCTAGAGGCCCTGGAATGCCCATTCTCTCTATCTGCCTTGTTTTCTCACTCTCCCAAATAAATAAATAAAATATGTTAAAAAAATTATCATGGTGAGCTGGGTGTAGTTGTGCATGCCTTTAATCCCAGCACTCAGGTGGCAGAGGTAGGAGGATTGCCATGAGTTCGAGGCCACCCTGAGACTACATAGTGAATTCCAGGTCAGCCTGGGCTAGAGTGAAACCCTACCTCGAAAAACCAAAAAGAGGAAAAAAAGAAGAAAAGAGGTGTGAAGGTGAGGTGACCCGGAAGTTGCCCCCTGACCTCGACAATTGCACGGTGCCACATGAATGCCTGCACTCTCACACGCACATAAGAACACACAAAAATCGTTCATCATTAGTCTTTGTTTGTTTGTTTGTTTGGTTGGTTGTTTTGGTTTTACAAGGTAGGGTCTCACTCTAGCCGGGTTTACCTGAACTCACTGTGTAGTCTCAGGCTGGCCTTGAACTCGCAGTGATCCTCCTACCTGTGCCTCCTGAGGACTGGGATGAAAGATGTGTGCCACCATGTCTGGTTTATCATGAGTCCTAACAGTGCAGCATCGCTGAAATAAGTCCCCAGTTGTTTTAACTAACAATGAAACAGGTGTCCAAAACCTCAGCTAGCCTCCCTGCCCAGGCCCTTGAGTGTGGAGGCCTGGGTTGGTCGAGTTCCTGGGAATCGCTGCACATTTCAATACTGAGGTATCCCCCCCACCCCCCGCCCCCACTTCCAGGTGACACCTCTGCGCTTTGGGAAGGACGTTGATGGGAAGTGCCACAGCCTCACGGCCTCCTACGTGCGGGCGCAGTACCAGCAGGATGGTAGCCTGCCCCACTGCCGCTTCTACGAGGTGCCAAGGCTGGGACTGGGGGGTCGGGTAGGGCGGAGACAGTTCAGGCAGCTGCCCTCCTGACCCAGCTGTCTCCTCACCTTGCCACAGGAGTTCGATGCCCACGGACGCCAGGTGCCACTGCCTGCCGGCATCTACAACCTGGATGACTTGAAGGCCCTGGGCCAGCGGCAGGGATGGTGTCCATACTTCCTGGCCCGCTACTCGGTGAGGAGTGGGCGTGAGGATGTACGAGCTGTCTCATGGTCCACCGGCCTTGTGTTTGGGGTACACATGCCTGTATATATGTGTGAGCGTGTGAGCGTGTGTGTGGGCACATGTGTGGAGGCCAGAGGCTGACATCAATAGCTCCATCTTTTTTTTTCCTTTTCCTTTTCCTTTTCCTTTTTTTTTTTTTTTCCAAGGTAGGGCCTCGCTCTAGCCCAGGATGACCTGGAATTCACTGTGGAGTCTTAGGATGGGCTTGAACTCACGGTGATCCTCCTACCTCTGTCTCCTGAGTGCTGGGATTAAAGGCGTGTGACACCACACTTGGCTCTTTTTTTTTTTTTTTTTTGGTAATTTTGTTTTTGAGAGAGAGAGGACGCGAAGGCCTCCAACCACTGCAGTCAAACTCCAGACACTTGTGCCACCTTGTGTGCATGTGTGACCTTATGTGCTTGAGTCACCTTGTGGGTCTGGCTTATGTGGGGCCTGGGGAGTTGAACATGGGTCCTTAAGCTTTGCAGGCAATCCCCTTTTACCACTAAGCCATCTCTCCAGCCCTCCATCTTTTTCTGTTGTTGTGTTTTTTTTTTTTTTTTGAGGTAGAGTCTCACTGTACCCAATTTTTTTGAAGATGTTTTATTAATTAATTAGTTTATTTATTTGTTTTGCAAGCAGAGAGAGGCAGAGAGAAGAGAGACTGAGAGACAATGGGAGCACCAGGGCATTTAGCCACTGCAAACTCCAGATGTGTGCTCCACTTTGTACATCTGGCTTTACATGGGTGCTGGGGAATCGAACTTGGGTTGTTTGGCTTTGCAGGCAAGTGTCTTAACCACTGAGTCATTTCTCCAGACCCCACTTTCTTTTTTTTTTTTTTTTTTTTGCTTTTCGAGGTAGGGTCTCCCTCTAGCCCAGGCTGACCTGGAATTCACTATGGAGGCTCAGGGTGGCCTCAAACTCACAGCAATCTTCCTACCTCTGCCTCCCGAGTGCTGGGATCAAAGGTGTGTGCCACCACGCCAGGCCCTGTTTTTTTGAGACGGGATCTCTCTTTGTAGCTGAACATGGCCTGGAGCTCACTGTATAGCTCAGGCTGGCCTCCTAGTTGCTGCAGTCTTCTTGTCCCAGCCTCGTAATTGCTGGGATTACAGGCAGAAGCCACTGCACTTGGCCTTTAGTCAGCCTGTCTGTGTACGTGTGTGTTGCTGTCTCTGCCCACATGCCCTTGTTGGTACCATCTGTCAGTCTCTTAACTGTTGACCTCTGTTTTTGCCTTGGCCCCAGGTGGGCCTGTGTGTCTTTCCATCTGCTCGTGTCACTTGTGTGAGCCTGAAAAGGAGGAAAGTGGCGGTGCGGGTGGTGGGGCCCGGAGCGGGTGCCTGCATGCAGGCCCGGTTGACCGTGCCCTTGTCCCGCACAGATCCTGCATGCCAACGTGGTGGTTTACAGTTATCATTACCTCTTGGACCCCAAGATTGCAGACCTGGTGTCTAAGGAGCTGGCCCGCAAGGCTGTTGTGGTCTTTGATGAGGCCCACAACATTGGTGAGAAGGATGCCAGGCTCCCCAGGTGATGCCACCACCTCTGACCGTGGTGGTCACGGCCTGGCTGAGCCCAGCCCTCTTCCCTTTCCTTTCCAGATAACGTCTGCATTGACTCCATGAGCGTCAATCTTACCCGCAGGACCCTGGACCGTTGCCAGGGCAACCTGGACACGCTTCAGAAGACGGTGCTCAGGTGCGGAGTGGCATAGCCATGGGCTGTCATACCCACTTTGCTTCCTTCCTGTCCTATGTCTGCCTCAGTCCCGGGACACCCAGCCCAGCCCAGCTCCCACCCATGTTCCCCACAGAATCAAGGAAACCGATGAGCAGCGGCTGCGCGATGAGTACCGGCGCCTGGTGGAGGGGCTGCGGGAGGCCAGCGTCGCCCGGGAGACGGACGCCCACCTGGCCAACCCTGTGCTGCCCGACGAGGTGCTGCAGGGTGAGCCGCTGCCCTGCTGCCCACCTGCCCTGCTCTCCCCCTTCCCTCGTCCGCATGGTGTGACGCGTGTCTCCCCACAGAGGCGGTGCCGGGCTCCATCCGCACGGCCGAGCACTTCCTGGGCTTCCTGCGGCGGCTGCTGGAGTACGTGAAGTGGAGGCTGCGCGTGCAGCACGTGGTGCAGGAGAGCCCCCCCGCCTTCCTCGGCGGCCTGGCCCAGCGCGTGTGCATCCAGCGCAAGCCCCTCAGGTGCGCCCAGGGCGGGCTGGCCTGTGGGGGCGCGCGCAGCTCCAGGTCATGTGATTGCCACTCGGGATCCCTGGCCATGAGTAGATCCATGGGCTGGGTCAGAGCTCATTCCGGCCACTCTGTTGAGCTGGTTGCAAGACTGCCTGAATTGCTCAGCGGAGGGTCATTTACAGAGGGCCAGGCAGTGCAGGGGAGCATGCAGGGTTGTGGGGAACCAGCTGGGTGAGCCTAGAGCCACGCCCTTGGTGGGCTCAACAGCTTAGGAGCTGAAGGGAGATGACTTGCAAACCTGGGTCTCTTGCATGCAGGATTTCATTGCCCAATGCCGCCCTCACACCCTCGCTTGAGTTGGGTGTCACCAAAGTGCAGTTTGGGTGCATGCAGGGAAGCTGGGTTCCAAGATGAAGGCGGTTTGTTGTACTTGGCCTTGGCTATTTTGGGTACACTGTGGGTCTTAATGTCCTCCTCTGGGATGTGGGTGGGATATCACCATCCTCACTTCCTAAGGCTGTGTGTGTGTGCATGCACACTCATGTGCTAGTATATATGCATGTGTGATACTGGGGATTAAACCCAGGGCCTTTTACATGCTATCCAATTGCCCTACGGCTGAGCCGTGGATTCTAAACAGGGGCTCTACCTCTGAGCCATGCCCCAGTCCCTCACTGTGGATTCTAGACAAGTGCTCTACCTCTGAGCCATGTTCCCAGCCCCTCACTGTGGATTCTAGACAGGTGCTCTACCTCTGAGCCACGCCCCAGCCCCTCACTGTGGACTCTAGACAGGTGCTCTACCTCTGAGCCACGCCCCCAGCCCCTCACTGTGGATTCTAGACAAGTGCTCTACCTCTGAGCCACGCCCCCAGCCCCTCGCTGTGGGTTCTAGACAGGTGCTCTGCCGTTAGCCACGCCCCCAGCCCCTCAGAGCTTCTTTTTTTTTTTTTTTTTTTTTTTTTTAGTTTTTTGAGGTAGGGTCTCACTCTAGCTCAGGCTGACCTGGAATTCACTCTGTCTTCTCAGGGTGGCCTCGAACTCATGGCAATCCTCCTACCTCTGCCTCCTGAGTGCTGGGATTAAAGGCGTGCGCCACCACACCCGGCTTAGAGCTTCTTTTTTTAAAAAATGTTTTTATTTTATTTATTTATTAGAGAGAGAGAGAGAGATTGAGAATGGGCGCACCAGGACCTCTAGCCATTGCAAACAAACTCCAGATGCATGCGCTACCATGTGCATCTGGCTTACATGGGACCTGGAGAATCAAACCCGGGTCCTTAAGGCTTCACAGGCATGTGCCTTAACCACTAAGCCATTTCAGAGCTTCTTTTGACTTAATGAAAAATATTCTCAAACCGGGAGTGGTGGCACACACCTTTAATCCCAGCACTGAGGAGGCAGAGGTGGGAGAATCACTGTGAGTTCAAGGCCACCCTGAGACTACATAGTGAATTCCAGGTCAGCCTGGGCTAGAGTGAGATCCTACCTTGAAAAACCAAAAAAAAAAAAAAAAAATCTCAAGTTAATTGTGATGACTGCAATTTGGTGAATATACTGAAATTCCTGGGATTGTACATTTATAGCCAAGATAATTTTTTTTTTTCTTAAGACCAGGTTTAGTGGGGCACACTTGTAATCACTGAGGATGCTGAGGCAGGGAGATTGAAAATTCAAGGCCAGCCTGGGCAAGTTAATGAGCCCCTGTCTCAAAGTAAAAAAGTAAAAGGAGGGCTGAGAATGTAGCTCAGTAGAGCTCTGGCTTAGCATGCGTGGGGCTCTAGGTTCAGGCCCAAAGGGCTACTAAACAAAACAGGAACTTTCCAGTCTCATGTACTGACGTGTATGACTGAGCTGCGTGCCCAGTCCTCTCTTCTCAGGACTGATGGTGGATGAAGGAGAGGGCTTGACCTGAACTTCTTTATGAGGTCACATGAGCACAGGTGACAAGTGACCATGCTCTGAATGTGCTGCCCTGTAGTAGTGGTTCTGTGGTTGATATTGGTACACCGTGGGGACACAGAAGGTTCTAGAGCACATCCAGCCACTGGCCTCACAGGATAACCAGCTACCTGGGGAGGCCTGACTGTGAGCTCCTGACAGACGAGGTGAGGAGCTGCCCGCCCGCCTGTGGCTGCGTCTGCTACTCCGTCCTTGTCGTCTCCTGACAGGTTCTGTGCCGAACGCCTCCGCTCCCTCCTGCACACCCTGGAGATCGCCGACCTGGCTGACTTCTCCCCACTCACCCTCCTCGCCAACTTTGCCACGCTAGTCAGTACCTACGCCAAGGGTAAGCTTCCACTTCCTCCTTCCTGAGCCCCGGGGGCAGCAGGGCTCGGGGACTCCGCCTGAGCCTAGAAGGATGCCAGCCAGGGCTGGGGCACACAGGGCATTGCCAACCATATTTAGGGAGTCACAGGTGTATGCTGAGGACACTGGGGAGGTACGAACACGTCCTGAGTGAGTGAGCCTCGTGTTTCATCTTTTTTGTTTTGTTTTCAAAGTAGGGTCTCACTCTAGCCCAGGCTGACCCGAAACTCACTCTGTAGTCCCAGGCTGGCCTCAAACTCACAGGGATCCTTCTGCCTCTGCCTCCCAAGTACTGGGATTGAAGGTTTGTGCCACCACACCTCGCTCTTTCTTATATAAATGATCACTTTTTTATCTTTTAAATAGTTTATTTATTTATTTGAGAGAGAGAGAGAAAAAGAGGCAGATAGAAACAGAGAGAATGGGGCTGGGAATGGTGGTGCACGTCTTTAATCCCAACACTTAGGAGGCAGAGGTAGGAGGATCACCGTGACTTCAAGGCCACTTTGAGACTACATAGTGAATTCCAAGTCAGCCTGGACTGGAGTAAGACCCTACTTCAAAAAACCAAAATAAAAAAGAGACAGAGAGAAAGAATGGGTGTGCCAGGGCCTCTAGCCACTGCAAACAAACTCCAGACACATGTGCCACCTTGTGCATCTGGCTTTATATGGGTACTAAGGATTCAAACCCAGGCTTTGCAGGCAAGTGCCTTAACTGCTGAGCCATCTCTCCAGCCCCAATTAATCACATTTTAAAATTACTGTATGGTTTTTGCTTGTGTGCTGGGGACCAAACCCAGAGCCTTGTGTATGCTAGGAAAGCACTCTACCACTGAGCTGCATCCCAGGCCTTCAGTTTTGCATATAGAGCCTCCCTCTGGCTGCAGAGTGGAGAGAGAATGGGGTGGGCAGTGGTATGACACGAGGTGGTCATGTGTTACCACGGGCATGGAGAGCCATGACAGGTTCTGAGCAAGGGGGCACCCTGTCACATTTGTCCTTCTCGCTGGGCATGGCAATGCACGCCTTTAATCCCAGCACTCGGGAGGCAGAGGTAGGTGGATCACCGTGAGTTTGAGGCCACCCTGAGACTACATAGTGAATTCCAGGTCAGCCTGGGCTAGAGTGAGACCCTACCTCGAAAAACCAAAAACAAAGAAAGAAAAAAAAGGGGGGGATCTTCTCAGGGACTGGAGGTAGCAGACTGAGGGTGGGCAAGGATCACGGGACCAGAGGAAAGAGGTCTTAGCGAGAGCTATGTGAGGAAGAGCCGGGGTGTGGGGAGCAGGGTGCCTGAGTGTGAGGACCTGGGGGAGGGGGGCAGAGGCTGATGCACAGTATCTCGGCCTGCTGGAGAAGGGGAAGGTTCTGGAGGCTGTCAATCAGTTGGTCATGGGTCCCTCCCTTTGTCCAGCTTTAAGCCATCGGAGGGCTCAAGCTGATCCCTGGGGATTACTCTCTAACCAAGAAACCAGGTCAGCTGGCGTCCTTTAGCTGGGGCCCTGTCTCGCCTGGAGGACAAGCCTCTGTCCCAGTCATCCTGGGCCCATCAGCTGCATGTCCTGCTACATGCGTCCCTCCCTCTGCCTGCCCCGCCTCCCTGCCCCCACAGGTGCTTCCCGGAGCGCCCCTCCGTGCTCCTCCCTAGCCACCTGCTGCATCCCGCAGCTCCCAGGAAGCCGCCTCTCCTAGGCCCCTCTGTCCTAGCTGCTTCGTTGCTTTCTGGGGACACAGTTGTCACCCCCTACTGCACTGTGAGCGCTTTGCAGGCAGGGCTGAGGCCCTGTCAGTCACTGCTGTGTCCTTAGCACAGGACGGTGCACAGGATTTGGTTTGGTTTCTTTGGTTTTGGTTTTTTGAGGTAGGGTCTCACTCTAGCCCAGGCTGACCTGGAATTCAGTATGTAGTCTCAGGGTGGCCTCGAACTCACAGCGATCCTCTCTACCTCTGCCTCCTGAGTGCTGCGATTAAAGGTGTGCGCCACCACGCCAGGCAGATTTGGTTGTTTTACCAAGTGAACTAGAATGTGGGAATTCGTTTACGTATCCAGTCAGCAGCTGGGCCATACCTAGTGCTGGGGAAGCAAAAAGGCCCCATCTGTCACCTCCTGGAAGTCACCTTCCTGAGGGGAAAACCAGTAGCAAAGATGCAAACAAAGATAATTCCAGAAGGTACAATTAGGAAAAACGCAGCTGGGCTGCGATGTGCTGCGGCACACAGGCCACTGGTGAGCCAAGTCCAGAACGGCCCAATGGGCCACCCAGGACCCTGGCCGGCAGCGGGACAAGCAGGTGCAAAGGCCTTATAGGTCACACCGACGTCCAGGGGGCCGGAGAAGGGTGGTACCTTCACAGAGTCCCATGGGTGACTGGATCATGGGAGGAGTGTGGGAACATGGTCTACAGCTCAGAGGACGTGGCTGGGCAGGATGGGAGAGGCAGTGCCGCCTGTCCTGCTGAGGGCTCAGGGGCTGGCTAGAGAGGGTCCCCGGCACTGGCCAGGGCCCATGAGATGCTGGTGGTGCTATGCAGCGAAGCCTGCCTGATCCCGTGAGTGATTTGGTGTTCTCGAGGTGGGGTTTCACTGTGGCCCAGGCTGACCTGGAGCTCTGTAGTTCCGGCGATCCTCCTACCTCTATACTGGGATTAAAGGTGTGAGCCTCCATGCCCCTCGTGAATGCTTTGCAGAGAACTTAGCCATGCAGAGAACTGGGCAGGTTGGGTGTTTTGGGCTCGGATGCCTTGGTTCTGGACTTGGGTGTCTGATGTGGGGATCAGAGTGGAGCGACAGATTGGGTAAGGGGCGGGAGTGAGACGCCCCAGGCTTGTGTCCTCCTGCAGGCTTTACCATCATCATCGAACCCTTTGACGACAGGACGCCCACCATTGCCAACCCCATCCTGCACTTCAGGTGAGATGCCGCCCCTCGTGGGTGGGAAGGGACCTGGGCCCAGCCCGGCCCCGCCTCACCCCGTTGCCTCTGTAGCTGCATGGATGCCTCCCTGGCCATCAAGCCCGTGTTCGAGCGCTTCCAGTCCGTCATCATCACCTCTGGGGTGAGGACTCTGCCCTGTCCCTCTGTGTGGGGCCAGTTCCCCGCCCAGCCCTGCTGAGAGCCCTCTTCCTGTCCCTGCTGCAGACGCTGTCCCCACTGGACATCTACCCCAAGATCCTGGACTTCCACCCTGTCACCATGGCAACCTTCACCATGACGCTGGCCCGGGTCTGCCTCTGCCCCATGGTGAGGGCGTGGGTCTGCACGCACACTTGGAAGACACCCACGTCTGTCTGCATGGGAGTGAATGCCCCTACTTCTCTTGTTTGTTTGTTTTTTGTTTGTTTCTGTTTTTCGAGGTAGAGTCTCCCTCTAGCCCAGGCTGACCTGGAATTCACTCTGTAGTCTCAGGGTGGCCTCGAACTCCCTGCGATCCTCAGTGCTGGGATTAAACGCGAGCACCACCACGCCCAGCCTGAGTGCCCCTACTTCTGCCAAGGGCTTTGCGATCCAGACGTAAAGAAATTCCAGGCATGGGGGCTTATGCCTATAATCTTAACACTTAGAGGCTGAGGCAGGAGGACCACAGCAACCTTGAGGTCAGCCTGGAATAGAGTGAGGTCTTGTCTCAAAGAAACTAAGAGGAAACAAGACATACAGGTGGGGCAGATGGGCTCCTGGTCACCGTCTTGGTCAGTGCGGGTTTGCCCACCTGTCATCCACCTGGAAGTTTGGGGTCCCCCCCCGTACCAGGGATATGTCAGTGTGCACCCTTGGTTCCGCCTATGGAGACTGGAGCTCAGCTGATCCTCTGGCCGGTCTTGGAGCTCAGAACCCTGCAGGCTTCACAGAGGCCTGTTTTGCGCAGCGTGTGAGGGTCCCACCAGGTCCGAGTGGCTCCCTCCACTCCTATTTCAGCAGTGGTTGGTTTTGAACATTGTTGTTGCTCGATCTGACCACCCACCATGTGTTTTTTTTGGGGAGAGCTGCCCGTGGGGCATGTTCTATGACCAGTGCTTTGGAACCATTTGTCACCGAGGCTGGGTCTGGGCCTGGCTGAAGTGTAGCTACCGGTTAGGAATATGAGCAGCCCCAGCTTCAGGTCCCCTCTCTGGTGCTGGTGCTGTGGCCCCCGGCAGGGTGACTGTTCTCTGAGCCCAGGTGATGCAGACGACAAGGTGGCTGAGGGTTGATCTAACACAGTTGTGTCTGGAAGCAGCTTTGCACAGCAGTCCCGGCTCTGGGCACCCACACTCACTGTGGCCTCTTGCTTGCTGCAGATCATCGGCCGAGGTAACGACCAGGTGGCCATCAGCTCCAAATTTGAGACCCGAGAAGATATCGGTAAGTCGCCCCTGGGCTCGTTTTCAGGGGGTTCTCGGGTGAGTGAGCTCACACTTCTGCGACAGTGACCCTGAGAATCAGTGGCTTAGTGGACACTCGCTTCCTGCCCCCTGGGTGCTACTGTGGGTTTCCCTCACGTGGCGAGTTCCACCGTCAGGCACATCGTCAGGTCAGTGTGCTGTGACAGGACGCGGCACGGCCACTTCTGTCATTTCCTTGGCCGTGGCAAGTCAGGTGACCATGTCCAACCTGGGAGGAGGAAAGGTGGGTGGCGTGCAGATAGCTTCAGCGAGGCCCCTGGGAAGCCCAATTTCAGTGCGGGGCGTGGGGAGGAGGCCCTGAGCCACGAGAGGGCCCAACCTGCACTCCCTGCAGCTGTGATCCGCAACTATGGCAACCTCTTACTGGAAATGTCAGCTGTGGTCCCCGATGGCATCGTGGCTTTCTTCACCAGCTACCAGTACATGGAAAGCACCGTGGCCTCCTGGTATGAGCAGGTAAGCCCAGCCTCAAATGCTTCCCCTTTAATCCGGGCACTCGGAAGGCAGAGGTAGGAGGATCGCCGTGAGTTTGAGGCCACTGTGAGACTACATAGTGAATTCCAGGTCAGCCTGGGCTAGAGCGAGACCCTACCACAAAAAAACGAAAAACATAGTAAGTCCCTCCTCAGCTCTGTATGCTGTTCTGTGTGAGGCCTTCATTCATGGATTGCAGTGATAACACGTCCCAGGACAGCACAGGGTGTCTGACAGACAGCACACATCACCGGGCCTGGCCCCAGTCAGCTCAGAACTCAGTAGTCCGTGCAGTCCCCCCTCAAAAGTCTCCACAGCCGGTCATGGCAGCACTCCATAGTGAATTCCAGTTCAGTCTAGGCTACAGTGAGACTCCGCCTCTAAAACAACAATATGTTTATTTGAGAGACGGGGAGAGAGAGAAAAAGAGAGAGAGAGACTGGGCATGCCAGAGCCTCCAGCCGCTGCAAGCGAACTCCAGATGCACGTGTCACCTTGTACATCTGGCTTACAGGGGTCCTGGGGAATCAAACCTGTGTCCTTTGGCTTTGCAGGCAAACGCCTTAACTGCTAAGCCACCTCTCCAGCCCCACTTGTTTCTTCGCCCTTTATGGGAAAGCGCTCTCCCTGCCTGGCGCTTCTGGGTCTAAGTCAGTTCCTGTGGACTGCCCATCCTTGCCCCAGACCATCAGGTCCTGTTCCAAGGTGGATGTGAACTTGCAGAGCGACCTATCCGGTTTATGGTCAGCCCTTCCTGCCAATAGCTGGTGGTGATAGAGGCTCCCAATTCATCACCTTAGGCTACATGCTCAGGGTCCTTGCTTGGATCCCCAGAGGCTGTATAGCTCAAGGCCCAGAGGGTAACAGGTCCTCATAGGAGGCTGCACCAGGCTAGGCCGAAGCAGAACTGCCAGCCTGGCGAGCCACTTCCGTCTCCCACCCTGACCCCTCTCCCCTCCCCTCGCCCTCCCCCCAGGGCATCCTGGAGAACATCCAGAGAAACAAGCTGCTCTTCATCGAGACCCAGGACGGAGCCGAGACCAGTGTGGCCCTGGAGAAGTACCAGGAGGTGAGTGAGTGCCCCGCAGGCTGGGGATGGCGGCAGGCTAGCCGCAGAGGGAAGGTAGAGGGCAGGGAGAGGGCACGACCTGTTCATGGACATTCTCCCCCAGGCATGCGAGAATGGCCGCGGAGCCATCCTGCTGTCGGTGGCGCGGGGCAAAGGTGTCCGAGGGGATCGACTTCGGTGAGCGGCCCCGGCTGCCCCCATCATATGGCTTTCCCACCCCACCCCTAACTGCTCCCTTGTTGGGCACAAGGATGCTGCCCTCTGCCAGCACTCCCGGGCAGGGCCCTCAGCACACGCCGCAGCATGACTGAACCCTGCACCCCCGCCCCCACCAGTGCACCACTTCGGGCGAGCTGTGATCATGTTTGGCGTCCCCTACGTCTACACCCAGAGCCGCATCCTCAAGGTGAGCCTGGGCAGCAGTGATGTCCTGGGGGGAGGAGTCCTCACTTGGAGTCTGAGGGGGGCGGGGGAGGCCAGCTCCTCCTGCGACCCCTTGTCTTCTCCCAGGCGCGGCTGGAGTACCTGCGGGACCAGTTCCAGATCCGCGAGAACGACTTCCTCACCTTCGACGCCATGCGCCATGCGGCCCAGTGTGTGGGACGCGCTATTAGGGGCAAGACGGACTACGGGCTCATGGTCTTCGCCGACAAGGTGTAGATTCAGGGCCTCTGCTCCCCAAGCTCAAGCTGAGCCCCTTCTTCCTTCACACAGGGAGGGTCATGGGGGGCAGCCCTGGGGCCTGACATCCCCTCATCCTGCTTGAAGCGGTTTGCCAGGGCTGACAAGCGCGGGAAGCTGCCCCGCTGGATCCAGGAGCACCTGACGGATGCCAACCTCAACCTGACGGTGGATGAGGGCGTGCAGGTCGCCAAGTACTTCCTGAGGCAGATGGCACAGCCCTTCCACCGGGTGAGCCCAGGTGCCCCCTTCATAGTACCCACATGCCAGGCCTGGGAGGTGGGCATAAGAACCCATGGCCGCAGGAACACTGGCTATTCTTGGGCACGGTCACACGAGTGGGCCCGTCTGCAGTGTGTCCATTTGCATGGTCAAACGCCTGTCTCTCAGTCCTGCTGTCCCAGTCATCTCGCTCCCCGTCCCTGCAGGAGGATCAGCTGGGCCTGTCCTTGCTCAGCCTGGAGCAGCTGCAGTCTGAGGAGACGCTGAAGCGCATCGAGCAAATAGCACAGCAGCTCTGAGCAAGGTGACACCTGGGTCCTCGTGACTCGGAATCCCCAGCCCCCAAGAGGTACAGAGGACCTGCCAGGCAGACACCCAGTGCCAGTCTACAGCCTTTAATCACAACAGGGCACAGGGGATCCTGGTCCACAGGGGCCCCAGGCAGGGAGTGAGCAACCCACCCGGCTGCCCCTCCCCAGTCCTGAGAAGTGCAGCCTGCAGCCAGTCCGTCTCATCGGGGGCTCAGGTCCTGGGTGCTGGTGCTGAGGGTCCGGGGAGCCTCGCTCAGGTACCGGAGCGGGAGCTGGGCACAGGCACAGGCGCTTCCAGTGATGCTGTGGCCTCAGCTGCCACTCGCCGTGTTACACCTACCCGGTCCTGGGCCACAGCAGCCCCCACTGCGGCCCCCCACTCCCACCTTCAGACCCCGTTGACACTGGCCATCCCCTGTCCCTCCCCCAGCAACTCCACCCATCATCCTGGGCACGGGTGTCCTCTCGCCCTCACCTGCGTCCGAGCAGCTCTGGGACCATCCACATTCAGCACATTGAGTGACATGGCCCTCTTCATCCTGCACAGGAGGTGGGGCAAGAAACAAGTGACCCCCAGGAATACCAGCTCGGGCTCCAGGAAGGACTCACCAGCACTGGGTTTGAGATGTCTCACGGAGGAGACGGGAGCCGCGGAAGGTTCTTGAACAGACTGCCAACCTCAGTCAGACTCACCCTGCTGTGCCCGCCACACCCTCGCCTCTGAGCCTGGACACCAGCCTCTCGCTTCCCCGCCGGATGGACTCCCGGAGCTTGGAGAAGGAGCTGCTCCGCCGCAGGACCTGGAGAGGGTGCCAGGGCCACAGCTGGTCCCCCGCCCAGGCCCATCACGTCCCCAGCCCCGCTGAGCTGCAGCCCAGGCTACACCCATCCTCACCTGCTGCTCTGCGTCCCCAGTCGGGCCTTTGCTGGGGGCTCCTGGGGGGACAGAAGGGACATGGAAGTGGGGCGCTGAGAAGCCTCACGGGAGGGAGGGGAGGGCGGGGGCCGGGGCTCACCGAGCGGGGCGGGCAGGGCCTCCTGGCTGAGGATGTCTCTGTACAGCTCCTCCGCCTGCTCGTACTTGTTCTGCTTTAAGTAGGCTGAGGCCTGCGGGGAGGGCGGCGCGCGGGGCGGCTGGCTGAGCCTGGCCAGGTGTGGCACCTCTTGGCCCCGCCCCATTCACAGCACAGCCTCCAGACCCCCACTTTGTAAAGCACATAAGCAGGTGCCCCGCTAGCTCTGGGCTCCACTTCCGGCCTGGGGCACAGAGGCCAGGTGACTTCCACTAAACCTGTTTCTCCTGCCCCACCCCTGCCGGTGGCATTCTCTCGTGCCTCAGTCTCCTCCAGTGCACACTGGGGTGACAGCAGCGCCTACCTCAAAAGGTGAAGTGCTAAGGGAGTGGGGGCGGCCCACCATGTCTGCAAATAAAAACCTGACCCCAGCCAGGACTGGCAGCCACATCCGCACCTGTTGTCTGGCCACTATGAATTTGTTGCCTTTTGGTTCTCCACTGTGGGGACATCTGAGGGCCCCTCCACCCCCACAAGGCCTTTCCTGAGCTGCCTGCGCTCCTCTCGGGGCAGGGTCCACCAGCACCTCACCAGGTTGTTCTTGGTCTTGGCCACGTTGGGATCATGGGGTCCCCCCCAAAGCCTCATAGATGCTCAGGGCACGGGCGTAGTGCCTCTCCACGTCCTCGAACTTGCCCTGGTTCTGGCAAAGCAGGGCTAGGTTGTTGAGCTGCTTGGCCACATCGGGGTGATCAGCACCCAAGACCTGGGGTCAGAGGTCATAGGCCATCAGTCACACAAATTGGAGGGTCACACCATATGGGGGGGAGATTTGTGAGGTTATGAGACTGGGGAAGACTGGATCCAAGAGATCAGCCTGAGGTCATGGGACCGGGTGGTCTAGGCTCGGAGGTCACAGGAATAAAAGGGAACACCCAGGGTTAGTGCAGGATCATGGCGTGGGGGGGGGGGTGGCAGGGGCACCAGGTCCCTGGGGATCAGCCGATTGAAGGACCTTCTCTCGGATCTCCAGGGCACGCTGGCACAGGGGCTCTGCTTCCCGGTAGCGCCCACGCTTCCCGTAGAGGACAGCCAGGTTGTTGAGAGTGGCAGCTACCTGGGAGGAGGGTGGGGGTCGGCAGAGGTGAGAAGGCCAGGAGCGGGCCCACAGCCCCCTTTCTCCCCTTGGGGCGGAACTCACTGCGGGGTGCTCGGGGCCCAGCGTCTGCTCGCGGATCTGCAGGGCATCATGCAGCAGCTCTGTGGCCTCCTTGTATTTGTTCTGGTCGCTGGAGGGCAGGACCGGGGATGTGGGCAGAGCCGGGCAAGAGCAACACCTCTCAGGGCTTCCTCCGAGGGCTCCCCCCCCCCACCCGCACCTCCAAGACTGGCCACCAGTGTCCCTTTCCCAATCTTTTTTTCTTTCCGAGGTAGGGTGTCGCTCTAGCCGAGGCTGACCTGGAATTCACTATGTAGTCTCAGGGTGGCCTCGAACTCACGGCGATCCTGGTACCTCTGCCTCCCAAGTGCTGGGATTAAAGACGTCCGCCACCACGCCCAGCTTCCCTTTTCCAATCTTATGCCCACACTCTTGAATCCTTTTTGGGCGCCAGCCTCTTCCCTATATGCTGTCCCTATTTTCTTTTGTTTGTTTTTCGAGGTAGGGTCTCACTTTTAACTCAGGCTGACCTGGAATTCATTATGTAGTCTTCAGGCTGGCCTTGAATTTACAGTGATCCTCGTACCTCTGCCTCCCGAGTGCTGGGATTAAAGGCGTGCGCCACCACGCCCGGTTTGTCCCTATTTTCTTGTCCTATCCCATACACCTCATCTTTATTTTACTTGAGAGACAGAAAGATGCAGAGATAGAGAGAGGATGGGTGTGCCAGGGCCTCCAGCCTCTGCAAATGAACTCCAGACACACACGCCCCCCTTGTGCATCAGGCTAACGTGGGGCCTGGGGAATCGAACCTGGGTCCTTTGGCTTTGCAGGCAGACGCCTTAACTGCTAAGCCATCTCCCCAGCCCCCAGACACAGCATCTTGGCAGAGGAGACGCCAATGTCCTCCCACTGTCGCTGCCCCTCCAGCTCAGAAAGCCACCGCCTTTACCGGTACACCAGCGCCAGTATGTTAAGCATGGTGGCCACATCAGGGTGGCAGTGCCCCTGAGCTCCGCTCCAGGTCCTCCAAGGCCTGACGACACAGAGGCACAGCCACCTCGTAACGACCCTGGCCAGCATACTGGATCACCAGATTGTGCAGGGTCCGGAGACGCGCTGGGATCTCGTATCCGCCCTGCTGAGCCGCGGCGGCTCCTGCTGCCTCCGGACCTGGAGGGGTGGTTGAGTCTTGAGGGCCCCAACCCGCACCCCAAGGCCACCTCACTGCACACAGGCCCTGTGCTGACATTTTTTTAAAAAACAGATTTTATATTTCTTTAATTTATTTATTAGAGACACAGAGAGAATGGGCACACCAGGGCCTCTAGCCACTACAAACGAATTCCAGACGCCTGCGCCACCATGTGCATCTGGCTCACGTGGGACCTGGAGAATGGAACCTGGGTCCTTAGGCTTTGCAGGCAAACGCCTTAACCACTAAGCCATCTCTCCAGCCCCTGCGCTAACATTTGATGCAGAAGTCACAGGCATCTAACCAGCCAGTGGTCTGTGAGTACTACGAGCGCCCGCCTGGGTCACGGACTGCCTATCTCCCCAACTTCCCTGGTCCAGCAGGTCAAAGCTTGCTCCCCAACACTGGCCAGTGGTGGTCCTGTGCGGCTACGCTGCCCACAACGTGTACTGGGGTTCCCCACACCCACCTTTCCTCTCCTCGTCGCTGGGAAACAGGGACGCTAGGCTGTCTCGGCGAGGGGGCGATTCAGGCCTCTGTAGAAGGGCAGGAGAGTGGGGAGTTGGGAGGGTAAAAAATGAATTTCAGCTGGGCGTGGTGGCGCACTGCCTTTAATCCCAGCACTCGGGAGGCAGAGGCAGGAGGATCGCCTGTGAGTTTGAGGCCGCCCTGAGACTACAGAGTGAATTCCAGGCCAGCCTGGGCTAGAGTGAGACCCTACCTGGGAAAATAAAATCAAATAAATTTCAGAGGCTGGGATCCTGAAGCTATCTCAGCAATGTGTGTTTTTTTTTTTGTTGTTGTTGTTGTTGTTTGTTCATGAGACAGGGTCTCAAACACAGCAATCCTCTTGCATCCGCTGGGATTTTGTGGCACCACACCAGCTCTGTCTCCGGGTTGGGGGGAGGTGTGGGTCAGGGCCTAGGGTAGGCTGGAGTGGCTTTGTGGATCAGCTAAGGGGCTTCTCTGGAAATTCTGATGGGTGTAGGAATCGGGACCTCCGCAGGTGGTTGAGAGGTTATGGGGTCCTCCAGGGGCTATGAGGAAGGGCTGGGTTGAAGACCTCCCCCCCCACCACCACCTTTGCCCTGCCTGGATACCTGGGTCTCCTCAGGTGGGTCATACTGCCGCAGCTGGCCCAGGAACTGCAAGTGGTTATTTTCTTCTTCGAGCTGGGCCACAGTCTCTTCGCTGGCCCGCAGCCTCCGCTGGGTCTCCTCCAGCTCCTCCCGCAGCCATGTGTTCTCCTGGGCCAGCCTCCTTGCCTGAGCCCGCAGCCTCTGCTTCTCAGCCTCCAACACACCCACGTGCGCGGACAGGGCCAGCAGCACCTGCGTGTAGAGAGAGGCTCCGGGGTGGGGCGGGACAAGAGACCCACCTGGCCTAGACTTCACATCAGGCCAGACACCCCTCCTTCTGCCCAACACACGAGATTCTGCGGGGGACACTTCAACAAGGCTCCAGTGAGGCTCGGAGATTCCCACTGACCATCTGTGTCACCCTCATCGTGCTCTGGGTCAATTCATATTCACCACTACAACCCCAAGCTTCGTGAGGACTGGTGGTTCAGTTCAGAGGTAGAGCACTTGTCTAGAACCCACAGTGAGGGGCTGGGGGCGTGGCTCAGAGGTAGAGCACTTGTCTAGAACCCACAGTGAGGGGCTAGGGGCGTGGCTCAGAGGTAGAGCACTTGTCTAGGATCCACAGTGAGGGGCTGGGGGCGTGGCTCAGAGGTAGAGCTCTTGTCTAGAACCCACAGTGAGGGGCTGGGGGCGTGGCTCAGAGGTAGAGCACTTGTCTAGAACCCACAGTGAGGGGCTGGGGGCGTGGCTCAGAGGTAGAGCACTTGTCTAGGATCCACAGTGAGGGGCTGGGGGCGTGGCTCAGAGGTAGAGCACTTGTCTAGAACCCACAGTGAGGGGCTGGGGGCGTGGCTCAGAGGTAGAGCACTTGTCTAGAACCCACAGTGAGGGGCTGGGGGCGTGGCTCAGAGGTAGAGCACTTGTCTAGAATCCACAGTGAGGGGCTGGGGCGTGGCTCAGAGGTAGAGCACTTGTCTAGAACCTACAGTGAGGGGCTGGGGGCGTGGCTCAGCGGTAGAGCACTTGTCTAGAATCCACAGTGAGGGGCTGGGGGCGTGGCTCAGAGGTAGAGCACTTGTCTAGAATCCACAGTGAGGGGCTGGGGGCGTGGCTCAGAGGTAGAGCACTTGTCTAGAATCCACAGTGAGGGGCTGGGGCGTGGCTCAGAGGTAGAGCACTTGTCTAGAACCTACAGTGAGGGGCTGGGGGCGTGGCTCAGAGGTAGAGCACTTGTCTAGAATCCACAGTGAGGGGCTGGGGACGTGGCTCAGAGGTAGAGCACTTGTCTAGAACCCACAGTGAGGGGCTGGGGGCGTGGCTCAGAGGTAGAGCACTTGTCTAGAATCCACAGTGAGGAGCTGGGGGCGTGGCTCAGCGGTAGAGCACTTGTCTAGAATCCACAGTGAGGGGCTGGGGGCGTGGCTCAGAGGTAGAGCACTTGTCTAGAATCCACATTGAGGAGCTGGGGGCGTGGCTCAGAGGTAGAGCACTTGTCTAGAACCCACAGTGAGGGGCTGGGGGCGTGGCTCAGAGGTAGAGCACTTGTCTAGAATCCACAGTGAGGGGCTGAGGCGTGGCTCAGAGGTAGAGCACTTGTCTAGAACCTACAGTGAGGGGCTGGGGGCGTGGCTCAGAGGTAGAGCACTTGTCTAGAACCTACAGTGAGTGGCTGGGGGCGTGGCTCAGCGGTAGAGCACTTGTCTAGAACCCACAGTGAGGGGCTGGGGGCGTGGCTCAGCGGTAGAGCACTTGTCTAGAATCCACAGTGAGGGGCTGGGGACGTAGCTCAGAGGTAGAGCACTTGTCTAGGATCCACAGTGAGGGGCTGGGGACGTGGCTCAGAGGTACAGCACTTATCTAGAACCCACAGTGAGGGGCTGGGGTGTGGCTCAGAGGTAGAGCACTTGTCTAGAACCCACAGTGAGGGAATGGGGACATGGCTCAGAGGTAGAGCACTTGTCTAGAATCCACAGTGAGGGGCTGGGAGCGTGGCTCAGAGGTAGAGCTCTTGTCTAGAATCCACAGTGAGGGGCTGGGGGTGTGGCTCAGGGGTAGAGCATTTGTCTAGAGTCCACCGTGAGGGTCTGGGGTCGTGGCTCAGAGGTAGAGCACTTGTCTGGAATCCACAGTGAGGGGCTGGGGGCGTGGCTCAGAGGTAGAGCACTTGTCTAGAATCCACAGCGAGGGGCTGGGGGCGTGGCTCAGAGGTAGAGCACTTGTCTAGAACCCACAGTGAGGGAATGGGGGCGTGGCTCAGAGGTAGAGCGCTTATCTAGAACCCACAGTGAGGGGCTGGGGTGTGGCTCAGAGGTAGAGCGCTTATCTAGAACCCACAGTGAGGGAATGGGGGCGTGGCTCAGAGGTAGAGCACTTATCTAGAACCCACAGTGAGGGGCTGGGGTGTGGCTCAGAGGTAGAGCACTTGTCTAGAACCCACAGTGAGGGGCTGGGGCGTGGCTCAGAGGTAGAGCACTTGTCTAGAATCCACAGTGAGGGCTCGGACATGGATCAGAGGTAGAGCTCTTATCTAGAACCCACAATGAGGGCTGGAGGCGTGACTCAGCGGTACAGATGTTACCTACTCTGGTCCCCTCATTTCTCCTGTATCAAGTCCCACCCCTCCAACACCTGGCCTCCCATCCCCGGTCCTCTTCCCCTCCCAGGTCCAAGGCCAGCCCCTGGCCGCTTACCTGGGCTTCTCCCAGCCCCAGCTCAATGGCCTCCAGCGAGTGGCTCACCACCTGTTGTTTTTCTTCCAGCAGCTCCACAGGGCCTGATCCAGCCAGGGCCTCCGCCAGATGCCCAGCCAGGCTGTGGTGCTCCGCCCGCAGGGCCTCCAGCCCCTGCACCACCTGCCTCGTCTGCCGCACCAGGTCCTCCGGGTTCAAGCGTTCTGGGCCTTGGCCCAGGGGCGCCGTGCCTCCTGGGGTCGCCACTTGCACGGACATGGCTGCTCCTGGGGGTGGAGAGGATGAAGGAGTCACTCCCTGAGCTCCTCTTCATTGCACTCATCCACCTGTACTGCCCAGTTCCTTGCCTCACAATCCTCTCCATCGCAGCCAGCCCCAGTTACAGGCAGCCTTCACCTTGGGAACATTCTAGAGTACCATAATCTTCCCTGTGAACCCAGGACTTCAAACTTCTCTGTATACTTAACCAAAAGGACCAACAGCTGGTTCGTGCCCCCCCCCCCCCACACACACACATACACCTGTGTTCAGCTCACCTGGCAGGTTTTCCCCTACCCTAAGGTCCTCAGACACCTCAGCCCAGAGCTCCCAGATGGCCAAGTGCTTCCCCCACTCCCAACACCCGCCTGACCAGAGGCACCTCCTCTGCTGGGCACGGGGCGGGGCGTGTGGAGGCGGCAGTCTCCGTGAGCTCATTCTTAGGGTGTTTTTGTTGGGAACCAGTTGGGCCACTGGAGGTGGGGGGGGTGGAACCGGAGGAGAGGGGTGAGGGGTTGGAGAACTGTAAGCGGAGTGGCCTCAGGTTTGAGGGGCAAAGCAAGAGATGCCCATTGGTCCTGGGGCTTAGCCAGACCCTCACCCTCCATCACAGAGAGGCTCCGCCAGTCCAAGGTTTCTTGGGACAGAGGAGAGACAGGCGTGGCCCACGGAGGGCACGGGCCACATTAACACACTTGAGGGTCTGAAGTCTGCTGATGGGTGAGGACCCCAGACATGGGGTTCCGTGTGGCCACATGTGGGGGACAAGCATCCTCCAACACGACTACTCAGAAACACAACTTCGCCTGTGCAAGCACATGCATCTTGTGTGTTTGTGTGTGTGTGAATGAGAGAGAGAGATAGATAATGTATGTTCCTCAGGACAAGTGCATGCATGCCGCAGTGTGTGTGTGTGTGTGTGTGTAGCTCACAGGGCAACCTTGGGTGCTGGTCCTCACCTCCCACCCTACATGGGGCAGAGTCTCTCACTGATCACTGGCCTGTGAGGTACTGGAGATGACTCATCTCCCATTTCACCATAGACACGCTGGGATTAGACACCCACATTTAGTATTTATTATTATTATTATTATTATTATTAAAATTTAATTTATTTGAGAGAGAATGTGCATGCCAGGGTCTTCAGCCACTGTAAATGAACTCCAGACGCATGTGCCACCTTGTGCATCTGGCTTATGTGGGTCCTGGGGAATCGAACCTGGGTCCTGTGGCTTCACAGGCAAGCGCCTTAAACCATCTCTCCGGCCCCAGCATCTAGTTTCACATGAACTCTGCGGATCTAGACTCAAGTACTCATATTTGACAGACAAGTGCTTCAGCCACTGAGCCATCTCCCTGGGCCTGACTTTAAAAAATAATTATATTCAGGACTGGAGAGATGGCTTAGCGGTTAAGGTGCTTGCCTGAAAAGCCTAAGAATTCAGGTTTGATTCTCCAGTATCCATGTAAGCCATGCGTCAGGAATCCATTTGCAGTGGCTAGAGGCCCTGGTGTGCCCATTCTCTCTCTCTCTCTCAAATAAATAAATAAAAATAAATAAATATTTTTAAATATTTATTTAGAGCCAGACCTGGTGGTGCACACCATTAATCCCAGCACACAGGAGGCAGAGGTAGGAGGATCACTGTGAGTTCGAGGCTACCCTAAGACTACATAGTGAATTCCAGGTCAGCCTGGGCTACAGTGAGACCCTACCTTGAAAAACTAAAAACAAGCCGGGCGTAGTGGCGCACGCCTTTAATCCCAGCACTTGGGAGGCAGAGGTAGGAGGATCGTTGAGAGTTCGAGGCCACCCTGAGACTACAGAGTGAATTCCAGGTCAGCCTGAGCTAGAGTGAGACCCTACCTCGAAAAACCAAAAAAAAAAAAAAAAAAGAAAAACTAAAAACAAACAAACCCCCAAAAAAGAATGTATTTATTTTCCTGTGTGTGTGAGAGAGAGAGAGAAACAGAGAGAGAGGTGCAACAAGACCTCTTCTCTAA